>JARHVA010005919.1:1022500-1059577 GCA_037957365.1 Torreya grandis
TGCATAAATATGGACATTTTTTCATCTTTATCTTCTTCACTACTTCCTTCTTACTTCTCTTCCACTGCTTCTAAGCCATTTTAAGTCCAATTTTTTGTTCTTTTTTTTCATCTTTCCCATCTTTCACATATTACATGATTTTTGTTTATTTTGTTTATTCTAGATCTCATCTGTGCACATTTTATTCTTCTTCTCTTATGTTTCACTTATTGTTTGCATCCCTTTTTTATTTTTTGGTGTGCTACCATTTTTTTATTTTTTATCCTTCACACCTTTTCCAATTTTTCTCCTTCTTGTTTTTGGTTTATTTTCATCCTTTCCACCTTTTCTATCTTATTTTTCCTCCACAAATAGCTTCCACCTAGGTCTTTATCCTTTGAGAAGCCTTATATAGTTTCCATTTTATTATTATGTATGCAAGCCTTTGTACTTTTCTTTCCCCTTTTTCTCTTTCCATCTCTATAAGCATTTGTATTTTGCATCTATGTGAGTGTACATAATCTGTATCCTTGTCAACCTTCTTACCTAGTCCTTTATTTTTATTATTATCATCCCTTATCTTAATCTCTTATTTTCATCTCATTCACCTTCATTATGTTTTTATATTAATTCACTTATTCACTCTCCTATCATCCATTTTCCATTTTCTATCCACTATTTCTTCACCGCCTCACCACTTTTCATCTTATCAATCTCTTATAATCACCCATTCATCTTTCCAATCTCTTTTAAAAACATGATTGACACCTACCCTATCTCTTCACCTTCTTGTCCACCCGTCCTTTACTTCCCCTCATTTTACTTAACACCTTTCACATCTTCCATCCCATTCTCATCTCCAACACCACCATATGCTTTGCTTCACTATTCATCTCCTTACCTATCATCATTTCACCTATCCACACTTACTTGGTCATGATACAACCTAGTTATTCACTTTCTTGTCATCCTTTTTGTGTCCTTATTCCACTTTTCTTTCCTAATATTCCCCTTTATTCCATGTGTTTCCTTATTTTTTATTTTCATCATCAATATATTTTCTCCTCGGTCTCTTTTATACCTCTCTTCACTCCTTTCATTAATTACTATATTTCTAATCATCCCATTCCCCTTCATGTTTTATAACCTTCTCTCACATTCATTTCTAATTCCCTAATCTATTATTTTTATCACATTCCTCTCACCCCCATCTTCTACCTTTTATTTTTTTCTCATTTATCTATTTCATTTCATTTTGTCATCCTCTTTGATTTCACTTGGAGACATTACTCCTGATTCATTATCTTATTTTTCTCCCTCTCCATGTCCAAATTATTACACCATTATACATCTTCATCATCATATTTATCTATGACCTCACTATCTTATCACTCCTCCTTCATCCATCTCTTTGTCAGCCTTCACTTAATCCATTATTGGGTCTCCCTCACATTAATCCATTATCACTCAAGCTCCTCACTAAATAGAATGTGGTCAATAATTTATATTGCTCCTACATGTATATGAATGCATGTTTCCTCATGTCTTCTCTTTTCTTTCTTTAATGTACATCCATTTATTCCTTTAATGTCTCTTCATGTTATTCATGGGTAATCTTTATATGACTTGTCCCTTTCCAACTACTTCCTTCACCCCACATCCATTTTCCACCCCTTTTCCCATTATAGGACCCATTATACAAACTCATCCTAAGGTTGTGTGATAAAAGTTGCCTATCTAGATATCCACAACCTAATTCTTATTCTTTGAGTTCATACCATCTCTGGGTTAGTCTCATCTCCCATTCAACTATTGGTTTATCATTTTTCCTTATTTTTCATGGCATGCCCTATTATGCCCCTAAATGTAGTGGACACCATGATTGTAGTAGTCACTATATATATGCCCACTCATTTATTATCTCTTTATTACCTTAGATGAAGTGGACATGATTATTTTATGTCACTATCTAAGTTCCCCCTCATCTATTATCTCTCTCTTACGCTAAATGAAGTGGACATTGTGATTTTATCAATAACTATATGAATTCCCACTAATTTATTATCTATATCTTGCATTAGATGACATGGAAACTATGATTTTATCATCACTAAATATATGAAAACTCATGTTTTCTCCCACTTTTATCCTCTTTCTTCTTCTCAATCTTTCCCTTTTGTGAGTATTATTATTGTCTATGCACTCACTATTTTATGAGTATATTTCAATATTCCCCTGCCTCTATTTGTTTCTTCTCAACATTCCCTCATTCATTTTTAATCTCCCCATTTTTGGGATAACTACATGTATCCTAAAGTTTATCCTCAATGTCATGGGTGTTCACACCATTTTAAATTATAAAAGTGTTTAAACTATGTAGGTAATGCTTAAGTGTATTGATCCCCTAGGTTAATTCAACTACTATTTACATAATCTACATTCATCCCAAATGTGATTTCACTTATTCTAAATTATATCTAAAACCACATGGTTATCTCTAGTTGTCCTCATCCATCACTCACTGTTGTCATAAATGTGTGCTACCAAAAGTCTCAACCATAGACTAGGATATGAGTCATGTCATTTTCTTCTTTTTTAGGTGTTGATTGCTTTATTTTTTGTTTTCACATATTTTTGTAGTGATGGTACTTAACTTGTCTTTGTGAAAGTTGTTTACTCTTTATTATTTTGTCATGTTTCTTACCATTTATGTCTTTTATCTTACATGCATCTTTTTTGTTTGTCTATACTTTTATTTATTATTTTTGATTACATTCATATTATTTCCACTTTTTTTTCTTTATTTTTATCATTTTTCAAGGCAATATTCTTTTATGTATTACACTATAGTATGGTTATGATTTTTCCACATCATGATGCACTATGTTTTCCATAAATTACAATATTTAGTCCTTATGGATGAAACACAGATATTCATCATGGTTATTTCATATCATTGGTGATTATTGTTTTATTCTAAATTAAAAATTATTTTTCTCAACTCTTAATTTCCTATTTATGTTGTAATTCAAAATAAAGACAAAAATAAACACAAGGCAACTGTCTAACCCTCGATACAATATCCATCCATGCCATCAATTTACACTTTTAAATTCATCCAATCTCTATAGTTCATCCCCTCCCATTATAATATTTTCACCACCAACCCATCATTTTAATATTTTGTAATTAATTTGCTCCACAATTTCATACCTCAATTAATTGAAATGATATCAATCTTTATCAAGTTATTACAACTATCACTTTTGTAAACTCTTACTTTCAAATTGGAAAATCTATAATTTTTTTATTTTTAATTCCACATCTTATTTTGATATATCATTCCCACCTCCACTAATATCACCCCTAAGTCCTAAGAATCATCCAAGTGTGTAGTTACAAGCATGAAATATTCTTTGTCCTATCTATCCTCTACTTTTTAGCTAGGGGAAAATCATTTTACACCAACTTTAATTTTGCAAGTATGATATTTATTCTCATTCTTTAATTTATTGATGGGATTCATTATCACCACTTCATCATTTTCCATCCTACATCATTTCAAGTCTTCCTCCAATTTATTGCATAAGCACTCGAGTGGGCATCATCATGGGTCCCTCATTTTGTTCTAATGATTATCTTATTATTTTATCCAAACTCTTTCACCTGTTAGTTATAAATGATAAAATCATAACATCTATTATTTATTTATCTAATTTTTTATTTTTTCCCAAATTTTCATCAAATTTTTCATTCTTTTAAAATTCATTACTTCAACAATGTCTCATAATGATTTATCATAGAAGGGGAAAATGTAGACACTTAAAATCAGACACTTTGTGTTGATTTTAACCTTATTTTAGTAAACACCTAATCATCTATAATCCTCTCTAATCATCCTTAGTTTTACCTAGTCAATAATAATCATCATTATTCACTATTTGCTATTCACTATTCACTATTTATTATCCCTAAATTAGTCTAAAGTGTAGCCTAAATTTTAAATTCACCTCTTATTATTATTGTTAGCAATAAAAACCCAAAATTTAAACACATTAATATGAGGGGATAAAAGAGATAATAATATAATTAGAGGTGTTCTTACCATCATTTTAACTTGTTATAACTCCTCTCCAATATTTCCAAATATATGCTTGATGCCAAATTGATGGATGTTGGATTGCTTATATTTTCTTGATAATGGCTTCTAATAGACAATTGTGCTTGATAGTGGCTCTTGATGGATGCAAGAAGGCTATTATAGTTGAAATATAGATTATAATGGAAAAATTTGATAGTTTTTCAAGTTATTTTAAATATAAGGGGTGGCTTAGTTATATATGGAGCAGAGGGAAGAATCAATGGCTTAAATTTAATTTTGAGCCATTGAGATCAATGGCTAGGATATTTTTGAGGAATTTAAAATTCCTTGGAAATCTATAGAATGGAGAATTATAGAGGATAAGGGGATAAAATAGAAGATATTTATATAATCTTCCAATTATGTAAATCTCCTATTAGGGTTTAGGTGTTTAGCAATAGCTTGGAATAGGCTGGTATATGGGTAGGTAGAATAAATTATATTTTTAAATTGGCAAGTGGCTTAGGAATTAGGTTAATAGGTAAATGGGTTTTGTTAGGGGAATAATTAGATATGGAATTAAGTAATGTTTTTTTTAGCGTGTAGGGAATGAGATATGGGACAATGGTATATTATTTAAATTAATTAGGAAATGTAGTTATATGTTAAAATAGTAGGATTTATGTAATTAGTGAGGTGATCAGATTTTAGTGCATATATTTTGCCTCTTTGAAAGGGCATTACAAGTGGATCAGAGTGGAGGGAGCAATGGTATTTAAAATAAAAACCATAATTATGTGGAAGCAATGTTATATAGTGTCAAATATGAGTTAGTAGTAAATGATACCCCCTTAAGGGAGTATGTGTGGAGAACTAACTTAAATGGTCACTTGACCAAAAGTATTAGGGGTGGGATAAAATCAAGATGATAAAATGGGGTTGTGATGCCCATAAACATATCTACAAGTGAGATTACCCAAGAGTCATAGGGATAAAGTGGCTCAATTGTGATAGGTTCTAGATAAATGATTAATGTCCACAAAGTGACTTGATTGATAAGACAAAATTTATTGAGATGAGATGGGTATAAGCCAAAGATAAGTCTTGTAGAAAGGACAAATGATAAGTAGGGATTAAAGATTTATAAAGGATAAAAAAGTTGTTTATTTGTGATAAGGAGCCACTTTAGGTAAAATACATAGCTTAAAATGGTGTGTTATTGTCTAGTGACCAATTTGAGGATAGGATGATGAGGAGTGATGAATGTTGGCCAAGTTATCCCCAAGCACAAAAGCAAGACCATGTCCTACCTACATATTCCTAGGGGACTTAAGGCTGATGTAATTCAAACTTGGGATTTAGAGTGGATAATGGTGAGTTGGAAAATCCATGCCCCAGATGATGGTAGAGATGATAAGGAATGACTAATTGGGGTATTAAAATAATGTGATGAGATTTGGACACAAGAGTTATTAGTAAAGGTATATGAGGGGTTAAGGGGGGATAAAATATGGATGGGTCAAATAGGTCAAAATAAGGAAAATAGAGTCATTTGAGATTTTTTATTTTGTCCAATTTGACTTTAGGATAAAAATAATGAACTGGCTTCCCCGAGCTTCCCATTGTAGTGAATGAGTGAAATAATTATAGAGAGCTATTGAGGTTAAAGCATTGGTGATTAAGAAACCCTAAACTTTATGTTTTTGTTAATTTTTAGTTTAATTTGTTTAGATTTATAGTAAAATGTAATGCCATTCATGTCACCAGGCTAATACCACAACTAAGGATAGTACCCTTAGTCATGACATTATCATCATGACCTATGGTTTTTTAAGGGAATGGGTGGTATTACAATACCATGAGTCTATAGATAGGTATTATAATACCATGATCTTAAAATCATGATTTTGTGATATCTCAAATCAAGGAATCATGGTTTTGCATAACCATGTCGTTAAGCAAAACCATAGGTCATGAATGGCAATTTTTTCAAGGTCATCAATGAGGGCATACCTATGAGTTCTAATTTTACTATGGCTAAGAAAAAGGATTAAAGTATGGTTAGGGTTTATTAAAGGTTTTCAAGTTGGTTATGTGATGTTAGAAAGTGTGAGGGGTATTTAGAGATAATTAAGGTGATTAATATGTATTTAGTTAGGGTTTTAGTGATGAATTTAGTCAAATAGGTTAGGGATGAGAGTGAGGGGTTAATATGAAAGAGAATGGGTAAGTTAAGATAGGTTTATTTTAGGGATAATTAAGATATGTTAGAGATAGGAAATTTAGGATTAAGAGTGTTTAGGATGAAGTTAGTTAGGCTTAGGATTGGTTAGGATGGAGTTAGTTGATGAGGGAGTTAATTATGGAAAAGGAGGGATGATGAATTTGGCAAGTTAGGATAGGTTAAGTGATGGATTAGGTATATATTTAAAGGGTTTAATTTTGGGGGGTGGTGTGATTTATGATAAAATAAAATTATCAATAGTGTATGTGGTGTTTATTGTAAGAGGGTCTAGGTGTGCTAGATTCATGGCTACGATGATCAGAGGTGATGCATGAGATACACGTATTGACATATACAGATTATAGAGTCCTAAAATTTGTAAGACTTCACTAAATCATGATGATGTTCATAATACACATTGACTAGGCTCTAATCATAGCTTTGGTGGATTGATGGCACTTAGATACTAGTACATTTCACTTTGTCATAGGTGAGATGATAATGAATCTTGAGGGTATATTAGAATCTACACTTATTGATGCTAGGAAGTAGAATATATTATAGGTCCCATATACTAAGTGTCACCTTATAGAGACTAGTAAGAAGGATAAATGTAAGTGTGCATGATAGATGGGTTGGTATAGATATATTTCTTTGATAAGGGACTATTGATCATCAAACCATTATTATGATGTCTCTTATTAACAATAAATTCCTATCAAATAAGAGTGAGTAGTGGTTTCACCTAGGCTAGGGGATGTAGTGGTAGACATGGTATAGGACTTTAGGGTTTTTTCTTGAGGGCTAGTAGTATTGGCTCATCTATACTAAGAGCTTCACTTGGGAGCATATAAGAGAATAGTTAGCCTAGGGCTATCCCTATTATTGCATATCTAGAGCTAGGATCACATTATAATCCAACATATTATGAGTACCTTAGTAGTATGGGATCTTCATTAGCCTATGTATTTGGGTGGTATATCTTATTAGGAGTGAATATAGGCCATGTTAGTGATATGAGGTTCTATCATTAGGCATTTGATAGTTTACACCTAGAGAACATCACATGGATGCCCTATAGGGGTTTATAGTTTAGCTAGGATGATGAGGTGATAGTAATGTAATATATGTTGACTATGTGGTATTTGATAGGCCATAGGTATTTTTTGATAGAATGATATAGGTCTGATCATGTTTAGAGGTAGTTCAAGTTTATACAGGATGTGCCATGGGAAGAGCACTTATTTATTCAATGTGAGAGAGGGCACAATGGGAGAGACCAGTAGATGGAGCCCATACCCATACATATTATTCTAGAATTTCCATAGTCCCATCGTATTTTCATACTCCTATCCCAATCTACGATTTATAGTGGTTTATACATCATGGTAGACCTAGAGGATTCCATTGATATTGATTTGACCCAGGGTTATGGTATGATAAGGGGTAGTGAGGCAAGTGATCTAGGCATGAGCCAAGTTATAGAGGAGGAGGATGCAAGTGTCGGTAAAAGATGGCTAGGATGGACATGGGGATGGAGATACTATGGATGTAAATGGAGATGATGGGGAATATATAATAGCTACATGGTAGGTTAGAGGGAGTAGGTTCTAGAATCATACATAGGTATAAGTGACTAGGACATAGGTTGGGGGTAGTGGTGGTGGGGATGGTGTAGGACCATTGTAGTAGCCTTGATTAGAGAGTGAGAGGTATTTTATAGCATTTTTATAGATGGATATTTAGGTTCACCTTATAGAGATTTATGGGATCACATATAGGTAAAACTATAGGCCTAAATGGCATAAACAGATGGGTAGTTGGCCTAGGCCCAAGTATAGGTGAATAGATTATAGGGTTAGGTGATAGAATTATAGATTCAAATAGCCAAATTATAGGGCCAAAACCAATGTTGAGATTCATAGATCATAGGATATTAGGGCTAGATCACTCAGATGTAGGCATGGATTGGGAATTTGATGAGAGAGGTAGTGATGGTTGAAAAGGCCAAGGATGAGATTGACTTGGTGATGAGTAAGTGTGGGAAGTCCATCATGATGAATAAAATTATGATATTTAATAATAAGGCCTAATATTATAGGACCTTATATGAGGAAATGTTACCCCTAGGTCAACATGAAACTTCATTCAAGGCTAGTTTTATGCATTCAGTGCATTGGCCACCAAGATGACTACCAAGACTACAACCATGATCAATACATGACATATATATATATATATATATATATATATATATATATATATAAGATTTTTGTATTGTAGCACATTCTTTCCCCCATGGGCCCACGTATTATGTCTATTTTTTACATGGACTCCATGTAGATTGTTTATGTATTTATATGATGAGATTTTATATGATATGATGTGTTTTATTGCCATTGATATTTATAGGTATTATTATTATGTGATTAGATGGATTTGATGGAAACATGTGTTTTTGTTTATATGATGAGTTCAAATGTACATTGATTTAGATGTATGATGTTAGATGTGATGTAATGGACTTGTATGTTTATGATTTTACTTTAGATTAGGTAATGTGATGGTTTTATATGATATAATATTATGATATGCATGATGGATATGCACATGATTATGTGATGATGTATATGATGTAGATGATGAGAGATGATTATAATGTAATTATTTTAGATATAGACATTGTTTTATGTTTATAACAATATGATAGATGTAATGCTAATTATTTTGACATGATATGTAGATGGTGAACTAAATTACATATTGTGTGATGTTATGAGGTAGTGGTTTATTTTGTGGATGTATGTTATATATTGTATGTGATTTAAATTAATGAACTAAAATATTAAATCATGTTTAATTCATTATGTCTTATAGCTTGGGTCTAGGTAGTAATCCTCCTACACCATGGAGGTAGGATAATAATATGATAGGGGTATAATTAGATTTAGATGGGATGGTGATAGGTTCTTTGGGATGAGGATAGGCTAGATAAAATAAGTGATAAGATTAGGGGGAATGGGATACGTGGTGATTTTTAAATCCATTGATAGTGTTTGCAATCTATTTTAATATTTCACTCGTAAGTAAATGTGTGCCATGAGAAAAGTCAAATGAAATTAAGTAGCTAGTGTGTGAGGAAACTCTATTTTAAATTGACCTTGTCTGAAATAAGTTTGGTGGGTCACCTATACCATACTTATTCCCTTAAAATCTAAAAAGATAAAATATGTACAAAATGCTAACAATAGTTTGTAAATAAACAAGATAGTGTAATTAATATGTACATGATTAACTAACAACAATAACACATACTCCAAATATACATATATTAACACAAGACAATCATAAGATAACATAGACTAAAGATATGGATAACAATAAAGCTATAAAAAGGGATAATGAGTTGATGATAGGATGATTATAGACAATAGGATGAATAATATTAAGGGGATGTGTACATGGAGTATGTAGTTCCCAAAAATAATTATTTTTAGAATAATATTCCAATCAAGTCCAAAAAGTAACCATATAGAGGGTGGAAGATGATCAATCAAGATTTGGTGTCATAATGTATACAAGTCCCTAGAATAGAAAACATATTTTTGACCCTTCCATAATGATAATGTTAGTGGGAAGGTTTGAACCATGGTTTTGGGATAGCAAGAGATAAATGGGGATGGGATTTTATCTTGAGGCTAAAAAGAGACATGCTTGTCAAAGAGGATATGATGGGGTGATAAGATAACGGATAGATATAAAGATGTGATAAGATTTGAAGACTCCATAGGATTTCCCCAACAAACATCCTTTTTACTCAATAATTAATGACTTCTTCCTTGTTTGAAAACATTTGTCTCATGTTGCTACATAAAACCTCTAATGGATGCCCATTGTGATGACCAAGGTTAGGAATGTGTAAAATGGAGTAGAATGGGAGGAGGAGGATGGAATGGAAGAGGATGTGCCCCTAATAGTGGGGAATCATATATGGAGGCAAGGTGGAGCCTATCACTTATAAAAATGATTCAAATGCATTATATTCATTGGATCATCAAGATTTTCACCATCTAGTGTAGCTAATTTGTAGGCTCCAAATCCAAACTTGATAACTATTATATAAAACCCAAGACAATTGGATTCAAATTTTCCCTTCTTATCCCTATCAGCATTAGTGTTTTTTTTTAAATTTTAGAACTAGATCATTAACCTTGAATTGTCTAGACTAGATCTTGTTGAAATATTGGCCTTTCAGTCTATTTTGATATGCGCTTAAATGATTGAGGACCTTTTCATGATTTTCATCTAGAAGCTCAAATATTGTAGCCTTTCTTGTCTATAATTGTGATCAGTGATAATTCACCTTAATGACATTAATAGGGAGGGGATGTCTACTTACACAAGTAAGATAGCTTCATGACATAAACTAAGGCATACAAAATGGCCCTAGGAGGAATTTAGATGCTTGTTTAATAAGACCAAAGTGTTGGGATATAATTACAAGTGGTAATTTCAAACTATCTAATTGACTATTTTCTTAAGAATTTTTATAAGGGTGTTATTTTTTCTTAACTCTATCCATTCCCTTAGGTGTATTAAGGAGAAGAAAAATGTTGATTGTTGTGATACCACTAGCATAGGGCCTCAACTTCTTGATTTTTGAATGACCTATAATTATCAGAGATGATGTTGGTAGGAATTACAAAATGGCAAATGATCTAATTGAGGATGAACTTATAAATTGAAGGCATATAGTATAGATAAGTAACATTGGTTTTACCCATTTAGTGAAATATTCCATAGCAGTAATAATGAATTTATGTCCATCTTAAGATGTAGGATTTATCTTGTCAATCCAATCAAGTCCACATATAGAGAATGGCCACACACTCATTATGGGTTGTAATTATTGTGTAGGTATATAGATAATATTAACATGATTTTGACATGCTACACATTTTCACACATACTACTAGGAGTCCTTCCCATGGTAAGCCAATAATATCCAGTCTAGATTAATTTATTAGCTAAGGCCATTCCACTAATATGACCATCAAAAATACAATCATAAACCTCCTTGATCATTAGAGAATGTTCTTCTAATCTCAGGCATCTTTAAAAAATACCATCATAACCTCTAAAATAGAGCATGCTACCAAAGATTGTGTAATGGGAAGTGTTATGACATGGAATGACACCCTTTTGGAGGAGTTCTTTAATCTCCTCCACTCCTAGTCATAATATTGGGATAACCCTAGGTTATGGGTAACCTATGATGAGGCTAAACCTCTAAAGAAGGTCATCTTCCTTTTTATAGATCACTTAAACTAACATTATCATAGGGAAAAGGGTTAGAAAGGGGGAAAAGATCCCCCAATAAGGCTAAAAGTTGACATACCAAATAAAATGGGAGACTCCCATAAGCTTGAACCCACACTAGATTTGCACAAGACAATGTTAGCTAACACAATATCACAATCTAGCTAATTACATAAGTATTTCATGGACTATGTTTAAAAAGAGATAAATGTAAAAAAAGAGTTCTAAGACTCATTGAGATCTTACATCAATGGTAGAAAGAAACTAATCCATACCTGCAGACAACTTGAAAATACCCTAAAAGAGGTCAAAAAGGAGGAAAATGGATGAGGAAGATTCTCCTTCATATAATGCCATCATGCACAACTTACTAAACACATATCCAAGGTAATATATAGGTAAATAAATTCTTTTATTACATGAAGAGTTAGTTATTAAAAATGTTTGATAGAGTTTAGCCTAATCAAGAGGAGAATATCTTGAAATATCTCAGAGAGTACCCTACTTTTCAAACTCAAAATGTCCTTGTGGGAATCCAAGAGGAAGAGAGAGAGATTACAGTGAAAAATAATGGGCTGATATAGATAAAGGGAGAAGAGAGAAGAGGGATCATACTAACCAAGATCATTAATGAGTTACCAACACATTTTTATCAAATCAACACCAATTTTCTATGGACAAACTATCTTTCATTTGTCCCAATAGCCTCCAAATCTTCTCATTGGATGAACAATGCACTAGAGGACAAGAAAGTATTTGTTTTGTAGATGATGAGTCATGATATTTTCAAGGAAGAAGCATCCTTAATATCTAAACAACATTGAGTGCTCCACTTGCTTTTCTAATCACTAGATCTCTTTGCTTTCATCTTCCACAACATCTCCCACTTTCTTTCACTATTTGTGAAGACAAAATATTCATATATATAATTATGATAGAGCCATTCCATGTCTAATTTCAGTAGTGTTAAGTATCTTCTTATCATTCCTATGACTATATTGGAAGATAAGATACTCTTCTATATCTTATTTATATCTACAAAAACTCCAACTCGAATATAGATTTACTCTAGATTGAAAACCAATCTCATTTATTGGTTTTCCTATATCTATTATGTCAATGTAAAACCTAAAAGCCACATAGATTTGTTCTTGATATTTATTAGGTTTAAATAGACCTATGATACCTTTAAACCTTGTGGATGTGATGGAATCCCTATATACATAGATCTTAATTAAAGAAAAAGTGAACAAAGTCATAGAATAATACTATGACCCTAGAAATGGACCCCATATTGTATAAATATTTGAACCATAGGTTGAGACTATGATTTAATGGTGATATAAATTCATCATAACCATCTTGACTATTTACTACCTCTTATGATTGAGATGCTTGACTAAAATCTAATTGTAACATATCTCTTTGAAACATTTTCTCTAGTTTGACCTAGGTCTCAATTATCCTCCATTGAAGTCGCTTAGATTTTGAATTTTAATATCAACCACTAACCTTGATATAGGGTTCTTATATTATGACATTTTTTTATCTCTATGTTTTTTTATGGGATCTTACTACTAGCTCCATGATTTAATGTGCTTGCACTACACGGAATTTTTATTTTCAATCTAAACCTTTAACTTCTTAACCTCATAGACACCATTGATTTCCTTGGTCAAATTGAATGTTCTTTGTCAATCTCTTTCCATTTGATCAAACATGAACCATTGGATCCTTTAGGTCACTATGATCAGGACATTTATCATCCCCTCACTTGATCTCAAGATCCTCTAAAGTTTTGACTTGATGTTCATCATCAGATCTACTTTTTATGAGTGAATATGCTTCATTGATATACTTGGACCCACTAACTTTGTTAGTTACTACTTTCCATTGGATCTTTAATTTGATCAAATATTAATCGTTAATCTACTCTAGGCACGTTTAGACTTATTGACCTTACACATGTCTTAGATCTTGTACTAAAGATCCAAAGATATTGACACCTATTAGATATACGTTTAACCTTAAAAAATTTGAATTTAAATGGCTACTTAACACGACTTTAAATTGGCATCCCCACAAATGTATCATTCTACAAGTCTAACTTTATAGGATTATATCTTTAGATAGCAATGTCATCAAGATACAAAATTTTTAAAGAATGATCTTGGAACCAAAAACATCATTCATATGTAACCCTTTGACCCTAGTTGAATTTTCAAATGCATATATCAAATGTGTAACTAGACATATCTATTCATTTTTGTATGACATTTGATGATAACTTGGTCCATCTTCTTCACTTTCTCAAGTCATTTTATCATTTTCTCAATCAATAACTCTACTCAACTGACCTACCTAGCTATAATATTTTTATGTGGTCTAAAGTTGGACATCCTTGATGACTCATAAAGAATCATGCTTGTTATGCTTGAGAACCCAACCCATTTGTCTTGATTATTCAATTAGGCATGGAGTCTCCTTTCTAGTTTAGCATATTGATTTAAAGCTAAAATTGGTTGCCAACATCTAGATAACTCCTCTTGAAGCAAAATGGACCAAAATAAACAAAATAAAATAAAGTAAAGTACACATAAGCACTTGGAGGAAATAAAAAACAACTAACCTACTAAAAAATTGTGCACAAAGGCACGTAGAGAAAAGTATGGAATCTATTCTAATATATGCAATATTGTACAACAATTTACAAACACCTCCCTCCTAGGTCAAATGGAAAACTTTGAGTATCATTCAATTGTAACAAACTAAGATGAAAAATACCTTACTTTGGAGGTACCAAAAATGGTGAACCAAACAACTTAGTGGCCAATCCTTTTTATGTGCCCTTCAATGGATGAAATGGAATAAACATGTCTCTAGTGTAGACATACTTGTCTAAGTATTCCAAACTTGGTTCATGTTAAATTGGAGGAGCACTTGCTTGATGTTGCTCATCACCTTTGAGAAAGACTTGTATGAAGACTTAATTTAGGCCCTTGGGAGCAACTACACTTGTTTCAATAGGTTGTTAAAAAAGACCGTGTTCCTCCACCTTATTCTTATGAAAATTAGGATTGGTCATGATTAGAGAATCATGTTCATCTTTTTATAGAAAAATGACATGTCTCTTATCCTCTTCAAACTCTTTGGTTATGGCATTGAACCACTACCATAACTCTTCATAGTCTTCAATGGTATATTTATCAAATTGTATCTCTTGAGCATTTGAGATGTCTCCTTCAACAACCTCACTCAATATTTCATATTTATCTTTAAATTCAAATGAGGGTTGACTTAATCATCCAAGGTCTAAAATATCACACCTGTCTTGCTCAATATCTGATCTACTTTATTCTTGTTCCAACATATTAGGGCTATCCTTAGCCAACACCTCATCTTGAAGTAGACCAACCTCTAGTCTCTGGTCCTAATCCTCTTCTTGATATATGTAAAATGGACCTTTAGTAGTCCATTCAAAGTCTAATCTATTTTTAACTTAAGGATTATCTTCATCAATATCTAGTTCATTAGTGTCAAAACCATACCAAAAAGGTTGGTTAAAATCTAATTCTTCCCCTTCTAAAGGAAGTGGGTTGCCTATTATGATCTCCTCATCATAGAAATGTGCATTTTCCTCTTCAAGTTCACCTATGACTTCAAGATCCTCCTTTATATGTTTTAGAATAGGCTCTTTCTCTAAGAGGGAGATGATGGGAGAGTGAAAAAAATAAACTTACTTGCATCTTAGGAGAGTGTCCTTCTAGCTATAGACTTTGAATGGATTCTTTAGTGGCTCTTTAACTAGTGCTTGGACACCCAAAACTAACACCTCCTCCTTTTTTATTCCCTTTTGAACTAATTTCCATGATGGAAATGAGTATGGAATAAACACTTTATCTTCTTTTTGAATGGTTATAGGAGAGGGTGGCCTCACAAGTGAGGGCATGACATAGCCAAGGTCAAATGTGTTCCATGATGGAATGGCTTCATGGTCCTGAAAGGGAATAGGCATTGGGGTAGGAGAGGGAAAAGTAATTGTCTTAGGTTTTACATACTCTTTCTCCCACTAGTCAAACTCTTTTTCAATGGATAATACACACCTTTTCAATTCTTATTTCTCAACCTGTAGATAGTCAACTTCCTTAATTAGTGCCCACACATTTCAAAACTCTTGCAAGAAGATATTTATCCCCTCTATATCATGAATGGGTAATTCTTGTCCAAGCTTACCCCCCTCATTGAATTTCATGATTATTCTACCTTTGTCTAATATTACCTCTCTTAGTTTTGACAAAGATGTATTTTGATAAGGTTGACTAGGGGGATGATTAGGAACTCTTGAAGGTTGATCTTGAGACTCTTGGAGGGGAAAAGATATGTAAGACTAATCTAAATGAGCCCAATTATATTCATAAGATATCAACACACTATTTATATTATGTATCATGCTTCTCATCATTGCTATGTCTTCATTCCTATAAGATGACCATTGTTCACCCTCATAAATTTACCATCTATTCTTAACCAACTAAATATCACTCCTTTCTTCTTATAGAAAATGGATAGGGATAACTGATGAAATATCTAAACACCTACCAATCTCCCTTATCAACTCAATATAAAATGATAAATCTTTCTTGAATCCTAATAAGGATGTAACAAAATAATAATAGTCTTGTCAAGGGGAATTAGAAGACTAATTTGAATGAAAATGAGGCTAAACTTAGTCATATATACGGGTAGGAGGAGGAGAAATGTCATGATAGGGCTGATAGGTTGTTTGAGGGATATTTGGGTGGAACACATAAAACATTATTTGTTTAATATGTGTGATGTTGAAGTAGAGAATAAACATACTGATCAAAATATGGTTGATTTTACCTACCATATTATGATGATTAGGTACATAGTTAGGCTACTTGAGCTAGATGATGGATGCTCAAATTTGCCATTATTATTTGAACACTTGCCTCCAAAGGCTGATTGGATGAAGAGAACATCAAAACTCTTAACCAGTGAATAATTTAGTAAGTCCCATTGGGTGTAGAGAATATTATGACATGGAATTAAACCCTTTTATTTAGGTTCCTCCTCTCCCAGTCATAATATTGGTATAACACTAGGCTGTGGGTAACCTATCATGGGGATGAACCTCCAGAAAAGGCTATATTCCTCTTGATGGATCACCTAAATGAATGTTGTCATAGGGAAAAGGGTTAGAAAGTGGGGAAAGGGATCCTAAGAAGGATAAATGGTGATGCACTAAATAAAAAGGGATATTCCCATAAGCTTGAACCCACACTAAATTTTCATAAGACAATGGTACCACACATAATATCACAATATAGATAATAACATAAGTATTTCATGGACTAGGTTTATGAAAAAATAAATTAAAACAAAGAGGATTTCTAATACTCACTGAGAGATTACATCAATCGTAGAAAGAACACTAATCTAGACCTTTAGACAAATTAAAAACACCCTAAAAGAGGTCAACAAGGAGCAAAATGGATGAGGAAGATTCTCCTTCACATAATGCTATCATGCACAACTTTATAAACATAGATCCAAAGTAAGAGATAGGTAAATAAAGTCTTTTATTTCATCAATATGTATTTCTTACAAATGTTTCATAGTGTCTAGCCGAATCAAGAGGATAATATCTTAAAATATCTTAGAGAGTCCCCTACTCTTAAAACTCAAAATTTCCTTATGGGAATCTGAGAGAGAGAGAAATTATAAATGAAAAAGAATGGGGTGATATAGAGAAAGGGAAAATAGAGAAGAAGGAACACATTAACCAAGATCATCAATGATCGGCCACCACCTTTTTATCAAATCATCATTAGTTCTCTATGGACAAACTATCTTTCATTTGTCCCAATAACCTCTAAATATTATCAATGGATGAGAAATGCATTACAGGACAAGAAAGTGTCTTTTTATAGATGATGAGTAATGATCCTTTCAAGGAATAAATATCCTTAAGATATGAATAACATTAAATTCTACAATTAATTTTCTAATCACCAGATATATTTGCTTTGATCTTCCATGCCATCTCCCACATGTTTTCACTATTTGTGAAGACAAAATATTCATATTTATATTTCTAATATAGCCATGCCATGTCTCCTTTAAGTAGAGGTAAGTACCTAATTATTGGGGATATGAATATATTAAAAGATGATACAATCTTGTATATCTTTTTTATATATACACATACTCCAACCTGAATATAGATCTACTATAGATTGAAAACCAATCTCATTTCTGGGTTTTCCTATAGCTATCATGTCAATAGAAAATATACAAGCCACATAGCTTTATTATTGATCTCTATTAGGTATAAATAGACATATAAAACATTTGGACCTTATGGAAGCCTAGGAATCACTATATGCATAGATATTGTTTAAAGAAAAATTGAACATAGTCATAGACTAATATTGTGACCCCAGAAGATAGAGCTTGTATGTTACAAATTTTTGAACCAGAGGTTGAGACTAATGCTTTAATGGTGATGTAACTTCATCATAACCATCCTAGTTATATGAATACATCTTATGCTTAAGTTTCTTGAATGAGATATAATAGTGGTATAGCTTTTTGAAGTATTTTCTCTAGGTTAACCTAGGTCACAATTATTCTCCATTAAAGTCTCTTAGCTTTCAACTTTTAATACCAAATATTGATCTTGATCTGGGTTTATAAGATTATGTCATTTATTAACTACATGTTCATCCATGGGATACTAATGTTAGATCTATGATTTATCATGCTTACACCACATGGAATCCTTTCATTTGATCTATCCCTTTGAATTCTTGACCTCATGCACAATGCCAATCTCCTTAATCAGATTGAACATGTGTCATCAATATCTTTCCACTAATTAAACATGCACTATTGGATCCTTTAGTTCATTTCGATCATGATATTTTTTATCCCCTCACTTAATCTCAAGATCCTCTAATTTTTTGACTTGATGCTCACCATCAAATTTGCTTTATATGAGTGAATGTGCTTCTTTGATCTACTTGAACCCACTGACCTTGTCAGTTGGTTTTCATCATTAGACATTTGATTTTATTGAACACCAACCACTAATCTACTCCATGTACTTTTTGACTTATTAACCTTATGCATGCCATATATATTATACTTGAGCTCTTGATATCTTGACACCTATTACATCTATATTCTACCTTATAACTTTTGATTTCAAATGGCTATTTTCCATAAATTTAACTTGGTATCCATGTAAACATCTCATTATATAAGTTTAACTTTAAATTACTATATCTTGAGATAACAAGGTCATCAAGATACCAAATTTGTAGAGAATGATATTGACAACAAAAACATCATGCTTATACAACCCTTTGACCCTAGTTGACTTTTCAAGTGCATCTATCAAATGTTTAACCAAATTGATTTATTCATTTTTTCATGATGTTTGATGATGGTCTAGTCTATCTTATTCACTTGATTAATTCATTTGATCATTTGGTCAATAAATAATTCTACTTAGCTAATCTACCTAGGTAGAAGTTTTGTATGTGGGCTAAATTTGGCTAACATAAGGTATAGTTTATGAAGGCATTTTTATACTGATGGTTAAGGCTAAGTGATAAGATGTTATCATGGATGTAATTATAAATGTCATGTTACTAGTGAAGAGTGGGATCAAGAATAAAAAAAATTTATAGAGGAGCCATGGATTGATGTGCTAGGAGAATCAAATTTTTTATAAAATTCCCTTCTAAGACATCTTCAGGGAGATCAATAAGAGATCCAATAGTCTCCATGGAGCTAACTGCTTTATTACTCCCTCTTTGTACTTTTTCAAATTCAATAGTCTAAAAAATTTGTTATACTTGATCTACCAATTGCTTATAAGGGAGTAATTTTTCATCTTTAGTTTGGAACTCATCATTAACCTAATTGATTATAAGCTTTGAATAACCAAATACTTGTAAATATTAGATGTTCCATTAGATGGCTAGTTGAAGGCTAGCTATTAAGGCCACGCATTCTAAAATATTATTGATGCATGGGAAAGTGAGATTTTTGAATAAGGTTACCTTTTTAGGCAATGAGGAGAATGCCTACCCCTAATCCATGCATATTAAAAGAGCCATAAACATATAGCTTCCAACTACTAGATTTTGAAGTATTCATTATTGATTCATCTACGAAGGTTGTAACAAGAGGCTTATTTGATTCAAGAGGTGCTTATACTATTTGATCTTCTATTAATTATTCCTTAATGGCCTTTTGATTAACATATTTAATATCAAATTTAGTTAGTAACATGATCCATTTGGCCATTCATCCTATGAGGGTTGGTTTTGATAGTAAATATTTAAGAGGATCATCCTTAACAATGAGTTGGACTTGATTGTTAAGCATATAATGTTAAATTTTTTACATAGCAAAGGAAACTTATTGTTGTGATCCTAATGGGTGGATTTCACTAACACCTCAGGGTTTTGGTGTAATGATTCACTACATATGGTATCAAAGCCTCCACCTAGGTTCAAGTCATGGAGCGGGTGGTTATGCTAGCATGGTAGTGTTCATCTAAGGCTCATACACATAGGGTATCTTGGTGTTATGGGTGAAAATCTATCCCAGAGTCTAGGCTTTAGAAGCGTGGTGGGATGTTATAATCCTAATGGGTAGATATCACTAACACCTCAAGGTTTTGGTGTAGTGGTTCATTACATCCTATAGATGACAATTAATTATCATCATATACTTTTATCATAATTAGAGTAAGCCCTAAATAATCTTATTAATACCCTAGTTTCTTCAATAAATCAATATTACATAAATTTAATGTTGACCCTCTATCTATGAGTACTCAAAGAATGTGATGATGGAATATGGAGACTTTGATGAATAATGAATAATTATGATGGGGGAAAATAGGAGGCATGTACTGGGCATGAAATGTAATTTGTTAAGAAGGGGATAAATTTCCCACTAACACTTATAACTTATTGGTGTCAATATCACTAAAGAGATTGAAGTCATTTAAAACCTGGTTGAGTATCTCCCAATGTAAAGTGAATGTTTTGAGAAATTCCATTAATGATATTTGAGTGGGTGTCTTCTCAAGTTGTTGAATGATATCATAAGACTTATTAGAAGATATTGAAACTTTTTTAGAAATATTCCCCTTATGAGTTGTATAAGTAGATGGGTCCTTTGGGGGTACCCCAGGAATGATGATTTTTTTTCATCTATTAGTAACCACATAATCAATAGTGGCCCAATTAATTTTTAATATGATTGGTGATGGTGGAGTGGGATCTTAGGGGCCATGGATTTTGATGGTGTTGACATAAGGATATGGCATGGTAGTTAGTATAGTTAGAATATGAGGCTTGAACTTGGTCTCTTAGTGGATTCCTATTTATTTGATCATGCTTGGGTAGAGGGTCCTAATAAATTCTTAGCTACTCATTCTTATATTGATTTGAAGTACTCTCCCCTTCTATTTCAATATCACCTCTTTCAATCAGGTCCTGAATATAGTGATTTAGTTGAATACACCTTTTTGTATCATGACCTTTGACTCTATGATAATTTTATAATTTATCCTCATGGTACAAATTAGGCCATGGTGGATGATCATCTAGAGGTCTGATTTCAAGAAGAGTGATCATGTTAGTAGTAATCAATTGTTGAAGGACTATTTTAATGGGTACTCCCAGGTTTGCGAGAGATCTTTTTCCAATTTGAATATTTGGTTTACCTCATGGAAATCTAATATATGAGACATTTTATTACTCTATGGGGCTCTTACTTTTTACTATTTGCACATGCTACTATTTGGAATCAATAACCCCATATCCCACAACATTCTTATTCTTGTTGAATATTTTTGACTTGCTTGATAATGATTTATCTTGATTGTAATTGTGCTTATTTTTGGAATATAATTTAAATATTCCCTTTTCAATATGTGACTTTTCAATTTGCATCCCCTTCTCAATTATTTCATTGAAAGTCTTAACACATTAGAGCTTTAGCTAGTATTTTAACTCAATGTTAAGATTATCAACAAATATTTTGTCTTGCTCTTTTTTAGGTATCATACATCGAAGGTAGATTGCTAAGCTTCTCCATATTTACAAAAAATATGCTAAGCTTTCCCCACTTCTATATTTAGTATTATATAGGTCTATAATAGAGACATAATGTTCAATATTTAATGAAAACTATTTGATAAACTATTCAATTAAATCCCTGAAGCTAGATATAAACCCATTTGGTAGGTGCATGAACCATTATAGGTCTAGTCTAGTAAGGATTTTTAGTAAAAGTCTCAATATATAGGCATCTTAATATGCTACTTCATGACAAGCCACATAAAACTCTTGTACATGGTCTTGGGGATCACCTTTCCCTCTATATTTTTCAAATTTAGTCAACTCAAAGTGGGGTGTAAAAGCTACTTGTAAGATGTTCATGTCTAAGGGAGAAAAAAAATATTCATAATTATATTTTTGTGCTTGTGAGTGTGGGTATATTTATTAGAGAGCCTCCTTAATCTCTATTTATTCTTGTATGAATGTGGGGTTTCTAAGGGGATCAGTAGTTTGATCATGGATATTATGGGGTCTAAGGGTGTTGTGGGAATTTTGATGAGGGAATGATGGATGTTAATTTTGTGCATGGAGTAAAAGATTTATTTGTTATGTAATTTGGTCCAGTCAATCCTCTAAGACAATTTTCCTCTTGATAGCCTCAATAGTTATTTTGGAAGTGTAGGGCATTCTTCTTCTTCAAATTATTGATCCACAACTTCCTCTTCTTTGGGTACTTGATTGTGTGTGTATTTTGATGTGATATGTTAATATAGGTAGAGGGATGGACTATATGTTGTATAATATTATGGTCAAAGTTTGAGGGTAATGTGCCCCCTATTTCAATGGTTTAGGCTAAAATTTGGTCATGGTTTTCATAGAGGTATTGGTCAATTAAATTCTTAACCTCATTTCTATGGAAGAATTTGAATCATTCATCTTCTCCTTTAGGGATATGTATATCGCTATGTGTATTGTCATGATCCTGAATTAAATCACATAGATCCCCCAATGGATCATTATCTTGGTTGGAAGCTTGTCCTATCCTGAGTTGGGCACAGGATTGGATCATCATTTTGGATGAGGGAAAGAGAGATGTGATGAGGTGAGATAGGTGATTTGGAATTTTTGAATATTAAATTTTTATAGAAATAAAGTCTACTAGTGGTCAAATAAGGTAATGTATTATTTGGAATGACTATGAATTACTAAAGACAAAGCCTTGTAAGAGTCTAATCGAGCAAGAATGGAAGGGAGTGATGGGATCAAATACCTTTTACACTATCAAAGTGATAATTTTATGGGTATTAGGTGAAAAAGGCACTAATAGAGATGAGTGAGCGGTGCTAGATAAGACTATGTATATTGATAATACCTAATATAAGAATGATAATGAGGATATAAGGGATGGGTGACCACTAGAACTTAATTACAAGAATAAATATAGTATTCAAGGGTGATGTTAGAATATGAGATGGATGGGGTATGGAAGATAGAATATATAGGATGGGAAGATATAAGATAATGAGATGAATATGATAAAATATAAGATTGATAGTAGATTATAGTAGAGAAGTAATGGAAAATATAGGATGGATGTAAGATATAATATATAAGATGGATTATATAGATTAATTAAGATAGGAAATAAAATATATACAAGTGAGATGTATATGAGGGGTATGTAAGATGGGTATCAAATGGGTGAAAGATATATGATAGATATTAGGTGATATCTAGGATAGGGAGTGGGAAATGTGGGATGTGTGGGAAACATAAGATGAATAGATGCTATAGGATGGATTTGGTCTAATATTTGTGGTATCTATAGAAGATATATGATGGGTATTAGATTAGATGGAAGATGAAAGATTAGGGTGTAGAAAATATGAGATTAGTGTAAGATAGATGTGGTTAGGGGATAGATGTGGTGATGGAATTGATATGATGATGGAATATAAGAATGGATATTAGATACAAGATATCTAAGGTGTAAAAAACAAAAAAAATTGTGGCCAACTCAATTTACAAATAATATAGGTCTATCATAACACACAAACAACACACACAAGTCCTAAGCTAGTAAACTAAATAGGGTGTATGATCTAACACTCACACCATATAATGGATTTATGGGTGAGGTTATATTCTAGTGACCCATTATGAAATCAATATAACCCTCTCAAAACCATGTTTACTTAACAACTTCTTAGGATTTTATCATGCCTCTTGTAGGAAAATGCTTGTTATGGTTGAACGGTCATATGCTAGGTTTGCATTAGGTTTTATAGGGGTATACTTGATATAATAAAAGGTATAGTGTGGCCCAAGTCCATATAGTATGTTGTATAATCACCTTATGTATTCAAGTTTAAACTCCCTTGACTCCATAAAATGCTTTATGGGGAATTCTGCTTATGCACTTAATGATAGCTCTCCTAATTTTTCTACTCCTTTGAAACATGAAATTTGGTCTAGTGCATGGTAATTAAATACACATCACCAAACACTAATTTATAATCCCATGTTTGGTAATTAATTCCCCATCACATGTTATCCTAATCTCAAGAGGGGGTAACAAACAAGCAAGCACAATTAATTTTCCTAACTAATTACATATGTGAGAAAACCACAAATATATATACAATCAAAACCACACACAACAAGAAATAATATTAGAATATTATGTTTTTGGTACCACTCATACAAACAAAAAGGTTATAATGAAAAAATGGGGTACCTAAATCTTGAGGGAACCTACACAAAGGGGTTAGTAGTTTAAGTTTCTATAAGATTATAACTCCATATAAAATCATAATTACATAGTGTAAAACCAAAATCAAAAACTACAAAACCAAAACTCTATGGAAAAATCATAGATTTTGAGTTGTGATATTGTAATATTTAACTAATTATGATAATAAACCTATAAAACCATAACTATTAGGCAAAACCACAACTACAAATACAATATCACAATTTTCAAAAATTCATAATTTACAATTTTGTACAAAATGGTAATATTATAAAATATGTCTAATATAGGTAGATATTAGTGAGATAAATAATACTTAAGAATACTATAAATATATAGGTGAACTTAATAAAAATTAAAAAACTAGACCAATAATAATTTATATATTTTGATTCTACTAGAATTTTTAGTAGAGAGTTTTCCTTAGATGATGTATATACGATAATGTGCAAATAGAATATAAAGTATTAATTTTAATGGTTAGCCAAAAGATCAAGCATAAAAATCAAAATGCACCCTATTTATTCTTAAATATAAAACCTCTAGTGTAATCCACAAAGCTATAAATATCAGAGTAATAATGCTAATTCAAGAGTCATGATATTGAAATAAGGGGTTAAATAGGTTAATGGAGAGGTGTTTGATATTTTACCTACTCTTCCTTTGCTACATATTGGCCCTACACATAGATATCAAAACCAAAATATCCCTCTCAAGTATATAGTTAGGCAAACATAAATAAATGCCAAAATAATTAAGGATATAAAAGACATAACCATGGCTTAAAGAGGACCTATAACCATCTAACAGGAGCTAAAAAATATTGTCTATAATAAAAAACTAGTAGGTCAAAGGTTTTACCAGTTTTCCCTAGAAGGTAAATATCATAGTTGTCAATGGAAATATCACTATTACCAGATCAATGTTATGATTAAGAGAGTTGTGATATTATAGATTATGGACAAGATGGTCAAAATCTTGATTAATTCTTCTTTTACCTTCACATCAGAAACTAAAAGACCCTCTAAGAATCAGAAATATAATCCTAATAACTTGCATAAAGTTCTAGTTTTAGATAAGAAACAAGGATAATATACAAACCAAAAATTTAACAAAACCATGACTCTAACAACAAACCCACATTTACTAGGGTAAATCCATTAATTCAAAAGTTATGATATTGTGTATTATACATAAACATATAAATGTTTAATTTCTCCTTTTTTGTCCTACAAACAGGGTATAAAAACACTCCTAGATAGTAAATGAATTTTTAGAGGGTGTAGACACCAATATCATGTCAACCCCCCTTGGTCCCCTTCTAAATTTCAACACTCCTAACCCACACTTACACACCTTATTAATTTAAAATAAACTACTTATTTTAAATTAATGACCTCACCTTGGACACCTCACCTAGACACCTCACCCTAAGACCATTTCTTAACCTATGAGTCATACTGAGACTAGGTCCTCAAAATCCTAACTACCCATGACCTATTCTCACTCCCTATTAACTCCCTAACCAACTCTCATGCCTCATAAACTCATGTTTTGACCTTTCTCCAATGGAAAAAGCACTTGGTAGATGGAGAAATAGGCAAAGAGTTAAAAATAGCCCTTTTACCCATTCTTTCTCCATCGACATCGGTCAACGGTCGACTAACATTGGCGAGATCACCGATGTCGATTACATAACCCAAGTTTTAACATTGAGCTACCCCCTACCTCTTTATAGATTGACGTGCACACACTGAGACCAATCATCAGAATCTGACTATCACTCTCCTAGCTACCGAAGCTCTACACAAGTCAGTTTAGACATTGGATTGAAACACTGTATGAGGACCTCAACATCAGCCATAATAAGAATAACCATTCTGACACCAGTAGTTCTTCATCTAATAAAGCTAAGTATTCTATCTCATTTCAATATTTTAGAATACATTGGTAATTAGTTTCCATTTGATATTTCTAAGAACTATTGAGAGAAACCCGACTTCTTCTGTGGAGAGGCTGAAAAGCCTTCCTCTTATTCTTACCCTCTTTTCACACCTATCCCCACCTTTGCCCTTCCTTAGACCTTATTCACCTTCCCACAGTCTTCCACAAACCTTTAAACTTCTAGACTCCTCTTTCAACTGCAAAAATATCCTGAGACCCATCCAAGGCCCACTACCCCTACTGACATTGACAACAAAATTGACGTTGGCATCATTTCCAAACTAACCTTAGTAGAAATACTGACGTCAGTGACTATGATAGACTGACTATAGAGAACAAGTATGAGTTATCTAATTTTCTCTTTCTTAGTCGTTCATCATTTCTTTTTATACAACACTCTTTTTGTTAAATAGTGGACTGCCATCCCTTATGGAGTTTTATGCTTCCAAGAACGAGCGCGTAGCTTGGCAGTCCACCATATCCTATTATAACATCTTCTTTATTCAAAGTTTCTTTCTTATTGCAAGTGTTTCCTCCACAGCCAAAGAGGAGCTCCCACAATGCTTGGATATGGTGCGCACTTAATCTGGGTAATGTCAAACCCAAGACCTTCTTAACCTTAGTTTCTTCTTTCTTCTGAATGTAATTAGCGAAAAACTTAGAGAAACCTTCTGGCACACCCGATGGGACACTTAGAGTTTTCCTTGGGTTCATTCTTCTTCTTTTAAAAAATCAAACTTTCATATAGATGCATTATAAAAGTATTCTCTTCTTGCTTCCCCTCTTCTATCTTTGTTTCAAAAGGAAATCATAAGGAATTAAAAAGAACATCTCTTTTTCTTCTTGTTACTTCTTGCATGCACCATAGATTAGTGAAAAACTCATAATATTTACCTCTTCTCCAATTGTTTGCATTTGAACAACATATTTTGATTTGGGTTAAAAACTACTGCATTGCATTCTTGCTTGAATGCATACTTAGCCCACTTAGTAATTAAAGCATTATGAATAAATCATAGTGCACAAATGTTACACAACCAAACCACAATCACATCAAATCAAACATCTACACCTACTTGAGACAAGGCCCATCTAGGATTTCATCACCTAGCAGATACGTTACCCCACTTGGTGATCCTACTTGGATTTCACCACCAAGAGGAGGACCCACTCTATTCTCTGGCAGAGTATAAACTATAGGCATTGTATATTTTGGCTAAGTGGCCCAGCTTAGCTCTGGGTTCGTGAAGTGAAGGGAGCAAGCCCCAACACTAGGCCACGTACTGACCCTAATACAGATCTTTGAGCACCATAACATAACCTTAAACTAACCATAGACTTCCTCTCTAGGACCTATTCTACAAGCCCAATTCCCAACACATTCTCTTAAGGCATAAGCCACCATAACTCTAAAATTTATTCCTAGGAATCTAATGTTTTAGAGGTTGCTTGTCTAATCATCTATTTTGTTATTTTTATCTAATTGTTTGAGCTGGTAAGGTCATACCATTTTGAAGTCTAAAACAACTCATAATTTCTTCTTTTTCCAAAAACTATTAGTCTTCTGTGTTTCTAGAATTACACAAAAATTGACATCAATTTCTCCACTGACATCGATAACAACAGTTCACCGACATTGGTTAACTGACCATCATCAACAATATTTATAATTGATATCAGTTAAAACAACTGACATCGGTCACTATCAATAAAAAATAAAAAAAAATTATTTTCTAGATAGCAAGCTTAAGACCCAGATTTCTTGTTGTTTAACACAAATTCTAGTTTCCTAAAATTGAAACACATAGTTTCTAGAACCTGAACCCCTTTCACCTTGGATGGTTCTAACATGCAGTCAAGCCAAATCCCTTGTTGACCATGTGAGTCAATAGCCAGTCCCACCTTCACCCTTCGTACCTAGTCATCTAATAGAGCATACTTCAAATATTGAGGATACTCCTATCTAACCTACCCCCAATCAACCTCCTATTGTTCCCAAAAGGGATCAACACTTTGAGAGATTCCTTGACCACAATGTCAAGACTCTCCAACATTATCTCACTAGAAGCCAAATGTGAGATCCTTTAGGTAACCCTATTTATGGGATGCCAACTTCTTTGGTTGAAGCGGCTATGATATCAATAGCATCCACTACCCAACCTATGGTCACTCAGGCTATTACCTCAACCAGTAACCCAATCATGACCAATGTTCAATATTTGGCCTCCCCTTCCATCCTTTCTAGCCCTACCTCCATCAGGGTTTTTGTACCCCCTCAACCATAAATAATTCATTCAAGTTTAACACCTTTCTAGAACTTGATTGTCTCTATCCCATCCACTCTTGCACCTATAAAAATGAGAGTGGTTACTCATCCTTTAACTAGTCTCACTACCATTCAACCACCCTTCGTGGCATCTAGTCAAGTTGTGCCCTCCAACTTCACGACATAAGCCCCCTTGGCCTCAACATTGGCCCCTATGACAAACTATCAATATGTTTCACCTACACAAATGCAACCAAGTATGTCATACGCCCCTCCTAATGCCTTCTAGGTGCCCTATAACGTAGGGGGTGCCCCTCATGCCAATCCATCTACTGATCTAATAAAGATGATGATGAATAAGATGTTTAACCTTGAGACATCTATTTCAGGTTCGAAGAATGTTCTTTCATACAAATAAATCTGCAACGAACCTATCCACCCTTTAGTTCCTATTTGACCATACCCTAGCTAGTGGGAATTCCTAAAATTTACTCACTTTTAGAGTAAAGAGGACCCACAACAACATCTTCGAGCGTTTAGACATGCTTGTTACCTCATATCACATGATGATGTGTTATTACTTTGCACATTCCCCATGTCACTTGATAGTGCTACCATTGACTGGTATAGCTACATTACCAGTCATTCTCTCTTCACCTTCACTCAACTCACTTAGCTATTCCTTGATCATTTCTCAATCAACATCACCAAGAAGGTCTCCATCACAGACCTTTATTCCATTAGACAATTTGAGGATGAGTCAATAGCATACTTCATCGCCTGTTGGAGAGGTTTGATCAATCAACTTTCCTTCTCACTACCTCAACCTGAGCTCATTGAGATCTTTTCAAGAGCATGTGCTAAGCACATCTCATCTACTCTATGGGTTCAAACTTTGCACACATTCGATGAAGCTTTCAATATGGTTCAAAAGCTTGAACTCCATGCAATCGAAGAAGATAAGGTTGAATTACATAGCAAAAATACTAATGCAAAATCCAATGACCCTTCTTCTAAACCTTCTTCTTCCCACTCCAAGTCCAAGGGATCGACAAACATTGTAGTCCTTAGGTCATCATCTTCTACCACAACCAATCAATCTGAGCCCTCCACTTCACAAGCCATCACTAGACAATTCTAGTAATGGTATGAACAACGGCGATACACTCCAATAAGAGAATCGTATGCTTTCATATTAGATAAACTAGTGAGGTAGGGAGTCCTCAACCTCCCTGAAATTTGACCAGTCCAATTTGACCCCTCACAAGCCATCACTGTATGGTATAGGGAAAATGAATTTTTTAACTATCATCATGTCAAGGGTCATGACACAGACAATTGCAAAACCCTCAAAAACATTGTTCAAGACATGTTAGACAAAGGGGACCTTGTTTTGGATAACCCTAATGCACCACCCAACCAAAACATGGATGTCTTTAGACAACCATTTCCTAACCATCCCCCAAGTTAGAACAATGTTCAGACCATGGCCGATGACCCTCAAGAATGCAATATACGCACGGTCAACATGGTCTTGCCTTTCATTCCTAACTAACCTCTCCCACAATCTAAAGAGGTTAGTTAACCCATTTCTCCACCATGGGTAGAAGAGCCTATTTTACCCATACCATCCCCACACAATGAAGAGTTCCCTTTACCTCACCCTCTTCCTCGTGTGGATGAACCCGTTTCACCTATATCACACCCACAACATCAAGCACCTCCTCTACCCATTCTTTACCTCATAAGGAACTTGTATTACCTATTCCTCTTGCCCCCACCTTCCCTCTTCTTCTACCATTGGAAGAAGTTACCATTCATACCTCACACCCTCATGTAGAAGGGGCCATCATCCCTCTACTTCATCCTTTAGAGGAGCCTTCCTCTCTTATTTGTCCTCCACCAATGGAGGATAGTCCTCCATCCACCCCTCTTTCACACGTAAGAGAATCTACTTTGACCTCTCCCATATTAGAGGATGCTTTGACAATACCAACACCAGTGGTCCCACCCTTATCCTTCTCATCACCAATAGAGGATCATACTTTCCACACTCTTAGACCGCACATGGGAGGCATGATCATCCCCGCACTCTATCCTCTCGAAGAGCCAAATTCTCTAATCCCTTCTCCATCGACAAAAGAATTTGCCACCTTGCCCACTTTGGCTAAAGAAGATCTAGTGATGGTTCTCTCTCACCTTTGGCCTGTTATCACTGCATCCAACACATTTCCACTCTCACAATCACCTAAATCCTCCAAAATATCAACTGTAAGACCTCACGTGATGTCACCTAAACCCTTCTCTTGATTGGCAAAAAACTTAGGATTTCTTCGTTCTAGGAACCTAAAACATGAGGCATTATGGGAGTGACTTAAGGCTCCTTATCTTACACATCCTACTTCACCTTATACTATCAACCCTTCTATAATGAATTACCCCAAAGTCTCTGATGAGGATTGGGCTTCCACTTCCAAATCATCAAAAGCTCAACCTTCCATGTCTGAATCTAAACCCTCATAGGTGTCCACTATACTAATATAGATTAAATTTCTTAGTGTGCACCCTGTATCAAACCTGACTCACCCACAAGTGAAGTTAGATTTGAACCTCACCCCACATAATAGTGGTCCTCACACCAAACTAAACAAGGATGCTAAACCATGTTAGAGAACTCCTCCGCCAGCTTCACCATTGCCCTCTATCTTGGGTCCACATCCTTCCACTTTAACAGGAGTGCTCCCCATTCCAACACTTCACAAAAACAATCCACCTTGATTACTCTCTCTACCCATCACAAACATATTTCCTCCAAAAAATGTGACACATCTCATCAGGATAGTGCCATCTACATGTGTGGCCACACCACCAACTAAAAAGATGGTACAAAAAACTCCCCCTACAACTCCTAAATAGAACTTGTCAACCCTTACTACAAAAATGAGCACAGACCCATTAATGGGTTCTTATGCTTCACTATTATGTCAATTGTTGCAGTCATCTAGCATCATTCTCCCACCCATTAAGCCATACTAACCTCTCAGATCAAAACCATCTTGGTTTGACAACACTCAAATCTACTGGTATCATCACACATATAGGTATGATACTAAGAATTATTGTGCCCTTAAGGTTGTCATTCACCAACACCTAGAAAAGGACACCCTTCTCATTAAGGATTCTCTTGACCACCCTTTTGACAAACTATCGACACCATCCCATGCCTCCCAAACCTCCTCATTTGAATCGAGATCCCAACACAAGATTATGGCCCCTATACCACCTTCTCCCCCTTTATTCAAAATCAACACTATTAATGTGGCCACCAGGTCCCAAACCCTAAATGATAAAGAAAAAGAGCAGGTTTCTACCCCTTGGACATATCTATTTGCCAAGCCCTCTCCACCACCAAAACCCAAGATTTCTATCTTGGGCATATCTCAACTAATGTCTTTGGGGGTAATTCCTCCTAACCTCTCTAGTCCACATGATGTTTGGTATAAACAACTTTGTTGACTACTTCACTTATTCTATCATTCCTCTTAACCTCTCTAGCAATAGATGATGGGAATTTATCAAGAGTACTACTCAATACACCATGTTAGGGGGTCTTCTCAACAAATGAGGATTAAACGGCCTCCTTTTCCAATGCCTACCCACCACTAAGACATCTCATGCCATCAAACAAGTCCATGATGGTATTTGTGGAGGACATTTTAGTGGTAACTCAGTTGCAAAGTGCATCCTCCACCTGGGCTATTATTGGCCCACTCTTAACCAAGATATTGGTGACTATGTTTGGCATTATAACAAATGCCAACAACATGCTAACCTAATACATGTCCAAGATTGCATCAAGCATGCCTACAACAAAAATTTGAAAGAGTGAGATTTCAAAATCAGAGATCTCATCCTTAAAGAAAACCAACACGTGACTAATATGGAAAGAAGCAAACGAGGCAAGTTTGCTCCTAATTGGCTCAAACCTTATATCATAACACACAATTATAGATTAGGGACTTATCATCTATCTTTCCTTGAAGGCTGACCAGAACCTGAGCCCCTTAATGCCTTACATCTGTGACCATTTTACTGTTAATCAAGTAATCATTCACTTGATGTTTAACTTGAGCTCATCCCTTAAGCAACCCCCATCATCCTCATTCTTATTACTTTCAACCCTTTTACCCTACAATAATTAGTTAACCCTTTTTTTAAGCATTAATGCTTTGTCCTAATAAAAGGGAAACCCTAAACCTCTATAGTTTAGTCCATGACTAAAAGTGTAGTCAACAAACAAAACATAAAATTGGGATGCCTAACAAAAGGTCATAAACTATAAATGTAGACTGCTCCTTTGAAGGATAGCTACATTATTACTATACTTAATAGACTACTCCCTTGAAGGATAGCTATTCAAAGACATCAAAACATATAAATCAAAATATAGACCACTCCCTCGAAGGATGGCTATACCCAAATTTTGTTACAAAAATAGCACCCTCTCAGAAGCTTCCTGCATCGATCAGCTTCACATGACCACAAAACAAAACAACATCACCAAGTAGACTTCTCACATTGATCAGTCTACCAAAAAACAATGATTGACAAACTATTAAGTCATGGACTTGCCTATAGTCGTTCTCAGGGTCACCTATAAAAAGGGCAAAGTTATCCCTGCTAAAAAGGGTTACACTATCCTCACATATCACATAATCAAACCTATTACCCCAACATACCCAAGGGATTTTGAGCTCACTTAATTTCAATTGATTAGCATACTTCTCTAACAAAAACTAATGGTCAATGACATAATGCATGAATGGAGCTTTTGTTTGCAAAAACCCTATCTATGTTATCATTATGGTCCTTGTCAATGAAAGAGCAACGTGCCTTTCATTTCTTACCACCTTCGTCACATGTAGCCAAAACATTTTCTAAACCACTAACATAACCTCATGATTTATTTAATGCAAATATTAATTTGTGTTATATAAATTATCATAGCCCATTCACACTAGTTTTAATGAAAAACAATACACATGGAAACTATCAACCAAACACAATTTATGTCAAGCATATACCATCACCAATATGGAAACTTGCTGAAGCATAAATAAACTCATTTCATTTTTAGCATACACAATCACTAATATGGAAAATTGCTAAGAATGAAAAACCACATAACCTATGTTACAACATACACCATCACACAATATGGAAAAGGCTATAACATCATCATACACTCATCATTTCAAACATAACCAAAACAACTATCAACCTCTTTGACTCTATTTTCCTTTTTGGGAGAAAACTCATTTCATTTTTAGCATACATTGTCACCAATATGGAAAATTGCTAAGGGTGAAAAACCACATAACCTATGTTAAGCATACACCATCACATGATATGGAAAAGGATATAACATCATCATACACTCATCATTTCAAGCATGTACCATTAAACATATGGGAAATGCTAAAAACACTAACATGACCAAAACAACTACCGACTTCTTTGACTCTTCTTCCCTTTTTGGTAGAACTACATTAGCCTAAGGCCTTTAAAATAGGGGCTATGTAGGCAGTACTCAATTGACATGGGGTCTTCTAAGGTTAGCTCAGCCATTCATTCATTCATCTACCTGATGGACCAGCCATCTAACTTTTAGCCATGACTTAACCAAATCAAACCCAATCCATAACCTACCCTCTTCTTCCCTTTCTAGGAGAACTACATTGTCTTGAGGCCCTTAAAATAGGGGCTATGTAGGCAGCACTCAATTGACATGGGGTCTTCTGAGGTTAGCTCGGCCATTCGTTCATCCATCTACCTAATAGACGAACTGTCTATACCAACCCAAAATCATGACCAAACAACTAGACCTAACAATGTGGAAGTCACCTTAAAATTCTCATGGGGCACATTGGAGATCACATATATCTCCCTAACCATAACAAACAACACTTGACATCACTTATATCTCAACCTGACTTGACCAATGACCTTGGAGATCATGACTATCTCCTCAGACCATGACCACTTTTGAGACAACTTTACCTTAGTTGTTTTGATTGCATATGCTACCTCACAAATAGTTAGCAAATTGTACGTACCCCTCACACCTATTATCGGATCGTGACCAAGTTGATCCCCAATATTTATGACATTTTCAAGTTTTTTAAGAGCACTTCTTAGCCCAAGATACTTGGAACACAACACCCATTAGAGCTACAACTTTGATTTATCTAACCCAATCAGCTACCACTAATAAGTTGGGGACCAGTTACTTCAATTTTCTTCCTCCTCAACCATTAGAGCTACATCTTTGATCATTTAACCCAATCAGCTACCACTAATAAGCTAGGGACCAGTTACTTCAATTTTAGTGCTCCTCAACCTTGCCTATGAAAATTTGACCTACCTATCAAGTGAAGTGTTATATGCACAATCTCAACTATTGCAGTGTTCATACTCCAAACTCACCTTACCCATCCACCGCCTCTCAAATTGGCACTTGATTTTGGCTTACCTTCTCTCAATTCCCGCCTTGAGGGGTAATACCTCATCCCATACCTGGGGAAACCTACATCTATTTTTTTCTTATAGTTCATCAAGATAAACCACAAGATAAAAAGGGGCAAATGTAGACACCAATATCGTGTCAACCCCCTTGGTCCCCTTCTAAATGTCAACACTCCTAACCCACACTTACACACCTTATTATTTAAAATAAACTACTTATTTTAAATTAATGACCTCACCTTAGACACCTCACCTAAACACCTCACCCTAAGACCATTTCTTAACCTATGAGTCATCCTGAGACTAGGTCCTCCAAATCCTAACTACCCATGACCTATTCTCACTCCCTATTAACTCCCTAACCAAATCTTGTGCCTCATAAACCTATGTTTTGACCATTCTCCAATAGAAAAAGCACTTGGTGGATGGAGAAATAGGCAAAGAGTTAAAAATCACCCTTTTACCCATTCTTTCTCCACCAATGTCAATCAATGGTCAGCCGATGCCAGCACTATCACCAACATCAGTTACATAACCCGAGCTCTAACATTGAGCTGCCCCCTACTTCTTTGTAGATTGACATGCACACTCTAAGACCAATCATCAGAACTCAACTATTGCTCTCTTGGCTACCAAAGCTCTGCACAAGTCACTCTAGACATTGGATTGAAACACTGTACGAGAACCTCAACATCAACCACAATAGGAATAAGCATTTTGACACCTCTGGTTCTTCATCTAATAGAGCTAAGTATTCTATCTCATTTTAGTATTTTAGAATACATTGGTAATTAGTTTCTATTTGATATTTCTAAGAACTATTGGGAGAAACCCAACTTCTTCTATGGAGAGTCTGAAAAGCCTTCCTCTTATTTTCACCCTCTTTTCACACCTATCCCCACCTTTGCCCTTCCTCAGACCTTATTCACCTTCCCACAATCTTGCACAAACCTTTAAACTTCTAGACTCCTTTGTCAACCATAGAAATACCCTGAGACCCATCCAAGGCCCAATGCCCCTATTAACATCGACAATAAAACCAACATCAACATCATTTCCAAACTGACCTCGATAGAAATACTGACGTTGGTGACTATGAGAGACTAACTATAGAGAACAGGTATGAGTTATCTATTTTTCTCTTAGTCTTTCATCATTTCTTTTTATACAACACTCTTTTCATTAAATAGTGGACTGTCATCCCTTATGGAGCTTTACGCTTCTAAGACCAAGTGCGTAGCTTGGTGGTCCACCATATACTATTCTAACATATTCTTTGTTCAAAGTTTCTTTCTTACTGCAAGTGTTTCCTCCACAGCCAAAGAGGAGCTCCCACAATGCTTGGATATGGTGTGCACTTAATTTGGGTAACGTCAAACCCAATACCTTCTTATCCTTAGTTTATTATTTCTTCTTAATGTAATTAGCAAAAAACTTAGAGAAACAAAGGGGTTAGTGACAACTAAAAGATAAAGATATGACCTTGAGTGGTAAACCCTAGAAACTTGCAAATCTAATCTACAAAACCACTATTACTAGGGTAATATCACTAATTTTGAAGTAGTGATTGTTTACAAAGCCAAAAACCTAAAGATATCCTAACCATTAGTGGTAAAAAACTATCATGTAATATTGATATTCTACTTGCAATACCATAACTACAATATCATTAATACTAGTGCAAAATCATAGATTGCCTCTGAGTGAGAAATTTTCAAAATCTGGTGCTCAATCCATGTCCAATTATCCCTATAAGCTTCTAAATCACTTATAAAAAGATTATAAGTTTATTTTAGATATTAATCTCCCATTTTAGTCACCAAAATGCAGCCTTACTTTTAAATTCACCTCTTATTATTATTTTTAATAATAAAAACC
>JARHVA010005920.1:0-115000 GCA_037957365.1 Torreya grandis
GGTTAGTTACAAAGCCACCACTTATATCATGGAACCACCCCTGTGGTTCTATAAACCACCATGGCGTAACCATTCCAAAAAAGGTGATTTTACATTACTATATAGTGTTTATATAACTACATAAGGTGGTTCTATCATGGGAAATGATAGTTTCATAACCTCCCACTATAAAAGGGGAAATTAGGTCACCTTCCATCCATCCTCTAAATTTAGTTTTCATAACTTAAGCTTCAACTTATTTTTCAATTTTATTGCTTCATGTCTTGATATTTTAACCTTGATTTTTCTTCTGTGTTGGCCTAGGTCACTCGCTCTTATATTTTAAATCATTTTGAGTCTCTCCTAAGTTATACTCCTAACTAAACATAGTTAAACTCCATCATGTAACATCCATTACTCTTATACAAGTAAGCCAATTTTAACTTGATTTTGGATATGAAAGTTTGCATTAGAACCTATAATTTTGAATATTTATAAAACAACAACATGATTATGATTTATTTAAATCTTTACTTTGATAATTTTCATGTTGAATACACAATTTTAATCAATGAGAGTCATTATTGTACAACTAGATCTTTCAAACAATGTTGTTAACCAACCACAATCATCTTCTATTTGTTTCAGCGTATAATTCTCTCATCATCTCCATTTTTATATTATCATATGATCATCTTCTTGGTTAGAGAGTTCCTTCAATCATTGTTAATTACATAAGCTAACATGTTGAGGACCACACAATAGATACTTATCTTTCTTTTAGTTGATGTACATGTTGATCAGATTTGGGGTTTTTAATTTAGTTTAATTTTATTTTCTCAATATATTATTTTAAATTATTTTCCATTATTTCATTTATTTAAATCTCTAATTTTAAAATTCAAATTTTATAGGAAAAACAATTTCTCTCTCCCATTTTTGCAAATAAACATTAGTTAGTTTCTTCATTTACTTGTATCCATTCAATAAATTCTTTAAGAGAATTTATATTTTATTCAAAACCATAGGTAAAATATTATAAAAAAAATAAAAAACTTTCAATTGTATCCAATGTAAAATTTTAGTTTGAAAATATGTTCTATTTACATAAACTCAAATATTAGCAAAGATTAAAACCCTTTTCAAACCTAGGTAATCACAAGATGTTGTCTATCTTTTGATTTATTTGTTCAATTAAATTAGGAACACTATTTTATATTACTAATTTGGAAAATTAAAATTCAATTATTCACTTTTATTCAAGACAAATCTTCCTAACTAGTTAGTTTTAATTTAGAAACACTAAAACATCCTTTATCTTGCATAAGAAAAATAACTATTGGGTGTTTATTAGTATTTTTTGCTTAATATCCAAATCTTATTTTATGTTACTTTCATTTTAATAAAAACATAGTTTTTATATTATATTCCTCAATATATCATTTAATAAATTCACAAAAACTAATTGCATTTAGCTTGTATCTAGGAAAAGTAAAATCAACACTTGCATTATTAAAGTAGATTTTGTTTCCTTATCTTGCATGCATTGAAATTTTAATTGAAATAACTAAAAATAAGCATTATTTCATTTTATTTTGAGTTATATATCATTCTTTACTTTTAGTTATCAATTTTCAGCAAGTAATTAACTTCCATTTCAGTCAAAGATCCTTAAAAACATATTCAAACATTCAAAGCTTTAGCAATACAAGAACAATAATCCTAGAACCTTGATTCAATAGTAAATCAATACCTTTCACAATAAAATTCCCAAAAAATATCATATGCTTATACATTGTCTTGTCTCCTTAGGATTCCACATTTTGAGACACCTAGTCCTGTTAGAGAAGGTATTTACCCTAGGGTCAGAGCACCTAGTCCTATAATTAGCACATAGTTATATATTAGTGGTAAACTTATAATTGAGGTTTTCCATGTTAAACATATTCCCTATCTCATCATCAATGCTCTTAGTTACCTAGAAGAATGAGATCAAATTATTAATCCACCAATCATCATCCTCCCAAAAAATAAGGTTTTCAATACAACATGATTTACGCCTAGATCCTCACCCTCACCCCCTTTTAATTTCCTCTATTCTAGCCTCATCATATATAATTCACACTCAAGTATGACATTTAATGGGGGTAGTCAACACAATAAAGTTGATCTCATCGCTCAAGTCATTTATCCCCACCATCCCTAGTTTACATGTCTTATTATTGATGAGTGTCACCTCCTTATTATCTCAAACACTCAAATATCTTGGAGTTATGTTTACACATAGTTGGACATTCTTAATGAGTAACATGATGTATATAAGTATTATGGTTTCATCATGAAAACCCCTTTACTTTAGTCATTTCAAATCTCATTCCACCCAAAAATCAACCCAATGTGTATCTCCACCCAACATCTATCCATTACATCAATTATATCAGCCTAAATTTTTGAAGTTGAGTGCACATTTTATCATGTGTTATTTGCATGCATACAAATTTGTGATCCTGAAATGAAAGGCTTCCATATCTTTTATTTTCTCTCTCTTTTCCTTATTCTTTTTTCCACTCTCCATCTTCTCCTCTCCTTCCATTTATTTTGTGAGTATCCATATACCCAAAAAACATGTCTTGATAGGACTTAGATGGATCTTCACTTAGAGGGATATATAAGGAAACCAACTTGACTATGGTGAGGACTTATTGGTAATTTATAACAACCCAACTTTTGACACACACATAGATTATCAGTCATATAGTTATTCTCACCTCAATACTTAAACCATGACCTTGATACCTATTCATGAGGTATGAGACATATGTAAAACCACTAAAAATCATGCTAACCCTAATGTTATGACCTTCACTAAAGGGAGTAGAACCACTCATTATATGGATACTAGACCATCAGTTATCTTATAAAACCTAGATGTAGAAACCTCCACTAAGTAAAACCACTATATAAGAATTATCCACTATTTGAAGGATAATGTTAGTCATATGGAAGTGGGTACAATCCCTCTAGTGTGAATAAAAATGCCTCTAACCCATTAGTGCAAACCTTAACTACCACCCCTAAGGCTCTCATTGAAAATAAATATCTTCACACTAACTAATCTATCACTTACACAATTCCTATAAAAGATATTCCCATGTCTCTAACACCACCACTGGGTTGAATGAACTCATCAATATAATTGTGGGTCACATTCATGACTTAGATAACAATTAACAGTCTCTGAATCAAAGAGTGAACCCAAATCCTCCTACCCATGTTACTTGATCTTCTTTTCTCATTCCAAAAAACATCTCCATAACTATTAAAACAATAATATTGCATATTCCTACTATGATAAGAGCATACGCCCCTACCATGTTATAACTATAACCAACCTCTTGGGGAAATCCTTACTTTTGGAATACCTAACATAGACACTTCCAAAATTATTCCAACATACAAAGTTCCTACCCAAACCCCAATGGGAGGCATATTCACCCATGCTCCATCCTCACAAACAAATTTGGTGACCACTAAGACACCACCCTTTACCTCCTCATTTTGTGTGCCTCCCAAGTATACTCCTCCTACGTAGACTAGCTATGTGCCACCTTACGTGCCTTCAAGATATATGCAAACAACATACACCCCTCCTCAACAAATTTTTAACCCTTATATTTCTAACAATATTCTTCCCTCTTTACATATGGTATCCAAGTCTACTCACTCATATAACTATTTTTTGACTTATTTCAATTTACCTTATCAATCCTCTTCTATTACTCCTAATGGTTATCCAAATAACTCCTTTGTGGTCCCAAGTTTCCATTATATTTTGGCCACATAAACAATCAATTTCGATTACATGGGGGACATATGTTGAGTACCTTAATGATCTCATCAATCCAACATATGAGGATTTATTCTCCCATAGTCCTACAAGACCTTCCTAGTTCAAATGGGAGATAGATCCCAATACAAACATCAAGACTTACACTATGACTATCAAGGGCATCTTACCTATGGATGGGGTCGTTGTCACTATTTTACCTAAAACCATAAATTGAATCACTCATGACTGGTATTACCACCTCTATGAGGGGTACATTCATTTATTAAGATAATTGATCATTGAATTCATTAAGGCCTTTGACATGAACAAGATTCTATAGATTTTAATTAATTTATTGATTCATATTAAACAAGAACATAATGAATCGGCTACCCATTTGATAATGATATGGTGAGAAGTTCTATATTCTTCTTCTAGTGTGCCTCACACGGACCAAATATAATTATGCAACCTTTCTATTCACTCCCTTAACAAGGAGACTAGAGAATATGTTTAGAATCCTCCCTATCAGTATTATAAATAATCCCTCATAGTTCCTTATGTATTGATCAAGTGGCCATTGATAGTGTTTATCAAACCTATGGGGTGTATGGGCGCATTATCACCTCAAACCAAAACAATACATGATTTTGAAAACTGAACCAAAATAATGTAAATAATCAAGGCCCCAAAGTACTTAACCCAAATAGGAACACCACCACTAATGTTGTGACTAACTAGGATAAAATGCCAAACACAATGAATAATAATCAAGCTCCATGCATGAACAAAATGAACCCATTTAATAATATGGGTGTTTGGAACCAAAACCCTCCACTTGAAGTCCATGCAATTGCCTTAAACAAACCTCCACCCCACAACATGCAATATCAAAATGAAAATTGGAACTAGTTTAAGCATGTTGAGAATTTTCCATTATGTAAGAATAAACCTATGATCAAAGGAATAATAAACAAGTGTTTGATCAACATGGACTACATTAGAGGCTTAGGGAATATGATCCCTATGTCTATTGTCTTTTCCACTAAGGTATTGATCATGATCCTTAAAGTTTTAGGGAGTATAAAAATTTCATCCAAAGGATCCATGAGGATCAGAACAAAAACTTTCATAGACTTATCCTTAGAGAATGTAGGTGAAAAAATTAAAGCCATTCAAAATGGTCATGTTACACTATAGAACCAAAATATACATATTTATTAGAACCCTTTTTTTAACCACCAAGAATGATCTCCCCCATAATAAGCTTAAGATAACCTATACAAATCAAGAAATTCTTCATAACCATCATACATAAGCTCACACCAATGATGTTGAGGCATCCACTTCTATAACTACCAATGTCGATGTTTCCCCCTAGTCAAGGTTGTAATGTAAGACTAGAATGATAAGTATTTTAGATTTTTAAGTTGAAGAGGGAAAAAATATAATTATTCACACTAGGAAATATCAGGGCACAAATTGTTTCCCCTCAAACATTCTAGATATTGATATCATCCCTAAGCTTACAAGGAATTATGATTTGATCTCAAGTTCTTACAAGAAATTTATCCCTTAATTCATTTTTGGAATTGCTAAAAAACTCACTTGCCGCATTGTTTGACATTGATCAATGATTTAGGATTGAGGCATTTATATAGTGTAACTCCCCTATCTTGAAGCCTATATTAATCACATTGATCTGGATATGTTTCCACCTAGGAAAGATTCTTGAGATGTTGGCTATTTATTTAACCTTAATAGTCTCCCTCTTGATTATAAACTAGCAAGGATAGGGGATGCATCCTTGTTTTTCAAGTATGGGTATATAATTAATATATAAAGAGATACATGGTTGATGATGTGGTAGCTATGAATATTGTCCCTTTCTCTTTTGTACAGAAATTAGGTCATAAGGAAAAAAATGCTCCAAAATTTACAATACCTAGCAAGTCTATGATAGCCTCAATTCTACCTCTATAGGATCCATTTTTATACTATTAACTCTAGATATAAATACTACGTTCACTAAATTCTTCATGATTGATAAAGACACATATCATAACATGATCTTTGGAAGACACTAGATTTACAGGATGAAGGCCATCCCTTCAACCTTATTCAAACAAATCAAGTTCCTCCAATTGAGAAATGTTTTCATAGTCGAATGGGATCCCAAGACTTTTGATATGATTCAAACAACCATGTGAAAATAATTGGTATTGCACATTGACTATTAGTTTCTTATCAATAGGTCAAAAACCCCCATAATTAGTGGATGTTACAATACTTGTGAATCCCAAAGTGGTTGTCCTAAAGAAAGGGGGAAAAATCCCATGATGAATTAAAACTAGAGGAAAATGAAGTAGTGATATCTAAAAATGACACTATTCTAAATCTAAACATCATTATGATAGTTTCCACCATGTCTACAATTGATATTATCAATATCTTTTAAAAAGACACACCACTTATCCTCCATTTGATCCATGAGGTTTAGGGACAAATAAATTATTTGAGTCTTAGAACCATGAACCCCTAAAGAGGTTAGTCATTATACCTAATATCTACATGATAGAGATGTTATAAAATTAATAAGTTTCCCTAGAAAAATATTTTACCCATAACTACCACCATAATCACCTAACACTTGATCACATAGGATAAATTTTTAGTTTATGTTCTAATCTTCTTACTTTTGAGCTTTTTTAGAGCATTATATTTGGCCATGCTATGATAGGACCATATCATTTTTCCATAGTTACATATCCATCATGTTTTCTTCCTATTAATATGTACATCATTCTACTAGGACCCTCAGTTATTATTCCATCACATTCTAATCCAAATGATATATAATCAGACCATTCCTTCTCCCCTAGCCACACTAGTGATTTAAGATAGTATTTTTACCTTGACAATAGGTACAATGGATATCAACATCAAATCTCATGATTATCCAAAGACTTGTAAAGAGAGGCCTTCTCTCCCACTTGTGAAGACACAAACCCCTAAAGTGCTACATACTGAGTTCTTACAAGCTTTTCCTACATAATTACCCATGTCTTATAAATAATAATGTTAGATTTATAACTATGTTGAAATACCTAAATAACTCAAACAAGATAATGATTATTATGACATACCACACCAAAAATACATTATAACTATGCTTGTATACTTCCCACATCAAAGAAAAAGATTAATAAGTAGCCTTTTGAGTTCCTAAAAGTGTGTACCTTTCTTTATGTAGACCATAAGAGTAAGCCTTTTAAGTTCCCAAAAGTGTTTACCTACCCTCATATAGACCATAATAAAAGGCCTTACAAGTTTCTGCAAGTTATTTTGTTCATCCCTTAAGGGCTAAAGACTTTTCTGGGTCTTGGGACCAAGAACACCAGGAGAGGTTAACTAATATTCTCATTATTCAAATGGTTGATATATTAAAAGACCAATTAGTCTTACTAGAAGGTAATACATCCTCTAAACATGATTAGTGGGTCATATAATATGATGGGGACAAGTGTCACATAGGTGAAGGGGTAAGAGTTATTATAATTTCTCCTAAGGAGTGAATCATGTGTTTTGGTTTTAAACTAGACTTTGAGTGTACAAACAATGTGGCTGAGTATGAAACCCTATTTCTTAGCACGATCATTATAAATTTTTTAGGAATTTAGAGCATAAGGATCTAAATAAACTCAGAGCTAGTTTCTAACTAGGTTTCTAAAGTCTATCAAACCAAATTCAAGCATATTCAACTATATAAGACCATTGTGTGTGAGATTTCCCAAAATTTTTACTTTGATTATATAAAGGTAGTCCTTAGGGAAAGCAACTATCTTTTTGAATCTATAGATACTCCATCCTTTCACTTTGACCCTCATCCTACTATACTAGAGTTTTATTTTATGGTCTCAATTAGGACATAACCTTTTGTATGCAAGACCTCTAGTGATAAAAATGTTTCCCATATTGGAAAGGATGATAATTCATTAGTCCTTTACTTAGCCAAGAAAGATGATGCTATTATTGAGTCTATTTGAGATGATGATGACATCATGTTTTCCCACCATAAAAGGGGTTTCTCCATCACATGTTATCCCACATCAGATCTAAGGAACGAATACAAATATTCTTATTTCCAGTTTAAAGATTACATGTCTTATAATGATGATCATAATGATGTTCAATATGTAAGGTGAAGATACTAATATTCTCCCATCCCTTAACATTTTTTAGGAGGGAAACCCCTCCCTCATTTAGGAAACCATTGATATCAACATTAAGACTGAGAAGAGTCCTAAAATTCTCAAGGTTGTGTCTTCACTTTCACCGCAAGAACTAGAAGGTCACCAACTATTGCTCACCAAGCTCTCAAAGGCTTTTACCTTATCTTAAATTGATATGGTGGGAATAAATATTGAGGTTGTGGTTCATAATATTTCTACCCTACCTAAAACCAAGTTAGTTAAATAAAATCTTAGGCCATTCAAGCCTAAAATCACATTGATGGTAGAAGAGGAAGTTATAAATCTTCTGAGAGTTATATTTATAAAGCCAATGGATTTTTTCTAAGTGGATGTCCAATATTTTCCCCATTCTCATAATAATGGAAATATAAGGATATGTGCATATTTTAAAGACATTAACAAAGAATGTACTAAATATGACTTCTTTTTCTCATCCATTTGCATAATTACTGAAATTATGGCAAGATACGAGTTGTTATTGCTCATGGATGTCTTCTTAAGGTAAAATTAGATATGCATTTATAATGAAGACAAAATTAAGACCTCTTTAATATGAAATGGGATACATTTTATTATGTCATGATTCAATTCAGTCTTAAAATCATAGAGGCTACATATCATACGAGATGTGACCCATATATTTCATGATCTTATTCATAAGATAGTGGAGTTGTGTACATAGATGATCTCCTAGGGAAAAATAGGTGTGAAATTGACCACTTAGATATTTTATGCACTATGTTAATGTTATTAATCAAATACAATGTTAATCTTAGCCTATAAAAATGTGTGTTTTGGGATATAGGTGAAAAAATACTTAGCTACATTATCTCCCAATCTGGAATGTATATCGATAAGACTACTAAATTTTGGGTAATTTTGGACATGCTTCCCCCATTGATGAGTCAAGTATTAGGTCATTTATAGAAAATTTATGGGACCATTGGAAGGTTCATACCAAACCTTGAATAGGTCTTTCATTCCATGAACTACTTGATTAAGAATACAAGTGGATTAACTTGGATAAATGATTATTAGGAGGCATTTGAAGTGGTCAAATGCTTCCATCATGTCTCCCCAACACTCATGGATCCAAAGGAAGATAAAACCTTGATAACTTACATTACTGAAACTGAGGCATCTCTCACCTACTTGTTGTCCAAAGATTAAGATACTGGAAAATAATGTGCTCATTTATTTCATTAGCCACACTTTTTATGGATTATGAAATAAGCTACATGTAAGTAGAGAAGGAATGTTTAGAAATTATATTTTTAACTAAGCAATTGTGGCGTTATATGCCTAATAAGGAAACATGGGTCATAGAAAGGTATCAATCCTTATAAAAATTATTGACCCAACTATCCCTCTCATGAAAGGTTGGGCATTTTATCATGCTTTCAAGTGAGTTTGAGATTAATTATGTCAACCAGAAGTCCATCAAGGGGGAGATCATTGTCTATTGGTTAGCAGACTCTTATATAGAGGTCAGTGTTCTCATTGGCACCAATTTTACTGATCAATTAATTTTTTACATATAAAAAAATAATAACATTTCTTCTCCTTGGTATTCCAACATCATTCATTACTTAATTGATCACACCTATCCTGAAAGGGCCAATTATCAATAGAGTTGGTGTCTTCACATTATCACTTCCAAGTGTGTCATATTAGATAATTTTATCTACTAGAATTTCTTTGATGGCATGTTTTTGAGATTTATAGACCAAAAATATTTTTAAAGTGTCCCTTTTCATTATCATAGTGGGGTTTGTGGTGGTCATTTTTGTGTCCATGTAAACACTCACAAAATACATAGAATGTTATACTTCTAGCCCAATCTTGAACATGATGTCATTGAATATGTTATGAAATGTGAGAAGTGACAATACTTATGTCATGATATCCACATTCCTCCTTGACATCTACAACCCATTATTAGGCATTGGCCTTTTTCCACTTGGGGTCTAGATATAATATGTAAGTTTTCTCCCATTTTTTAGATGGTGACCACTTTATTATCATGACCAATGAATATTTAAATAAGTGGGTATGAATAAGGACTCTTAAGATTATTAATATTTCATTCATTACAAAATTTATTTTAAACCAAATCATTTTTAATTTTAGGGTTCCATAAATCATCATAATAGGCAATGGGTCCCCCTTTAAAAATCTTTAGATACATGGAGTAATCAATAAATTAACCATATAAAATCACATAGACTCATTGTATTAATGGCTAGTCTGAAGCCACAAATAAAACCCTAAAGTTGATCTTGGTCAAAATAGCCAAAGATTCTAAATGAGCTTGCAATTTATAGCTTTATTCAACACATTGGGCTTATAAAACTAGCATTAAAATGCCCAAGGGAACCCCATATTCCATTGTGTTTGGATCCTAAGATATTTTGAATATGGAGGTGGAGATACCTAGCATTCACATTTCTCTCCAAGGCCTACTTGACCATGAGGAGTACAAGAATGCATAACAAACAAAACTTGATAATCTAGATGAATGACAACTAGTTGCTATGTAAAACCATGTAGCATATGTACATCATATGGTTATATAATACAATAAAAAATCCTATGATTTATTTATATATGTAAGAGACCTTGTGCTTAGGCTCTAAATATTCATTGACAAAAATCAAGGAGAAGGACAGAAGTTCAAACCTAACATGTTAGGCCCTTACCTACTAGTTGAGGATTTCAATAATGTGGTATATCAGTTATGAAATTTTGGGGACAAGGATTTTATTCATTTTTTAAATATTTTCATTTTAAACATTTCTATATTTAGTTCTTTCATATCACATTTTTCTCATTACATTGCATTTTCATGGTTTGTGTGTTTATTTGCATATCAGGTGTCATGTTTGGTGGTTATTTTATTTTTAGTTTGTGTGGTGTGAAAATCCAAATATGCAGCATGTCATATCATTATATCTTCACATTACCCTATTATCTTGTTAAAAAAAATAAAAAAAACATCTTTCAAAATCAGCAATTATATTAGTTTTTTTCTTAGTTTTTATGAGTAAAGTACATGTGTTATCCTTATAAATTATTTTAAATCTTGGAAAATGTTAACCTATAGCCTAGTCTAGAATACTTATCATGATAGATTCTCCTCTTCTATTTAATTCTAAATTATAACATTATCATGCTAAATAATATGTAACATTACCCACTTGTCTTGGTGTTTCGTGATGATCCCTTGCATCTTACTAGTTGCACGGGGCCAAATTTTTGGGGTAAATACCTAGCAAAAAAAGACACTCCTATCAAAATATTATGTGACATTAAAAATAAATACAATGTCTCTTACCCTTTTTAACCTTTTGTGATGATCTTTTTCATCTTACTAGTTTCACGGGATTAGCATTTGGGAGATATGCCCTTACTCACCTATATATAACCTTTGGTGATGAGCTCATTTGTCTTCCTAGTCACATGAGAATAAGTGCAGGGGCTCATAAAGAAAAGCATAAGATAAATTCAAAATCAATATTAAATCAAAAAAATGTCTAAAGAAAAAAATTATTCAAAAAATGAAGTTTTATCCCACTTACCAATTCTATCAGGGATATTTACCCCTAGATGAAGCCAATAAATTTAGTATTTTATAAGTCTAGAAATAAGTACATTTCTACTTTTGATCATAAGGATTAGGTCATAATCCTTATTCTTGCTAAAATTTGATCCATGGTTTTCATATTTTACCATATCACATATATCATATATCCCCTTTCATTCCCCTACTACAAATTTGGAGTCATGTGTCATGTATAAAAATAATTGGGTCATCACCTAAAAAATAGTTGTTAATGAATGCATGATTTCATATATATCCATCATATTACATCATTTGTATACATTTTGTTTTCACATATATAAACATCATATAAAGTGCATCAATTGAGAAGTAAGCATATAAATTAAAACCCGTAACAGATAATGGCAATTCACTAGAATAATAAAGGTGTACAATAACTAAAAATAAAGGTGTACAATATGTATTGATAGGTACAATAACTCAATATCTCATCCTCCTCCTTTGTGAGGTTCCTAATGAAGAAGTGTGATGGAGGTTTTGTATCCTATGGAATCTCATGCTAGTGCCACCTTGAGAAATACTCTATCCATCCCAAGGCATCTTGTCTCTCCTCTCATTGGTGCCTCCCTATTGGATCATTCCTTATGTCCATTAGCTAGAAGTAGCCTGACCTTTGCTTGATATGATCATGTCTACCAGGGCCTCTAATCTCTTATTTATCACCTCAAGAGTGTTTTTATCCACCCTCAACCTAGTTAGCATCACAAATATGTAAATAATTGGAGTGAAGACATTAGTATGTCATCCTATCTCAATAGGAAATTTAGGATCCATTAGTAGCTCATCTGTATTCATATATGTGTCCAACTATAATTATTGATACAGGTGTCCCAAATCATGTTATTTGATATGGTTGAGGTATCTAAAATAACAAATTAAAAAAATCAACTATAGATATAGTCATACAAAAAAGTCAAAGTGGTAAATCAACTAAATAATCAAGCCTAAAAGTGAAGTATCAAGTAATAAGATAAAATTCATAAATTAGTAGTTTACCTGAGTCATCCTCATGCTAATCTATATTATATTCATAGTTAGTATCCTCCTCCTCATACACATTAATTTACTCATCCAACTCAATGTATTTTGGACCCTTTCCTTCTCCTCCTACATGATGTTGTTGCTGATCTAGATACTACTCACCGAGATCCTTTTGTGGTGGTGGTGGTGGAGATACCTATTGCTACCCTATTGGGTCCTTCACCTTATGAAACTCCCACTTGAATCACATGAGTGATAGGCACCCCTTATATAAGTGCATAGCATGTCATCCATCTCAATATCCATGTATATACTAATCACATGCCTTTATATAGAATAATAGGTATGGGAAGCTTATCCACATAGGGCATGTCAAACTATTGATGCACACTATCCACATGGTGTATGTCAACCTACAGTATCCCATCTCATCCTAGGTGGCCTCATAAATTATCACGAGATAGTAGCCTTCCTATCCCACTATAAAATCATGCCCTAGTAGGGTAGACCTATCAAATATGTCCTTGTGAGAGTAATAATTACCTAGGGTATGGATCAAAATGGTTTTACATTTATCCATATCAAGGCCCAAATCATCCCTACATCCCCAATGGCTACTCCTCTATGGTATGGGATTATCCTCTTGTATACCCATTTCATGAGGAGTGTGAGGTGATTAATCGATAGTTCTCCGAGTCTAGCCATATTTATATAAGTCCTTAAAAGTGAGAACCAAGATATCCTAGCTTAATAAAAATAGAGCTTTCCTTTTCGGAACCATATAAATGATCGAGTAGTAGCTTTAGAGTAACCTACTAGTACCCTTATCCTCTACTAGTTGGCAAGCAAGGATATAATTAATTACCTCTAGATATTTTAGATCATTGATCCCTTAATCCCATAAATCCTCACTCTATAATTTATACCGAAGTCAAGGGTGCCCACATCTTCAAATGGCTAGCCTAGCCTATTGTGTCAATGCTACTCATGGCCTCATAAAGGGAACCATATAACCTATCATAGATAGACCTATGATATTATATATATATCCATGAGAATCATGGTCCACTCTCTTAGGATATAAGGTAATACAAAAGTGTTTTCATCAGTTTTTCAATAGGTGTCAAGGTTGCACAAAAACCTACTCGAGGTAGAGATGGTTAAGAAGGATGAACTCATTAGCCATCAAAAATGCCATCACTCAAGGGATCCACTCATATTCTCAAGATCTAATCTAGAGAATATAATCTCCATATAGTGAGAAAATATCCCAAGTCACTTTGAAAATAATTTTTTTCCTTCCAAAAGATAAATTTTCCCTCTTAGTTCTAATGAGCGAAACTACCCATGTCTGCAAGTGTAAATTATGAAACCACCATAGGGTGGTTACATAACTTCTATTGATGATTAAATAACTATCATCTAGTAGTTTTTTTTCCTTTGACAAACTATAGACTTTGGTAGTTACATTTTTACTATAGAAGTTATGTAACCATTGGTATATTAAGACCAAAAGTTTTATCTTTGAGTAGTAGCTATGTCAATCAATCATGTCCTCCCAAAACCTTCCCAAATATTATAAACAATAAACTAAAATACCCATTATTTATCATATTATTAATCTCCACCCTCCCACAAACATTTTGACAATAAAAATTTCAATTTTTGTTTTATTTTTATTGTGTTTTGAGTGAAATTTTAAAATTGGGGTAAAATGGAAGAACATATAAAAACATACATATCCATGCCTGACTCTACATCTTGCTATTATATTGGAAATCCTCATCTCATGATCATCATGTCGAATACTTTTTTCCATAAATCCATCATAGCCAATCAAGATCTCAAAAACATCTCAAACCATTTGCTGCAAATGAATTTGTTTCTAGCATGTTTTTGATGTAATAGGTCCCAAACTAGTTGTTTTGTTTAAAAAAATTCTTATTGATATATTTTTAAATTTAACACATATTTTCATGTTTATGAATCATTTTATTGATATATTTTATGATTCACCTTTCAAAACTAACATTTTAAATAAATTTCTATCTTTTGTAACACATTTTATGGTTTTAAATATATATGGCAACTTAACGTTGGATTCAGTCCCACGACATGATGATTCAAGTAGTATGATCTTACCTAAACAAATGATGAGTACTCTTATCTATGATTTTATTAAAAATTACATTTTACACTCTTTCATTAAAATTTCACTTTATTCTCGTCTTTTGTTTACAGGTTTCACAGTCTTAGTTAGTTTCATTGAGCCACTAATGTAAGTATTTTTAATCACTATTTCCATTTATCACACCACTACTTGGGACCACACCCTAATCAATTAATTTTAATTCATCTTCTTTATGGGTTAATATGTATTCACCCAAAATTTCTATGGTGCAATATTCTCAGTTTTATGTATAATGATGATGTAGTGATCTCCTAGTTTATGTTCAAATATGTTTTCTCTAACACCATCCCAATTTTACCTCCCTCTATCTTTCTTAAGCCTCTCAAACTCCACTTTTTTGTCATTTTAATCTTTCTTTTCACTTCTTTTAAAAAAAAATCTTTAGGGATAAAACTACCCTTCTCCTAGATGGATCTGCCTTAGTCCATTACAAAACCACTACCTGGGCTATGTAGTTGCCCTGGTGGTTATATGAAGCACTATAGAAGAACTATTATTAATAGTGAATTTTGGATTAATATTTAATAATTATATAATTGTATAAGGTAGTTATGTCATGGGGAATAGTGGTTTCATAGCCCTCCCTTGTAAAAAGGGTGGTTATATAACCTTACATTCATCTTCTAAATTTAGCTTTTAGATATCAAGTTTTGATGTATTTTGAATGATTATTATTATGTTTATTTATATTTATGCATTTTTTAACCTTCATCGTGTCTCAACTCACTCCCTCTTCTTTTTTCAATCATTTGTAGTCTTTCCTAAGTTCTATTCCTAGTTTAAATTAGTTAAAATCTATCATGCAACCTTCATCACTCTTTTACAAGTAAGCCAATTTGGCTTGATTTTACATAAAATAAATAAATTAGAGATTGGAGTTTTTTATACAACCAAGACCTACTTACCACTATTTTAAAGCTTTGCTTTGATCATTTTTATGTCAACTACACAATTTTAAGAAAGAAGAGTCATTATTTTTCAACCACATCTTTGAAAATAGTGTTCTTAGCCAACCACAATCAATTATTATTTATTTTGAGTTATGTCTCTCTCCTTCTATCTATTTTTTTACTTTCATATGTTCATCCTTCCAGTTAGCTAGTTCCTTCAATATTTCTGGAGAAAAGGAGCTAGAATGTTGAGGACCTAATAATAGATACTTATTTTGCTTTTAGTCGATCTACATCTTGGTTTAGATGGGGGTTTCTAGTTTTAGTTTATTTTATTTTTTAGTATATAAGATTAGATAAGTTTCCCTTATTCATTATTTAAAATATTTATTTTTTAAAAGGAAATTCTATTAGCAAAAATAATTCTTATCTCTCCTATTTTTGCACATAAATATTATTAAGTTTTTTCATTTATTTGCAGCCATTCAATAGATTCTCTCAGATCACTTAGATTCAATTCCAAAACTAGGTAAAATATTAGAAAATAAATCAAAAACTTTCAGTTGTATGCATTGTCAAATCTCATATTGAAAATAAGTTCTTATTTAAACAAACTCATGCACTAACAAAGAGAAAAACCCTAGTCAAACATACGTAATCACAAGGTGTTATCTTGCTTCTAATTTTATTTATTTAATTAAATTAGAATCATTTTTTTTATATTACTAATTAATTAAATTAGAATTCAAGTATTCACTCTAATTGAAAAAAAAAACCCATACTAGTATGTGTTCATTTAGAAACACTAAAATGTCCTTTAGCTTGCATAAGTAAAAGAACTATTAGTTATTTAGTAGTAATTATAGTTTAAGATATAAATATTCTTTTGTGTTACCTATATATTATTAGAAACATAGTTTTCATATTAGATTCATCCATATATCATTCAATAAAATCATAAAAAACTAGTACATTTAGCTTACATCTAGGAAAAGTAAAATCAACATTGCATTGTTAAAGTATATTTTTCTTCCTTCTCTTGCATGCATTGGAAAGTAAATTGAAAACATGAAAAATAAGCATTATTTCATTTCATTTTTATTTATATATCATTATCTACTTTTTTTTTTCATCAAGTAACTAGTTTTCATTTTAGTCAAATATCCCTTAAAATAGCAAAAACAATCAAACTACCTAATCCTTGTCTACCTCTCATGATGAGGAAAAAATGGAAGTACATTTTCTCTCACATCCAAATCTCAATTTCAAAACCAAACATTGGTTATTAGGATGTGTATGCCAACTCATTATCTATATCAATTAAACATATTCATATACATGTTTAGATGGGAATATAACTATAATAATTACATTCTATATGCTTTGTCTCCTCTTGGAGTCTAAATTTTCACATAATCGAATACATACCTTAATATAAATTTTTGTTCTTAAGTGTAAAAATGGAACCAACTTTCTCAATTATTTTAGGAGAACTAGGATGGGTAGATATAATTTATCATCTCCTACAAGTATATAATAAATTTTTCTAAGCACCCAGAGGAGGATTCTCTAACTATTAGGATGAGATAGAAATTGTGACACATTTTCTCTCACATCCAAATCTCTCTTTAAGGACCAAAATTTTGTTAGTAGGATTTGTATCTCTTGAATCACTATCACAATCGATGAACCATATTCATATACACATGGATATGGATGTTTAAAATGAGGAATAGATTACATCTATGTTCCATTTCCTCTTGGAGTCAAAAGTTACACATGGTCAGATGCATCGCTTAAGATAATTTTATCATTCTTAAGGGGAAATGGAATTAAGTTTACCTAAGAGTTGTGGGATAAAAGTGAGGGGTAGAGATAAATATTAATCTCCTACAATTTTATGGGGTGGTCATTTGATCACCCCTAGGAGGATTCTTTGCCACTCACAATGATGAAGAAATTTATCTGCTCAGCAGGTAATGTTTTTATTTTAGAAAGATAATCTTCTGTACTCATGGCACAAATAATATGAAGGTAGAATCTCATATGGTAATACTATCCTACATTAATTTTGTTAGTAATGATTTCAAATAGAAATAAAAAAATAATGACAAAAAAATTAAATTGAATAAGTAAATTTTATTAATTTAAAATGTAAGTTCCTTTGAATGCTAACCTTATCAAGAGAATCAAATTTACCTTTGGGATAAAATTTATTTTTAAGTGTTTCAATAATTGCTTCATAATTGGATTCAAAAACTTTCCACAAACTTTTATTTTGAAGATTTCCACCAAATTTTATCATTTGAATATTTGTAGTGATAACCAAATTTGAATAATGAAATATCACCCTATCCATTTTAATTTCCTCAAGTAACCACTACTTTATTTTTTATGAAAGTGTCTACAAAACCAAGAGCCTAGAAATACCACAAGTCTAGTGGAATAAATTAGGTCTTCTCCATCTATGAAAATTGTGGTTTATTTTTTTCCTCTACATAATGAGACAAGTAGTATTTAATTCCCTCAATGTTGTCTTCATGTGAAATTAGTATGAAAAACTATCCTTGCATTTAAAGTATAATTAAATTTTAAGTAAATTTAGGAAAATAATAAAATGTCACTAACATTTAAGGCCACATTCAAATTATGAATAAATTATACCTCGCTACACAATATTTGAGATGTGGCTAAATTAAACTATTAATACCATTTCATGGCACCCTTGTGATTAGAATCAATTGGTAGTCTCCATATTTGTTAGAAGTCTAAAATACCATTCCTCAATGAATTATTTTGACTCACATTCATTACATTCAAATTCCATACAAACTAAACAAAATCATGCCATAGACCTAGTATAAATAATTCGTGAACTAGAATTTGAGCTTCAAATTTAGTAGAAATCCCTTTATCTAGATATTATACTTTAATATTCATACATTGCCTTATTTTATTACTTCATTAACAACAATAATCTTTGAATATGAGAATATTTATCTGATCTATGAGAAATTATTTAATTATACCAAGTCATAATACTTACAACATTGATCAAATTAGAACCATCCTTGTGCTTTCAGTGCTCTTTTTTAAGGGCTATTTTTACACATTACCTAAAAAATCATGTTCCTATTTTCCATGCATATCCTTAAATAAAATTCAAAAAGTGTGAAACACCACTCTTCTTATGCATCATACTTTACAACTAAAACATTCAAGAATTCTTAAACTATCATGCACAATTATCAAACCAAATGTAGTTTGCATTGAACACAATTTTTATTGCATTTATATTTATATAAAATATGTCAAAAAATATTTAAAAAAGCATGGAGAATGTGATATTTCATCACTCATAAATATATAGTACTCCCTCATAATATTTATATTATCTTTCATGATATCACGTGCATATTCAAATGTAATATGCATGAAAATTCCAACTTGAATTAAATTATAGTAATGATATTAAACATCATTCTATGGTTGTAATTTGTGCTTTTAAGAAAATTCCACAATTGAAATAATGGTCCCAACCAGGAATTTGTCTTGAAAAATTGAATTGATTATATAACCATTTTTATTGGTGTGTTTATCTTGCATATTGATATATAATATTGTTCTTGAATTTAAACTTGAAATCAAATACATGTGGTTGGTTCATAACCAACTCATGAATTGATGAATATTTCCATATTTTAATGCATTCTTTATAGATTTGTACTTATTAAAACCAAATAGTTGGTTCCCATATTCATGTTCAATTTATTTTTTTATATATTTGATTAAGTGTGACAAACCACAATAAGTGTTACATATTCCTTTGAAACATTATTTGGAAAAATAAAATTTCCCTTATAATTTTTGACAAAAAAACTAAGGATTAACTCTCTTGATGGTTTAAGTCAAGAATCTACCACACATTCCTGTATAATCTCATCAGTATGTAAATTACAATGTATATGATGAAAAAGTCAAAATGCATAGTACATTCAACATGGATCCAACAAAAACATGTGGGATATGATATGTTAATTATGTAGAAAGCATTGCACATCTCACATTACCTTTGGCTAATTATCAATTGCCCATTAAAATTTGTAATAATTTTTTTATAAAATTATGTTTTTATCAAATTGAATAAATGTTTTGCATGTGGCTCACATAGTTTTTAACCTTTTATTAATTTAATAAAACATTTTACATTATATGAGACACTTGGCTTGTCATTCCAAAACAAAGAAATCAAATTTCTTATTTCTTCAACTAATACTTTGTCTTTTCATGGGAGTCTACTAATAAATGCCTTAAAATATGAGTAAAATTTCATCAAGTCTTGATCATAGTTTTATGTTATTTATTTTATTTTTCCTATTTAATTTCATGGATGTACTTGTTTGGCTAAGAAATTGATCTCTAGATGTTGATTTACTCACTATAGATTATTTTATTACTCATCTTTCCACATTACTATCTTTATTCAAGTTCTATTACATATTAAATTAAATGTATTAAATAAATTATTTACTATCGCATTATTTATTACTCTATATTTATTGTTATTAACCATAACTTATGCATCACATTGAATTTTATTTTTACATTTTCATCATTTGAACTTGAATAGTTGACATCAATTTATATGGTTTTATTCTCAAATGCATATTCCCATACATATTGATCATGATGTTGAGTTGTTCTTGTTGAAAACTTTACCTTTCATAGGGTATAGTATTTTATTATCTATTTCAATCAAATACATTGTTGTTCATCGCATTATCGTTGGTGGTGTGAGTCCAGGAACTACTCTTTTTTATTAAATTGAATGTTGTTAGAAATTCAACTATAGAAGGTATATTTGAGTATTGGTTAACATTAGATTCTATAAGAGAATTAAATTATTCTTCATTAAGAAAGAGATGAATTTGAATCATTACATGATGCTCATTATAATCATGCAAATAAAATTCATTATGGATGGATGTTTCATTAAAAAAAATTCTTCATGTGTTTAATCACTCAATATAAATTCATTAGTTACAAGTTCTACATTTGTTATATCATAATTCAACAAGGATTGATTAAGTTATCTTCTATCATTTGAAGATATAAAAAATTTAAATTCCATGGTATGTGGAATTTTATGTTCTTTTTAAATATTACCTGGTGTGGAGGTATTACCTTCACCTTCTCTAGAATTTTTTATGGATACTCTCCTATTTGTTTGTATTTTTCTTTCTTTTTCTCTCTTTACTTTAATTTCCTCATTATTTTATCTCCTTATTTGATTTTTTGGTTACTACCCAACATTATGATTTAAATTTACATAAATAAGTCGAAGTATAATAAAACATGAAGAATTTTTAGTAATTGAGATAAAGTAAATCTAGAATTTGTATTTGGTTACTAGAAAAAACTAGTTATAAGTTTGTAAAATGCAAAATGAATGAGTGAAATTCATGGAAAAATGAGCAAACTATGTTGACTACAAAGGGTGTGCACCATTTTTAAAATCATGTATGCCTATTATAGAAGTAATTTTGAATGACACTTTGCATATATGAGGGTTTTTCTTTGGAAGATAGGGTGCACACCCTTTATATAAAGGTGTCCGCCCTTTTTAAATACTTTTGTTTTGAATTTTTTAGCTTCCCTCCAAAACTAGTTCATATTTTGTATTTTGGGGGGTAAGCCATGGGGAGGATCCAAACCTAGCCTAAATCCTATCATCTATCATTCAACATGACTTTTAGGGAATATCTATTTTTTCCTTTCTTTGTGGACACATCTGATTAGGTAGATGTCATTATTTAAAAATAATATTTGAGTTTTTAGAGGGGGAGAACTTAGTTTTTGAACACACACACACACACACACAAACATTTCAACTTAAAATAATTTTTCTAGTTATTACTTAATCTCTACACAACATACCTGATATGGTTTATACATATATTTTAAAAATATATTTATAACTTTTTAGTTATCAATCAAAATTTTATAAAACTTATATCTTAATAATTTAAACATCATTTGATATGTTTAGAAAAAAATGGTTTTCATGATGTTAAGATTAAAACATTGTGTTCATACACTTGAACTTTCAAATTTCCATCTATATTGAATTATAAAATTATTTAAAAACCATATAAATAAAAATAATAAATAATAAATATTATAAATGATATTTGACATTTATTATATACATATATGAAATTTTATACAAAAATTCACGCATTTACTAAAAAATTGCATTTGTACGCACGCAATCTAATGTTTTCACAAAAAAATAAACCTTGCCATTGTCATAAATGCATGAATTTCAAATATTTTTCTCATTTGGGTATTGAAAAAAAATTTGTATGATTTTAAATCAAATTCATAATTCAAAAAATCATTTTATTTCATTATTATCAAATTCTTTGTCCAAGTGTCACTAAAATGATTTCAAAGTTCAACTATCATTATTTTTTTAAAGAAAGAAAAAAGTGTTGTTTAAGTTCCACCCCCCGTCGCCACCCGCCCCCACTGCATTATAATGCATCTAACCAATCACACTTAAATTTATTTACCTAAATGAAAGAGATATTAAAAATAAAAAGAGGATAAATTACACCTTCTATTAGATTCCATCTCTAATAACCTTTTTATAATAAACCAAATGTCCTCATTATATTTATGAATGCCTTGATTTCTATTAAGTATATATCAATGCTCCAATATAATAATATTGAATCTACCTACAAGAAACATTAATGTGCATGCACAAGTAGATCAGTATATTTATAATTTATTAATAATGTAAAATATATAGTTGAAAATTTTGAATTGAATAAAAGGAAAAAAAACACCTAATTGTATGCAAACTATTTTTCCATCTTTGAAACTTTAAAATTATCATAGGATCCAACTTCCCATTCCATGTGGTTAAAAATATGAAAATTGAATCTTATTGACCTTATAAAGTGATAAAATTTGCTTTTTGGCCAAAGAATAAAAAAATATAAATTTTTATGTAGCCTTTTAATATATATAATCTCTTCACATCTTATAACTCAATAATAAAATAAGTTAATTATTTTCCCCACTTTTGAGGTGAGAGATAAGATTGTATATCATTGATATCAAAATAAAATGGTTGTGTGTAACATGTGTACCATAGTTAATTTTTTTTTTTTTAATAATCATGAAGCACATGTACAACATCATTTGATATGTAAACATAACAAGATGTTATTATGAAAGATTGAAAACAATATGTAACCCAATACTACTATGCGAATATATAATAAATATAAGTAAAGGCTAAGAATTAGGAACAATAATATGTTCCATCGTACTTACTTTCCCCAATAATATATAGTAATACATAATTGACAATTATATGGGTGTATGATGGCCCTAATGAGCAAGGTGTATCTAATAATGTGCAGTAATAATATGCACCTATAATGACAATTATAATCAATGAATCATATGAATAATGTACTGAATTTTGGTTCTCATGATGAGCAATGAATAATCCCTCTAAGTACTATTATTCCATGCCCATTATAAGATATAATTGATAAAATTAAATGATATGATGTCCTTAATATAATAATATATATTTGATAAGCACAATTAAGGAAAGTAATGGATGTAATCAATAAAAGTGAAATAAGTGTCATTCCCCCAATAAATTGTAGACATAATGTCAAATTGCATAGAATAGGGGAGTTTAATTTACTTAAGTGTGTCATGGCAGGTGAAATGATATCACCAAACCATAGAAATAATTAATAAATTGTATCAAGTTATTATTAATAACTTGATAAAGAAATTTTATAAAAGAGTTTTGGGTATATAAAGCCCAACCCAACTCAGAAATAGAATATTTATTTGATTTAATATTATCTATTTCAATAATTTTAAGTTATAAGAGATAATCATGGATACATGATTAAATGTGACACTAAAATTTCTAGACTATGTACGTGACTAGATGATGGTGAAGTAGCATATAGAGCTAGTAAATATCAAAAAAAAAAAAAATCATTTTCTAATAATTTTCAAAAAACATGTCTAATGTAAAATTAAGATTTTTTATGAATGTATATATCCTTACCAATTATGTTTAAGATATTTTTATGGTATTTATACCTTTTCTAGTAGTGATCCATATCTCTGGAGAATGACCACAACTTAGGGTGCTTTATCTGGAAATGTAAAATTTACCTAATTTTAAAGATTTTGTTCAAGTAATTTTTTTTTTTATCATGATTAAATTGGTAGCTCTAATTTTTTTTCTTTTTCTTTTGTATTATATAATAATATTGGTTTGATTGATGAAAATCACAAAAATATTGATTTATTAAAGCTAAGGTATGTTATCTAACTCAAGTTTGTTCTATATGATGTTACATTATTGACCACCATTGATTAGATGTGTGTCAATAATATTTTAACATTTTATTTCTTAATGGAGAGGTGTCAATTACATTAAATTATTTATGGAAGATCATATGGATACCTATCAAAGGTCAAAGATTTATTATGGGTGATGCTACATGTAGACGTAGGTGGATGCCCATAGAAATTATACTATTCAAAAAAATGACTGAGAGAGGGTCAATCTAAGCCTAATTTTTGGGTGATGTTTTCATATTATATTATTTGAATTTGTAGAAATACTTGAATTTTTTTATTTTATAATTAATTTCAAAAGACACAAATTGGTTTTTATCTCATCTGAAATGAAACTTGTTATTTATGACATGAAAGAACACAATGCAATATATATCTAGGGATGGAATATGCTCACCCATTTATATTTGAGTAATATGGTGGTGGGATTGTTGTTGGGATAGTACTACATGTATGGTAGTACTAGCATCTTCCCATGACATGACACATAGGACTAACTAAAGGTGGGTGGATCCATGAAAAATTATATGCATATATATGGGTATCCAATCATTTGATATGATATAAGGAGAGGGTCATGAATATTTATTTTAATATTTTATATTAGTTGTGGGAAGGTGATATTGTATGGTACCCATATATAATGAATCCTAGATAGACTTAGGAATGGATCTCGATACAAAGGATACACTAAACATCTAGTACTATGGTATATACATTGGCAACATGCACAATTTTTAGTGTGAACGGGTGGCATTCTAGTTCATATTAAAATAAGATAGATCAAGAAAACATTATGTATCTAGATGGATTCATAGATGCCCTTTCTCATCAAAAGATTTACCGTGATTGATATCAATTGATATTATTGATACATATCATGAGGAGACATATTCTTCCATTATATATCTAGGTATAGATGATTTTGATGTCACTAATACTTAAATGGAATGGCGAGTGCAGGCATGACTATCACCATTATTCCCAAAGAGATTACTATTTATGGGTGAGGAAATGTGATGCAAGATGTGCCACTGGTGAATGAGGGAGCTTCATATATAGAGGATAGAAATATGGTGCATATATCACATTTTGAATATCCATGAAAGGATATAAGTAATTATATGTGTATTTTACATTTATCAATTTTATAATAAGTACTTCATTTGATTTCAATGTTTGATGATTGATTTTTTTATAGCATTATAATGATGGATTTCAATGATCAAGCTACAAGTATGTTGACATACACGTGATATTCCTAAGGAATTATCTTATCTACTATAGAGTGTTGATTTTGATGCTTGTCATTATGCTTATCTTTTTTATCATGTGAGTTGAGGAACATTAACATATATGATGGAGACTCATAAAGTATATGATATATAGGATGTTAATGCATGGTTTTGATCATGATTAGGAGGTACATATTTGGGCACAAGTGTAGATTTAGGATTTAATTCACGAGTTGTAGTACCTCCACTTAAGAAGGTTGATAAATCTCAGAATATTTTTACATGGGGCACAATAGTTCATTTGTAAAATATGACTAAATTATTTAAGATACAAATATATCAAGATCATGAGAGACTAGAGCAAGTTAAAAATAGAGGTAAATATAGGAGAAATACTTTGATATTAGTAGTATTCATATCTCCTAGGATTAGTAGGGATAAATAAAGAAGAGGGGACTACTTTCCTCCTTGTCACAGGTGATATATATGTCTGAGTAATGTAGCCTAATGTTGAATTATAATGAATGTGTGTGTGTGTGTGTGTGTGTGTGTGTGTGTGTGTGTGTGTGTGTGTGTGTGTGTGTGTGTGTGTGTGTCTATATTTTTATACTTACATGAATGCATTTATTTCAATTTGATTGCCAAAAAATATATAATATAAATTGTAAATGTAAAATTTAAAGTAATGTGAAATTTATGATGACAATGTATCTAACTCATAACAAAATATATTGAGATGTTTAAGAAAAAAATAATTAAACATATAAACTAATCAATAATATAAGTAAATTTTGAAGTGTCAAATTAGATAATGTATCGAGGGACACTTGACTCAATCTTATTACTATTAAAATATATATCCAAATAATAATTTTATTCAAAAGTAATATCTATACTATAATAATATATGTCACTGATTGCAAATGGAAAAGGATATGAACTAATAGATTAATATGGACTCTCAAGTTTTTATATAATAATATAATCATTACTCTTTTTTATTTGGTGCCCACTTAAATACATGTTGAGACATAAACGAATCAACTTTGGGGTGTTTTAAGTTATGAATTGAATATGTTATATCTTGATGGACTCTAATTTTATATCCTTGATATTTGAGTGCGATGTCCTTATTTGTGATACCAAACATTGTTGAAATCATGGAAATCCAAGTATAACATTCTATTGCAACATGGTATGCATCATAAATAATAATATAATAAAGTTTTTTGACCAACTACAATAGGTAACATAATATAACTCAATGTCTTTATTACTTGTATAGGTTTATATGTTAAAATTCGAGCTAAATCAGTTAAATTATGTCTAAGTTTATTGAAAAAACCAATAGTGCAAATATTAAATTGTTATATATTAATTATTATGATTTTATATAATTTTTTTCCTATTAAATCATAAGTGATTAAAGTTATCTTATTATATAAATGTGAAAATATAGTATTCTTAGGAATCATAAATAAAAAATCATGATTTATAGGTGGTTATGCATTAGAAGATGGACTTATAGCTTATGGTTTCTTTTAATAAGTATAGAAAGTTCAAGGTAACTGCTATCAATAATATCTTAAATATTATATTTCAAATAAAAACACATATCCAATGCATGATGATTTAGTCTATGATAATAAATAAATGACTTTGAATCAAATGTTCATGATAAATTGGTTATATCATAATGCCTAATAAAAGGTAATAAAATTATATTCTTATCAAGTAACATTTTTAATATTACATTTAGAATATCCATAAAATTTAAAACTTTCAAGATCCATTAAAGGATGGTATAAAACACTTTGAAGGTGTCACTCTACTATTAACCAATAGTTTAAGATTTTTGTCCATTGGTACATGGATAATGTTGAGAATTAATTATTTTGAAAAAAGTAATATTGCGACTCGTGTCTCATAACTAATGCATGTCATTGTAAGAGTTCAGCCTCAATTTTCATGACCACATAACAAAGATGATTGTAAGATCAATAACAATTGACTTTTATTTGGTAGGAGACAAGATATTTTTATTAAACATTTATGAATTTTATGGTGGGTATATGAAACTATGCCTATTACCATTTAATATAAAAATATAATCGTGAATGGGTTCACTTTTACTTTTACTTTTATGAAGATATCGAATATGAATTGGCAAATACTAGAAAGAGGGCTCATGGGTTTGAGACACTTTAGACAAGGATTTTTAATATTAGGATGCTTCCAACATAGAATAAAATACATACAAGAATAAAAATTGAGGGAGAAAGGGGGTTGAAATGATGCTCGAAGAGTAAAGGGTAACCATTGAATGTAAATAATCATACCAATAATAGATAATTTGAACCATTAACGATATAAAAATATGTTCACTAAATATGTTAATTAACAATTAACAAATACTAAGGAAAAAATGTTTTTAAGAGATATAAAATCTCAACATAATGAAAATTTAGTCATAAAAATTTTAAAAGAATTGTTATAATATAAAATATTTTAAATAAAATAATGATAAATTTTATGGTAATTTACTTTTAAATTTGTACTGTACATATCATTACTAAATATTGATTAGTTTAGTATTCTTAGAACATATAGCTTTCATTAAGAATTATATTTAATATAAATCAACCCACTAGTATATTTGATAATAAAACTTTAAGGTGTTAGTCAGTCAGGTTTGTTTTTAAAAATTCAATTATTAAATGTTTACATTTTAAAATAAAATAAAAAATATTTAATTAAATTTTAATATGTATTGGAAAAGGTCTTATTTTATTATTATGTTTTATTAAAATGAGTTTCAATTTTAAAAACTACACATTTAAAAAATAATAATAAATAATTTAATGATCCTCTAAAATAATTCAATCAATCCATTTTTCATTTTAAATTTTTGACTTTTATGTTTTAAAACTTACAAATTTCAAAATCTTACATTTATAAAAGAAATGAAAAAAATATTTAATAAAAAGCATTTTATTTCTATAAATTAATTTGGATTAACATATTTTTTAATTTTCAAAAAATATAATTTTTTTACAATTATAAATTATAAATAAAAAATAAATATATATTAAAATATTTTTTATTAAGGTTAAAGCACAAGTTTTTCAGCTAGGGCCCTGATACCTTAGAAGAGAAATAAACACTGAGGCTACACAACACTCGATGACAGAACAAATGCTAAATAAATAGCCAAAAAAACATTTTAAAAAGTAGCACTAAAATGGCCACAAACTAAGATATACAAAAATAATTGCCACCAAAAGAAAAAAGAAGTAAATTAGGCATCTCCCAAAATATTCTTTTGTGGGATATAAGAGACATAGTAAGGGGATTCAAACCCCATTTACCTTTGCCTTTCTTTCTATTATTGACTAGTGTCCATTCTCCTCCCTCCACAGGATTTCGCAGTATGGGGATGGAGATTTCTAGATTTTTTTTTTTTGCTAAAGTGCTTGCTCTTGTACAAAAACACCTTGTCTTTCTATAAGAGTATGGGCTGCTAGATTTGGACTTATTTATTCACTTTCTTTTGGCCTCTCTTAAAACACCACAAACCCCCCTCCCCTTTTTGGCATACTCCTTACATCTAAGAGTCTTATTTTTTTATTTTGCTTCTATGCTTCTGAAGGGGTTTTTGAGTCTATTCCCTCCTTATCACTACCATTATCATTTGCTACTAGTATTGTATTGTGTTTAATTTCAGCATTTTTCCACCATGATACCTATTTCTTGAATTTTAACTAGGACAATCATTAACTAGGTGCCCTATTTTGAAACATCTCCTACATCTAAAGGGGATCCCTTTATAATCTATTGGTTGCCTCCATTTTTCCCCCATTCTCATTTCTATTTGAGTAGTTAAATATTTATAAAAATCCACATAAACCAAAATCTGGGCTTAAGTTGTATGCCCCTTATCATTAGTCATTTTATTGGTAGCCAAAAATTTACCTAGTGTATTTCTAGTGGCCTCAAATACTAGTACATCCCAAAACTAAAATAGAAGATTTGGAAGCCTGACCCACATTGATTTAACATTAAAAGTTTCTATATGAGCATTAAAATTAGGATGCCAAGGTTTAACCAAAAAATTATGGTTATCCCAATTCCAAACATCCTCTTTAAACACAACCTCTTTATTTGCTACAAAATAAATTATTAAGAGAAAAAAACCCTATCCAGGGATAGATCTAAATTTTACCTTCAAGCAACTCTTGCCATTGGGATGAAATCCACTCATTCAATGCTATTATAGTTGGCCATAGTCCTTCAAATTTATAAATCAAGGCCTGTGAAATTAACCATTCTTCCATTTTAGATATCACGTCACTCTCTTGTTTATCAAACAATAGGGTTGGAGTTTCATTTTTTGGACTCACATGAAGGATTGTGTATCCTCTGCAACTTTAGCAAATGATTTTCCATCTAATTTAGACTAGTTTTTAACCTCCCAAAGCATGGGATCCATCCTCCCTTATTTCCATCATCCTACAAGCCCTAGATTTGCTTCATCTCATACTGATTGTGTCTTTTGCACATTCTGTGGAGAGTGTTGACCAATCCATGCCCATGCACTACATTGAGAAACACCAGCCACCACTCTCCCTTCACCCCTAGCTATACTACTTGGGATTTTGTTAACAAACCCCTCCCATCCATATTTCAAAGCTATGTTCTACAACTTTGACATTTCATCTACTCCAATCTTCGACATCACTATTTGAAGACTGTTGCCACCATAGATCGCTTCATCATTGTAGATTTCTTCATCACTATAGATCACTTCATTACAATTAGGGTTCCTCTTCATCTCTTCTATCATATAAATTATTTGGATAATATATATCAAAATTTAAAAAACCCTTAAGCTAAAATTTATAAAATTAAACTAAATACTTTATAGGTAAATTTTTTAACTGTTTATTATGAAAAATATATAGAAATGTGAAAGACAATATTTTTTATCCATAAACAATAAATTAAACCTTGAGTCAATAATATCATTAAAAATGACTTCTTAGATCCAAGAATTAAAAAAGTCAAGTTTCTTCTAACCAAGAATGAGATAAATACTTAAAATAATAAATACATATATGTAAAATATGTTAAGATATATCATTCTCAAGATGATTATATAATTTTAGAATTATGAAATAAATAGAATGGGACACTTTAAAAATAATATCTATAGGAATCTTTTACATCTATTTATCTAAGATATGTATGCTAGTTAATTATTAATTTTAAATAAGAAATAAATCCATAAAAATAGTATACGAAAAAACATAGTATTTAAATAGTTAATATATTAATGAAATTACTTATTTAAGTTTACATTTTGTATGTTACACACATTTATTTTAGCACATATAATATCGGGACGTTATTTATATATTATAGAAATAACCATTTGAATTGGAAGTCACTTTATAAAGTTGCGTTCATTGTAAATTCATCCAAAAAAAACTTTACTCATCTAATAATTAGGTTTTATAATTTTATTATATGATACATCTAATTTGAATGGGTTTAAAAAGATTTTCTATTCAACATTGTTCATATAAATCATAGTTAAATATGGAAACACTAAATAAATACTTATATGCTTTAATAGTTTGGTATATTTAAATTTTCACATTACATCTAAAAATTATTTTCATTTTAGTTTAATAAAAATAATTGTACATAAATCCATGGCTCATATGATGATTAACTTTAGTTTACAGACTTAACATAGTTCTATTTTTATTTCAGTTATAAATAATTAAAATCACAAAAAGTATAGTTATCGGGGCTTGATACAATGTAATTTACATCCCCAAAAAATGTTTATTCTTTTAAAACTTAAGTTTCATGTTCACCTAATAATAAAATAATAGCACAATTATTAATCCATTAGAATAATGTTTATTTGGCACAAAAAAGACTAAAGTTTTATTATTAGCATTAAATAGATTTAGAGAGCCTAACTAAAATACCACTTAAAATACACTTTAGAGTCTTATATGGAAGCATAATAAATTTATTGTAAACAAAAACCATTTTTAATACTTAAATAAAAATAATTAATCTATAAACTAAAAAATAAATTTTGTAGCTAGAGTTTACACAACATGGAGCAAATGAGAATGTGATTTGGTATTATGAATAATCATAATGATATAATCTTATAATTTTACAACATTAACATGTCAAATAATATAAAATTACTATGTAACAGTGGAGGGTGGGCTAAAACAAAAAATTATATGTTTTATGTTTTTAACTTGTAATAGTGTTTGATCATTAAACTATATTTTTAAAAAAAATTATTATGATATAATTATGTCTATCAGATTTTGACATTTTATAATGTCCATTCATAAAATTATATTTTTAATAAAATTTAATATAGTATAAAGCAATCGATGACATTCTTTTAAATAAAATATTTCTAAGTGAATTTCAAATAGATATCAAATTTAATATTAGAATAAAGTGAACAGACTCACTACATTACAAGCCACCACCATCCCTTGGATGCCATTGTACAAGGCCTCTCAGTGTAATAGTTTTTTATTGGAAATAATTGATATATCAAGCTTAATGAAGTTTAAATAATTTAATCACATTTTTTTTATTTAATTTTTTTATATAAGTAGAGGTGATGGTCGTTTATAAGCTTAAGGTGTAAAATTTATAAATTTAGGTATACTCTTGAGATAATAAATGCTGATAAATTTAAAAATTAAATTTGAATCATAAGTGAAAAAATACACAAAAGGGTAAGACATTACATCAAAGTAAACTAGACCATTTATGTGAGACATAAACTATTAAATGGGAAAACCAAATCAATGGAAGAAAATACCATGTGCATTAACAAATAAGGCTCATAATAATATTCTTTAGATTTCAATCTTATTCAAAGAGAGCAGAAGAAAAGATAATATAAAATAAATATAAGATTAATGTTATCCTTCAAGTGTTTAAAATAATTATGTGCCTCAATTCATGAGAGAGGAAATAACACTTCAATTGTTGTAATAAATAATAGCATAAATCTCTTTAAATAGAGCTAGTGAGGCAAAAGGAGTTACAAAAAATCAATCACAACCTTTTAAAACCTTCTTAGTGTGTGCCTTGTGTCATAAATCCTCGTAAAGTAAGTAAAAAGTGTGAAAAGTGTTGAATGAGTCACATGTGATATGTAATTCCAAGATTCTCCTCAAATATGAAAAAAGAGGTGAAGACTATATTCTACCTCAAATAATCCAAAATATGTAAATTATAAATTCAAATAATAATAAATACATAACTTCGGTATATTTAATATACATAAATAAATATTAATCTCTAATGCTCCCCCTTAAATTTTATTTTTGGGTTACAAAAATGTAAATACTCTTAAGACAAATATGGGAGGTGACATTACATAATACTTCACCTTGATAACAACTTCCTTCAAGAGAAATAAATAATATTACAATTATTTGATAAAAGAAAGAAAAATATAATAGGTGTCGCTAATAATATTGCAAAGGTTAAGGTGTGATTATCAACAATATACTAAGAATCCTCTTCAAAAAACAAAGCCAATCCTTTTTGAAAAAAACACCATGTTCAAAAAGGAAATGGAAAAGATAATCAAATGTTACTTGCAAAACATAAAATTTTACACCAATATTCATGTCAAGTAAGCATAATAAAAAATAATCTCATAACATATGATCTATATAAAAATAATGTATGAAAATTTGATCTAATAAGAGTAATAAGGATCAATGGCTTCAGTTTCCTTGGTCTCAAGTTTAATTCCTATTGGACACCTTGTGATGCATCATGGTTTAGGGGTAGATGCTAGCCCAAGGAACTAAGAGTTCATCCTTAGTTAATGGAGTGTCCTCTTCAAATCCTCGGATATCAAAGAAAATGAGAGCAATAAAGATCAAAAGGCAACTTTCATAATAAAAAACATAAAGTGTTAAGTCCATATCAGATAATGCATGGTCAAAAAAAAATTCAAAAAAATTAGAAACTAAATATAAATCCATGTTCAAAAGATGTAAAAATCACACCATTTGAGTTGAAGGAAAAATAATATTATGAACAAAGGGTTATCTGATAGAGAATTATCTCCAAAGAAATATAATATTTGGTAAGCATAAAAACACATTATTTTTCTGAAGTTTGAACCATATAAAAAGCTCCAAGATATTCATCATTAAGAAGCCATACATTAATTATCCAAACTTGCCTATGGCCAATGTATCATATGGCCATAATCAAGGATCCTAAAATACCCCTTCATATATTTCACCTCTGCAAGCTCCTCATCTTGTTGACCATGCATTATTTGTAGATTCTAGTGGTGTTTGTAGTGAAAGGGTCAAAATGCCTCCTCCCACCTCTTTCTTCACTTATCATTATTGAAGCTTGAATGTCCAAAATAATAAGGCTTATTCATCTAAGATAAATAGTAGTGATATATTTATATTGATATAAAAATTAATTATAGAAGTCTTTCCTACCTTTGGTGATGTAGACCTGACTATGATGGAAGATAGAAAGAACAAAGGTAGAAAGAAGGCATGGAAGGTGCCCATACCTCCATCTTCAGTTCCACAATATTTTATAGGACTATTGTTACTAGTAGGCCCTTTAAGAATCAAAGGCTAACCTTGAAACCTGGTCCTCTTAACTCCTTAGTGTCTTTTGATGAAGTGAAGGGGAAAATTATGGATATTTAGGACTTATTCTGCTCATGGGGTGTTATTTGTCACTTCAAACATTTATGGCCATCTCTCACTGGCCTCCATGAATGGATCTCAAAGAAATCACATCCCCTTATAATAGGGAATCTATAAATACATCTGACTTCTAAATGTTTATTTGTTATTGTGTTTGATCTCTTAGAAGGTAGGGAAAATATTCTAGACCATATCTAGTTTTGATACTAGCACATCTTGCTAATGAAACTCTATTTTCTAAGTTTCAATCATACTAATAGATCCTTCCCAATCAGACCCAACTAGGTCCATCTCCATTATCTTACCTTTCAAACCTAGGTGAAGCTAGCTTAATGATAATGGACAATGCTCTAGGGGAAATTCTATACATTTATCAAGATATTACCCTGTCCTCCCACACTAATTTTTTGACAATTATGGTTAACCTAGATACCTTAAATGATCCTGCACTAATGTTGACCAGAAACTAGACTTTAGAACTCTAAAACCAATGTCTTGACTATGAAGGCCTACCTTTATGGTGTCATATATTCTTCAAAACTTTTCATTTGATCGTGTCCTATGGAAGTTCCAAGAAAAAAAGAATATATTTTGTGGAATCACACTATTGCTGATCTCCTTAATGTGCATGGAGAATACACACCTAAAAAATATTTTGTAAGGTGAGTTTGGAAATAGTTTTAAAATCTCTTGAATAAGGCTCCTAAATGAGGTTCTTCATGTCTAGGTCCAAATAAGGACGGTCCAAGTTTTCCTCAAATAGAGGGGGATTCTAAGGCTGATCCAAGAACTTCAGTTGAGAGGGTGTCATATTCATCTTTGGAAACCTATGCCCAAACTATTTATCTAGGAGAAAATGTAGAGATTGAAATCTCAAGGGTAGAAATAAATAATGTGTCATTAGTGAAAGACAAATATCATCCCTTGAAATTAATTGCAAACTCTTTAATAGTTGATGCAAAAACTATAGAATATAAGGAGTATACCAAAGTGTAGAAAAATAAAAATGGTAGAAGATATGAGGTCTAGTCTTACACTATGACTCTATGCTCAAGAGGGCCTTTGAGCAAAATTTTTACAAAATATGGTGGTAAGTTGTGAAATCTGTTTGGTCCAATGAAAATATAATTTTTAATAAAGTTTTGTAGAAGTTTACTAGATAGATAGGTTGTTGAAGGAAGGTAACTTCTATTGCATGGTTATGTAGTTTTTTACCACATGACATGTTATGCCTACTCATTTTCTATACGACAAGGAATCCCATGTATGTTTTCATCTTTATCCTTTGGTCTCCCTTATATTAAATTTTTAGATCTTTCAATCCTTTAACCTTTTACTTAAAAAATAAAAAATAATTGATATATTAAAAAAATAAATGCCAAATTAATATTAAAAACATTTTTAAGAAGTTTGTTTTTGTTTTTGGAATGGATTTGATAGTTTATGAAAAAACTTTAAGCGTATGAAAATCTCCACATGAAGATCAATTGAGGAGTAAAAGACAATAAAATGTCAAATAGATAACAAATGTAGCTAAATGAAAAGTATTAATAAATTTATTTGGTTGATTTTAACATATTTGTAAATATGTTTTTATTTTTTATATTAAAGATGGATAAAAGGATTTTTTTTGGTTTTATAAATTTTAAGACAACATAGATTTCTATTGAATAATAATGATGGTAAAAAGAATCCACTTGTGATGAATAAAAGCTAAAAGGATAATTAATTAGATAAAAATTAAACTAGACTTTAAAACTTTATGAGATAAAAGTTATAAAGCCACCTTGAAGGAAAGATTCCATGTATTAAGACAATGAAAAAGACTGACTAAAACCCATTCCTCAAGTTAGTAAAAATAATGTTTAATGCATCCTATGATCACAAGAAGATGCCAATAAGTGATTTGTAATTACTTTTATGTCTATAATTGTATGATTTTCTTGGTAAGGATTTCACTTAAGAAGATCCAAAAAAAAGAAAATAAAACATTATATAAAAATTTGAAAAATGTTATGAAAAAATGTAACACGTGATCACTTTCTTGATGGATATTTTCTCACTTTTTAGGAAGAAGAGTCGGTTAAAAATGCAATGGATTATCTTCATATTTTTCTTTTGGCCTCTAAATCCTCCATTCAATGGAAATAAACTCAATGGTATCTCCAGTCTCTCTCTTCCAAACCTCTTTGGATGGATGGATATTAATGGTAGTGAATTATTTTAGATGTCCAATTTATGCTCCTTGGCATTCCCTTTATTTTTCAAGATTCTCCTACTAAATTATGGTCATATGTGGTGCAAAGGGTTGATCAAAAAAATAATTTTGGATTACAAAACCCTTGTCCTTTTTGGGTAAGTTTTATAATTGTTCCAAGGTGTTGCAAGCTACACATGTTTACTAATATTACTATTGGGATCATTATAATGTTGCTTATGGTAGACTAAAAAATATTCTAAGAGATTTCATGTGGTCTAATTTGAAAGAGCATAAACATATTCACTGAGTTTATTTTAATATTTTTTGTTAGCCTAAATAAGTAGGTGGTCTCAATCTCCTAGACATTAAGCTTCAGGGCATTACTCTGAATATTAAATGGGTTATATATGGATTGGAAGGTGATGAATCCTGAAAGAGATTTATTCATCATTCTATCTCTCAAGGAGTTCCTTAGGGCAGGCATACTTAGCATGGCCTTGGGATACATACTCTTATTATTACCATTTTTCCTATTAAAATTCATGGTAGTTTTATCATTCAAAACATCTATAATTTTTGGTAGGAACTCAAGCCACATCTTATTTGGGTAGGGGAGGCTTTAAGTAATGATCTTTCTTTTAATTCTCATTCCCTTTGGTGGTATCCTTGCCTAATTTTCCCCTTGCTTTGGTTCCTTGGTTCAAAGCCTTAATGTTATTCAAAAAAGGTGTGAAGAACATTGGGTATATTTTATACAAACTAATCTGATCTTGGCTTTCTTGGTAGTAAGTTCAAAATACATTTAAATTAAATAATTTAAATGTAGAGTCTATTATAGATATTTAAGGATCCATACCTGATGAGTATATTCATAATATTATATGAATTCCCTTACCCCATGGTGGAAGGATTGGCATTGGACTACAACCACTCCTTTCAGTTTCTACTCTCCTCACTTAGAGTATAGTCTTTTATCTCCCCAACATATTCAAGATGACACTCTTAATCATTGATGAAATATTTAGTCTAACCATGTAGTCTAGTAAAGATGGTTTAGAATGATGTGAGATAATCACATTGATACTAATAAAGTTCATTTTCTTTGGTGTATTATTTATTAGGGTTTTATAGAAGTCATTGACTTAATCACATGCGGTCTCAAATACAATTTGCCCAACATGTCGTAACTTGTGATAATTAAGCATCTTTTCTGATTTTACTCCCATGATCAGTCTGTGTGGTAATGGATCCATACCCTCTTTCAAATCTTTAGGCCTTAGTTATTTACATGGAAGATGAATCTCTTTGGGACTACGCCTTTCTTTCTACAAGATACGATATATTTTAGAATATTTTTCATGCAATTATTTTTCAAATCTAGAAAGCTATAAACTATGATTGTTTTAATCATGAGGAAATGGAATGTAGATTTTATATTATTAATAAATTTATTACCTTTTCCAATGTTACTCATGATATTCAAATTCAATTTGACAAAGTTCACCTTGAGTTAAATCACTTATATCATTTTCTTGACCACTAGTGAATGCCACATGTGTGATTGGCTGAGATCCTCTAGAACTTCCATATATACAGCCACTTCTTTGTAGATGAGGGCATGGTATGATCAATAAAATTCCATAAATAGGCACATGATCCACTCTCCATGTCGGTCACCCCCTCTTTATTCATCGCCATGGCGTGATAGGACTCATGGTTCTATTAGAGGTAGAGGGGATGGAATATAATGGGGACCTCCCCCATAAGACAAATATCTATGGCTAGCTCTTCTTATTTTACCTAATAAAAAGAATGAGGGAAACCATAATCTTCAACATAATGATGGCTGGGATCCATTATATGTGGATGAAGACCCCCCTTCTTGAAGAGGATGATGTGACAAGCTACAAGATTTGCCTCTTCCATCACCACTTTGGCCCCCTATGTTCACTTCTAAAGCATAATTATTCTCTTTATTTATTTGTTCTTTTATGTTCATCTATTTATTTGTTACACCCCTTTGATAGATTGATGTGATTTTTTTTCTTTTTTGAGTGTTTATATTTTTACCCTCTTTTGGACTTGATCCACCATGAGGATATTTTTACTTCAGTTTGGATATGCTTGTGGGGTGTGATTTTTTCCACCCATTTATTTTGTGACTATCATTGTACCATTACTTTTTTTTAATGAATATAGATATACTTTTCAATCAAAAAATATGTAACATGGGTAGCTAACTGAATGAGTAAAGGGCATTGTAGGATGCTGAAATTTACATGTATTTCAAAGGCAAAGGGAAATGCATGAGCAACTAGTTATGGGAAAAATATCTAATAGAATATAAAATTATGAAACACCAAATCTATAGAGGGGGAAAGTATCAAAATAGGTATAAATAACGATAATTTTAGCTCAGAACACCATTTTATAGAGTGAAGGGAAGTGCCACAATGAAAACCAACATGTAATATATGCAAAAGGAGAATGACAATATAATGATAAGATATTAAAGCATTACAATAGTTAATACACCAAATTTGAAAAATCCATAAAGGCACCACTTCTTAGAGGTAACACCAACAAAAACCATATCATAATACTATAAGATAAATGTGATCCAAAACTCAGAAGTTCTGGTTGATAAATATTTCAAGAACATAAAAATAACACAGTAACAATGAATTCTCTGAGAAGAGATGTATTATTACTCAAGATCACAATACAACTATATGTTTATCTCAGGGAAGAGATGTTTGATTTTACATTTTAGGTTACATCTTCATTTATACCTATTTTTAAAGTAGGGAGAGGATGTGGAAGGTCACCAATCTCGATGGAGATTAAGTGGTTTGACTTCCATGCTTTAAAACAATATAGAATTTGAGGAATTACTATTTTTAGAAACTTACTATTTTTAGACTACACTACTAAAATTGAAATTTTGGGCACTTCTATTAGGTTTTCAAGGGTAAAAATTCATTGATTAGATATCCATGCCATCTCATATCATTCTTCTCATTCTTAGATTTCCAATAGTTCAAACGGTGAGTCAATTGGAGCTACAGTACAAAAGTTATGGCTCTCAAAAGTTCTATCATCAATTGGGGTGGAACTATCACCTGAATTGTTGCTCAGATCATTCATCCATCCTTGAAAAGCAATGTTCCCCATTGCATCAATGTTTTTCATCAGGTGTGGTAGTTGTGTCTTGATTTGATTCTCTATGAGCCACTCAGCTTGGTGGCTAAGTTGGCCTCTTTGACCACTCGATAAAGCAGAATAGAGCATCCTCTTGTTGTCTTCATCTAGATGTCCACAATCTGATCCTCCTCCACTGGAGAAAAATTCTATGGATCAAGCTCATCAATGTTTAGTTGTTCTGCTATGATTGAAGTGTCCAATAGAGGTGGATGATATGGTTTGAGGAGCTCCACATTGAATATTGGATGCAGACCAAGGTAGGTTGGTAGGTTCAACTCAAAAGCATTTTCTCCAACTTCTCTAGTGATGGTGTAGGGACCATATCACAGAGGCCAAATTTTTCTATGTGGGCCTACAAGTCATTCCTTCTGAAGCTACAACCAAACCTTGTCACCCACAGCAAAATGGTGTGCAATCCTATGTTTGTCATGGCATTACTTATACTTTTGATTCATCTTCTCCAAGATGTCATGAACTTGCTATTGGATGTATTTCATTTATTCAATGAAATTTGTTGCTTTTGTTGCCTTAGATCTTCCATGAGGTGTGTATTCCATGGTGGAGAATGGAATAGCTATATCAATTGGTGTCATGGGTTGGAACTTGAAGCATACTTGGAATGGATTGTGCTTGGTCAAGCTGTGCAAGGCCCAATTATATCCATGTTGTATGAAAAGAAGCCCCTCATCCCATGTGTGTGGATGTTTGGAGTGATACATTTGAGTCATGTGAACAATCAAGCAGTTCACCACCTCTATCTAACCATCAGTCTGTGGATGGAAGGCTGTGGACTTCATCAGCTTGGTATCCATCATCTTCCATAGAGTGGACTAGAAGATGCTCAAGAACCTGCTATCTTGATCTGAGACAATGGACTTGAGGAGACCAAAATGGAGCCATACATGACTAAAATATAGTTGAGTAGTTTCTTCAGCAAATATATTTTTCTTACAAGTAATCATGATAGCCATTTTTGAAAAATGATCAAATACCACAAAAATGCAGTCCTTACCATGTTTTGAAGTGGGCAAAGCTGAGAGAAAATCCATTGAAATAGATTCACAAGGCCTGGTTGGTTCTGGAAATGGTGTGTACAATCCTTGTTTCTTATTTGTTGGCTTGGCTATTGCACATGGGGTGCAATATTTGAGATATCTTTCCACATCCTTTCACATATGGGGCCAGTAGAAGTGTTTTTAAAGAACTGCCAATGTCTTTTCTATACCAAAGTGTCTAGTTGTCCTACTAAAATGTGCTTCCCATATCATCTTCTATTGCTTTATGGCTGGAACACAAATGTGCCCCATATGATAGAGGACATTATCTTGAAAATAGAAATAAAAAACATGTTTACCTTTTTGAATCACTTGATATGTATTAGCAAAGGTAGGATCTGCTTCATATAGAGTACCCCAAGTGGCAGTCTCATGTCCACATAGGTCAAGAACTGTTGTGAGTGCAATAATTGGTGGGTGGCTTAGAAAATCTACAGCTATATTTGAGCTCCCCTTCTTGTGTTTGATGATTAGATGGAATTGCTAAAGATATGTGGCCCACTTTTGGTGCCTCTCATTTTGTAGTTTGCTCTGAGTCTGGATGAATTTTAATGGTCTATGGTCAGTGTGGATGACCATCTCTTCTCCCAAGATGTAGTGTTTCCATTATTTTCAAGCTTGCACAATGGCATAGATCTCCTTATCATATGTTAGATATTTCCTGATTGTATCAGTGAAATTTTCACTATGATATGCAATAGGATGGCCATGTTGCATGATGATAGCTCCCATGGTATATTCATATGCATTTATCATCAACTCAAAAGGTTGATGCAAATTTGGCAAGGCAAGAACAGGGGGTGAACAAAGTCTATTCTTTAAATTCTCAAATGCCCTTTGTTGTATTTCACCCCACTAAAAGGTAGCTTTACCTCCTCCTTTAGTCGCTTGGGTTAGTGACCAAGCAACATGTGAAAATCCAAGAACAAACCTGCGATAGAAATTTTCAAGACCCAAGGAGCTACAAAAAAGTTTTGTGAGGGTCCTTGGTGTGGGCCATTCTTGAATAACCTAAATCTTTTTTGGATCAACATGGACCCCTTCCCCATTCACAACGTACCTAAGGTACTAAATTTTTATCATCCCAAATGTGCATTTATTGAGATTTGCATACAACTTGTGCTCTTAAAGAGTTTGAAGCACCTTACGAACATGTTGCAAATGTTCCTCCCATGTTCTATTGTAGATGATTATGTCATCTAGGTAGACAACCATGAATTATTTGGTGAAGGGTTGTAGGATGTTATCCATCATCCTCATGAACGTTTTAGGTGTGTTAGTTAAGCCAAAAGGCATAACCAACCATTCAAAGAGCCCCTCCTTAGATTTGAATGTAGTCTTCCAAACATCAGTGAAATCGATGGAAATTTGGTGAGAGCCATATTTAAGATCAATTTTGGTGAAGAACTTCACACCATCGAGTTGGTCCAATGGGTCATCAATCCTGGGGAGAGGGTAGTGATTCTTCACAGTGATTTTATTCAAGGCTCGATATTCAATGCAAAGCCTCCATGTTCCATCTTTCTTTGGCGCCAAGACAATTGGGCTACCATAGGGTGAAGAGCTTGGCCTGATGTGACCCTTTTGGATCAATTCTTTAATCTATCTTTTTATCTCATCATTTTCTAAAATTGATCTGTAATACATAGGACTGTTAGGCAAAGGTGATCCTGGGATCAAATCGATAGAATGTTTTACCTGGTAATGTAGTGGAACTCCTGTGGGTGACTTGAATAAGTCATCATATTCTCTTTTGATTCATTCTATATGCTTTTTTTATTGTGTTGATTGTGTATGTAGGACTGCAACATCGGCCTTCTTGGATTTCTATGGTTTGACCACCATGAGAACAAATTGCTTTGTCTTCTCCACCAATCCCTTACATTGTTTAGCACTGATTAGGGAGACAAATGTGGGAGGTGGTACCTCTGGTACCTTGTAGTGCCATGTTCCAAGAGTGAGGGTGATTCTTTGGGTTCATGATTCATAGATGTCATGTCATTCATACATGAATGGCTGACCAAGGAGTACATCACAAACATCTAAATTGATCACATCACACAAGACTTCATATTGGAAAGGTTTTATTGCATATGAAATAAGACACTGATGGGTGACACAAAGGTCTCTCCCTGGGCTCAACCATCCAATATTGTATGGCTTTAGATGAGGCTTCATGGATAGATTTAGACTTTTCACAACTTTAGAAGAGATTAAATTCTTTTGACTCCCACTATCAAGAATAAAATGTAGAAGCTTACCTTTTACCCATAATTTGTAGTGAAATAATCTTTCTTTGTCATCTGGCCTTTCCTCATGGGTCTATGATGAATTGACAATGGTGTTAGGCTTAGCATCTACAATTTCTTCTTCATCCTCTTCGACTGTGGGTTGTGTATGAGATAGAGTAGTAGATGTCAAGTATTGTGACTTAAAAAGTAGTGACTTGATGGCTCGACATTCTTCTTTGGAGCGATTTCCAATTTTGTGGTAATCACCATTTTCTAGCCTTCCCCTTTTGGGGTTTCTTATCTTAAAACTCCTTTTGCTTCCAATTTTGGCCTCGTGTTTGACCTTTCTTGTCACTTTTCCATTTTGAAGGTTGACTTTTCATATTCTTTCTACCATGATTCTGCTCAATCTTCACTACGAATTTGTATGCCTCACCAAGGGTTTCCAAATTGAAGAGTTCCATTTCCCCCCATATGTACCATTGTAGTCCACCACAATATTTGAGAGTCTTATGTTTCTCACTTTCTTCGATGCCCAATCTTGCAGACAAAGAATGAAAAATATCTATGTAATCTTGAACAGATTGGTCCTTACCTTGGTGAAGTTATCACCACTGTATGTACAAATCATCATATGCTCCAATGGAATAGTATTCTTCTTTCACCGCTTCCATGAAATCATCCCAGGTAGGTTCCACCTCAAGGCCAATGTCACCTATAGTAAACCTCTTTTTGTACACTTCCCATTGGTTTTTCACAAGCAATGATGCTTTCAAAAGAGCAAAAGTGATCTTTTCTCCATCAGTGAATTTATTTATAGAGAAGTAGGAAGATAATTGATCTAACTAATTTTCTACTACATCAACATTGATTTTTCCTTCAAATGTAGGAATATCAAAATTGACCTAAACCTTGAAGGGTGTTGGGGCACTAAAAGGATGTTCCATGGATGAGGATCCAAGAAGTGCAGCTGAGGAGCCAAAATTTCCCATCAGGAGTTGTTGAAGAATTTGGGCAAATTATTGCATCATCTGTCCTTGTTTCCAGTGGAGGGCTTCATTCACCATTTCCTTGAAAGGATCAGATGTCTCAGTGTCATCCACCATTTGAAGTCATTTGGAGCAAATAGGTGGATAGTTTGGATGCTTTGTTGTTTTCCACCCAAGCTTCTTGTAGCTTGACCTCATCCTTAGGATCATACACTCTCAAGACAAACCACTCTGATACCACTAATCTAAAACTTAGAAGTTATGGTTGATAAATATTTCAAGAACATAAAAATAACATAGTAACAATGAATTCTCTGAGAAGAGATGTATTATTACTCAAGATCGCAATACAACTATATGTTTATCTCTAGGAAGAGATGTCTGATTTTACATTTTAGGTTACATCTTCATTTATACCTATTTTGAAAGCATGGGGAGGATGTGGAAGGTCACCAATATTGAGGAAGATTAAGTGGTTTGACTTCCATGCTTTAAAACAATACAAAATTTAAGGAATTACTATTTTTAGAAACTTACTATTTTTAGACTACACTAATAAAATTGAAATTTGGGGAAATTCCATTGAGTTTTTGGGACTCAAACTTCATTGAGAAGAGCTCCATGCCATCTCACAACATTCTCCTCATTCTTAGCTTTCCAACGGTTCAAACAGCAAGCCAATTAGAGCTATGGTGCAAAAGTTATGGCTCCTAGAAGTTCCATCATCAATTGAGGTGGCACTGTCACCCAAATTATCACTTGAATTGTTGCCCAGATCAAAATGACACCAAACTCACATAAGATAACACCACTACAAAAAAGGAATATAGTGTTATCTTTAGGTTAAAGAAGTAATAAAAAGATAGTGCAAAAAATTGATATTGTTATAAATAATTAAAGTGTGATTGAAACTAATAAGATCAAAATATATTACAGTGAACATGTTAAAATACTATGAGTGTAGGCAAAACTAAAGTGCATATAAAATACATAAAATGAATGATGAAATAAGCCACCAAGTTGAAGTAAGGTTAAAAGTAGCATTACAACTGAAAGTGCCAAAATTAAAATAAATAAATATTGGAGAGATATAATTCCAAGCTTTAAAAGTAGACAATAGAAGTATAATATACAACATTACGCATTACCATAATCATAGAGAAGGCACCAAAAATACCAATATATCAATACTAAATCAATAATATAATTATATAAAGATGTTAATATTACCATGTATTAGTAAACAAGCATATTTAAATGCCATAAAACTAATTTATTTCTATTTTTGGATAGTATTGGGGGGAATACCAATAGTATGTGGTCATGAAAGAGTGATATATTTGTTAAGAGTGGAGGTCATTTCTCCACATTTGGCAAAATCTTGAAAAATAAAACAAATTGCAAGAGAGAAAAGAACAAAAAAAGTAATGGGTTAAGAAAAAATATCAAAGGCATTAAAAAATATTATGATGGTGAAAACATTTTAAAAAATGGGGAAAATAATATTTTCTTCTCCACCCAAGAGCCTGCACATGCTCAAAGATCAATGTAAAAAATGTTTTGTTCCTATACCATGAAAGAATAAATGTCAAGATATTTATAAATAAAAATTGAAGCATAATCAATTAAATGCACAAAATGGTAAGATATTACCTCAACTTAAACCAAATAATGAATGTGAGACACAAAATTGGTATACGGGGAAACTAAATCAATGGAAGAAAAATCATGTTCATTAAGAAAGAAGACTTACAAAAATATTCTTCTGATTAAAATATTATGACGAGAATGGAAGAAAATAGAATAGAAAAGAAGTGTAAGCTTGAAGTTATCCTTCAAGTGTTGAGAGTATTAATGAGTGTCAATCCATAAGAAAGGAGAGGACACTTAAAATATTATAAGAAAGAAGAGGATAGAGCTCTTTAAATAAAGATGGTGAGCCAAAATGAGTTACAAAGAAACTCCATCATAACCTTACACAACCTTTTAGTGTGTCTCTAATGTCACTAATCCCCATGAGTTAATGGAAAATAATGTAGCAAGTGTATAAAATTTCACATGTGACATTAAACTCCAAAATACTTTGGAAAATAACAACTTAGGTATAGGTTATATGCCACTTGAAATAATCTTAAATATATGAATTAAAAATTCACATAATATAAATGAAAAACATTGTTATATTTAATATACTCTTGAATAAATATTAATCTCTAACAACTCATGGTATTACAATGTACCGAATTCACCCTATTTTCCTAATTTGTAAACGTATCACTAGGATTAGTCACAAGCCAAGTCTAAATCACACAAAAACCAAGTCAAATCAAACTTTGTCAAATATCAAGATCAACAATTAGTTATATACATATATTGAAGGAGTATAATTGAATAATCTTACTAAGTGGAAGAACTACGTGTGGTTTTATTTACATACTTGGAGTATTAGGTACATAGGTAGTGGCCAATCATCAAGCAAATTTGATTGGAGTTAGTTCAACTCATTATTCTTCCCCCATTTCTATATGTTTCTATAAATTGTAAGCATATTTAGGATTTCAAGTAAAATGAGAATTATTTCTAGGCCTGTGTATGTCTAGAATTATTTTGTAACTCATTTTCATCCATGTGATTTTTCATCTTAAAAATAATGGTTTTATACCAAATCATAATCACCAATTGGTTTGTTGGGTCCTTATTAAATATTTGCAACTTGGGCATAGGAAAAAATCTCTTGGATATTGATATACAAGTGTGTTAAAATGATCAATGAAAGGATTAAATACATGTAAAATTTCAAATGAGATGTCATAAAACTATCACAAAACATAGTCCTTAAGACTTCTTGGAAATAAGGAAGTTAACAATTAGTCATTATATGCATGTAGTTTAGTAAAGATACATGAAATTCCATTATGTGTTGTTCTAGGTCAAATTTATCAGCCTATAATGTAATATTAAGAGGTAAAAAACATGAAAGTAAAGGGTAATCTCATACATTTTTGGATAATGGATATGAAGCAATACACGAGATTTAGTTGAATGAATTACTCAAGAAGAACCCTTCTCAAACTGTAACACATTACCCTAAAGATATATAAAAATATGCATAATGGATTATTTGATAGGCATTATAGTGATTTGATATTATTATTAGTCATAGGAATCATAAATTTTATTGTGTAAGGATAAACACTAGAATGTACTAAAAATTGTGTATTCCCCCACACCATCGATGGGTATCAGATGTATAACCATAAGTGTAGATATAGAAATAAAAGCAATACTGGTAGGTTTATAAACACCTATTTTAGATTAACACTTATAAAATGGTGATTAATATAATTTAATGTCTCATGTTTTTCTCATATGTGACAACCTTAAATTTTTTTGCTTTTTTAGCCTCTGGGATAACTAGTAATACCTTGTCCAATTCTTGAGGTTCCTAACGAATTAAATTTTGAAAATAAACTAGTGTTTAAACTTGTTTAAGGTATACCCATTAAGTTCATAATTATGTATTCTCTCTTGGTTTTATTTTTATATTTATAAGTATCTTTAAAGTGAGTAATTTCATGATTAACATTGTGGATACTTCTATGTGTTCATTATTAACATTTACATCAAAAGAAGAAGAATCATGGGTGTTCATTTAATTTATTTTAATAACTTTATATGAAATCAAGTAAAATTAATAATTCTCAATTTTTTCATCATTTAACCTTAGAAATTTGCCTTAAATGGAAAAGGTAACTAGACTTCTTAGATGGCATAAAATAAAATCATGAAAACTCAAAGAAAGATAGGCCGAAGTCAACAAGATTTCTACCTTTGGTAATTTAGAAATCAGATATGAAGTTGTGAGATATAAATTTAAAACCGTAATGGAAAGGAAGGAAAACATAGGGTTTGGCATGTTCACTAAAAGAATTGATTTCACAAATATGTTATAACTTATTTTTTATTAATATTATCTAACAAGATAAAAATTTAAGGTAAATTTAGATTGCTTAATATATGTCTAAATTAATTGAATTTAAATCCTACAACAAATTATATTTAAATTATTACACTTGGTATAAATTACAAATATATAAATGGATAGGGTATTTAGCTTGTTTTGGGTATACTCAAGTATAAGAAAATGTGAAGATGATAGGAAGGGATTGGAATAGATTAAAATTCAATCATATCAATAAACTGAAGTTCTAATTCCTAGATGCACATGTCAATCTATGGACATATATGTCAACCATAAACATTAAACCTCTGCTATTTTTTTACATGTTAACTTTGTGTCACTATGTTAAATTCAAAATCTATTGTACCTAATTATAAAGTGTTGTTTTTTGTATTATCAAGAGCTCATTGTGTGTGTAAAATCCATAATCTTGTCTTCTTCACTTCAAAATCCTAGATCCACTTTCAACACTAGGTTTTTACCTACTAAAATAAAAAATGTTGGGTTGAGATAACCAATACCACCTTATGCTAAATGGATATGCATTGCCTACATATCCAATACTCCAAACAGAGCTCAAATAATACATTATTGTCTCAGTTTGAGGTACGTGTGCAATAGTTATCCTTTACATGAGTGTAGCATGTGATCTAAATTTCAACACATGATAACTAGAAAACTTGAATTGGCTTGAAGGTGTTTCAAACTTGGCTAAAAATTTTCCTTTTAACTAATTTTTTATTTTGGATAGTTAGGTTTTTTCTTCCTAATTTTCAAGTAGATAACAAATGTCCTCTAGATCAATTTTAAATTGATGCTAGATAGATATAAATAGGCTTATACCTATTTTCTATAAATATATGACTATTTGGATAACTTCTCGTGCTATTGGAATGAAAAAAATATGGCATGATAAATAAATATGATTCTAATTTGGGTAATGAATTTTAAATTGTACATGGATGAGTCTAGTATATGTGGATAGGCTGGTGAGACAAAGGTGTTTTCACAATTAAAGGTGTCTTGATAATATAAATAGTGATGTGATGATCATGAAATAGTCTAATTTATAAAATAAGAAAGATAGGCACAAATTAGGTAATTATTATAGGTGATTGATAAAACATTGGTAAGATCAGGCCCATGGAATAAAAATGGATAGGAGAGTAGGGAGTGCAAAAAAACATATTTATACCCAAATTTCATAAAATTTAAAGGTAGGTCAAAATTACCATTTTAAAACATTCAATACACAAATTTAGTATCTACAATTTTTTTAATCATTTATGCTTATAAATTTTAATTATCATTGTATTTATTACATTTTAGTATTTATATAATATTATTAAGCTAAAATAAGGATATATACATCTATGAAAGGCTAAAATTGGCATATAGAACTAAAAAAGTAAAAAGTAAAATAAGTTTTAGAAAGTGCAATCAAGCCAAAAAAATAAAAATAAAAACATGAAATCCATAAAATATATGATAATAAACCATATATTTTCATGTATAAATTATCTCATCATATCTACAACCTTATTACATGACTGCTTCCTACTCAATATTGAAGAACAAACATGTAAAAAAAAATCCTCTAGATATATTTTATTGTAGAAATAAAGTCCAGAACAAAGAAGGTGAAAAAAAAAAGAAATGATCCTCTAGATACAAATTATTTTAGAAATAAATTATTTATCCAAATGTTGGTGAAAATAAATCATCTCTTATAGAAGATATCTAAAGAAATTTAATCCTCATAATCCACAAAAATATAAAAAAATGTTATACAAATCTTTTAAGAGGCAAAAGAATCACCCTTGATCTGATAATAAGGAGATCTTATAAATATAATATACATTTTACCTTAATCTTCTTCCACTAAATTCGTTAACTCACTATTTCACCAAGCCATTAAGGACAATACACATATAATTATTAATAATATAAAAATATATATTTAAAAAATAAATATTATTGAATACATTTTTAATTTATTTGTTGAGTTGTGGAGCTAAAAGCTTCAACTCTTTGCAAACAGGTGGAACAGGAAGGTTGCTGAGATCCAGGAGCACCGGCGTCGGCAGCAGGACCGATGTCGGTCGTGACCAGTGCAAAAGGCCACCAGCGACGACAGGGAGTCGGCCAACGTCGGCAGAACCAGACTAGCAGTGACCGACATCGATCGCTTGTGTGTTCTAGAACTGCTCATTACACGGACAGTTAGTTAAGTGAACGAAGTGTTTGCATGTAAAGGCCAGTTAGAGTCTTTGGCTGTGAGGATAACTATCTAAATTAAGAGTCTAAGTTATTGTTTGAGTTAGGGATCTATTTATAGACCCATTGGCATGTATTGTAATAAGGCATGAGATAGAAAGGAAGGCAAGTAAGTTGCTTCCATTGTAAGATCATTGAGTTGCAGGTTGTTGAAAGCTCATAGGAGATCTACATGTGAGTATGGTCTATTGAATTACAGGTTGTAGGTTCATGGGAGATCAACTTGAAGTACTATTGAGTGCTTGGTGAACTGGCAGGGTTATTACTGACTAGTTGGAGAGGTGAACACCAATTCTATTTGTGAGTTGGTTGTTGGGACTATTTTTTTGTGTAGGAGAGTGTTGTGTGAGAAGAATTACTATACACTTGAGGTGTGGCAAACCTCTGTAAGGTGAAAGAGTGTGGTGGCTCTTTGTTGTATTCTTTTCTGTAAAGTGTTAATACAAGATAGTGTATTGTCTCTCATATTCTGTGCTATTGGTGAATTCTAGCTACTTGTGTTTCTGGTTATTTTCGCATATTTAATTGCTTATATTTGGTAATCATACTATGCTCTTTCTGAGGAGCAAGATCCAACAAGAAGAATCAGAACAGAGGTGTGTCTGTTCTTGGACTTCCCTGACAATTGGTATCAGAGCTTTTGGTTGGGATACTAACAGATTGGATTAGATCTGGTTAGTGTGTTTTTTGATTACAGGTACTCACAGGGTTTCTGTTTGAGTGGGAGTTGAGCAATGACAAAAGACAGTAAGCTACGGATGGAAATTTTCAATGGCAAGAACTACCAATTGTGGAGGATGCAGATTGAGGATTATCTGTATCAAAAAGATTTGTACTTACCATTGGAAGGGGTTACTTGCAAACCCTCAGATATGAAAGATGAAGAATGGGAGGTTCTTGATCGGAAGGCTCTGGGATCTATTAGATTGAGTCTTGCATCATCTGTGATTTCTAGCTTATCACAGTGTAAGACAACGGTGGAGTTGATGGAATCTTTGGCAAATTTATATGAAAAACCCTCAGCTTCTAATAAGGTATTTCTTATGAAGCATTTATTTAATTTGCAAATGTTGGAAGGTGGATCTGTTCATAGCCATCTTAGTGATTTCCATGGTTTAGTAAACCAGCTAAGTTCAGTCAATATTGTATTTGATGATGAAATTAGAGCTCTCTTAATTTTGTGTTCATTACCTGAAAGTTGGGAAGGTTTGGTAATGGTAGTTTCTAATACTGTGTCTCCTTTAAAAGTCTTAAAAGTGGATGATGTTGTGAGTGTAATCTTGAATGAAGAGATACACAGGAATAGCACAGGTGAATCATCAGGAAATGCTTTGAGTGTTGAAGGCAGAGGAAGGCAAAGAGAAAATATAGAGCATGGGAGATCAAGGTCCAAGACAGGCAACAGATCCAAGTCCAGGTATGGCAGAATAACCTGCTGGAAGTATGGAAAGCAAGGGCACTTAAAGAGAGATTGCAGATCGGGTATAGATCAGCATGAAGAACATGAAGAAGCAGATGTTACAGATTATGCTGCACAAGATGCTTTGGTATGTTCTTTGGATAAAGTAAAATCATGGGTTTTAGATTCTGGTGCCTCTTTTCATGCATCCCCACATAGGGAATTTTTTCATGAGTATGTCTAGGGAGATTTTGGAGAAATTTATGTAGGGGATGGTAAGCCCTGTCAGATTGTTGGCAAAGGGAAAGTGAAGCTGAAACTACAGACAGGTAACACATGGGTGTTAAAAGAAGTCATGCATGTCCCAGTTCTGGAGCGGAATTTGATTTCTGTTATAATTTTGGGTGATGAGGGTTGCACAGTAACTCTCACAGCGGACTCTTGGAAGGTTACCAAGGGTACACTTGTTGTAGCTAGAGGTAAGAAAGTAGGTATGCTTTATCTATCTACTTGTACTACTGATTCTCTTTCTGGGTTTTCTTCTTCAGCTGTAGATTTAGAGATGTGGCTTGATAGGCTTGGTCACATAGATAAGAAGGAGATGCTTGTTCTTGAGTCAAAGGATATGCTTTCGGATTTGGAAGGTATGGATCGTGGTTTCTGTATGTAGAAGAAGAAGGTAACGTTTCTTGAGGAATCTGATGTTAGTGACATGAACAGGAAAGCCTTGGTTTTCAAGGAGAAGGTGACGGATAGAGTTCAGCACAAGATGCAAAAAAATTCTGAGCAGAGCAAGGGTGATTTGGACAAGGATTTGATCCAAAAGGAGCTCGTGAGAAAAAGTCAAGTCTCATAAGAAAAACACAGAGACCGACGTCGGCAGGAAAATCGGCATCGACATCCAGACAGGGACCAACGTCGGCTATGTGCAGACTAACGTCAGTGACTCAGGGTAGATAATGACCGGTGTCGGCCAGGGGAAACTGACGTCGGCAAGGTGGCAGTCGCAAGAAACCAACTTCGATCGTCTGCAGACTGAGATGTGACCGGCATCGATTACTGAGACGAATTTTGGGTGGACAGCAAGCTATCATGGAGTCTCAAGCGCCCATATGGAGGACTGAAGGTGTAAGTAAGTTCTTAAATTCGTCATTTCCCTTCTTTACACTACTTGTTGCTCACTTATGGCATAGGACCAAGAAGTTGTTGAAGAAGCAGAACAGGTAGATCCAGGAAACAGTGGGAGCTAGGCATGGATGAGGATGTGATTCCTTGGAGGAGAACCAAATAGGTGTTTTGGGTAGAGTGGCTAGCTGGAAGTAAGCACTGAGAGACGAATGGATGTTCAGGATTAAGAAGAGTGAAAATGGATACGTGAGATGGAAGATCAGGGTATATGGTCTTGTATTAGTTGCAGGGCAATGGAGGTTTGATCATTGTGTTTCTCTTTACCAGATTGGATAGTATTAGCTACACTATCCTATTTATGTATGATGTGCTTGTTGCAGGGTTACATATACAAGTATTGCTGAACTAAAGGTAAAGCTAGTTCAGGTGTTTATCATGGAGAATCTAGGAGCAGCAAGATTCTTTGGCATGAGTGTGTTCTAGAGACATGGGAGGTCACATGTTGACTTTGTTTCAGGATGATTGTGTGAAACCGGTTAGCACGCCAATGGTTGGACAGTTCTTAGAATAGGTGTCTTGATTCACATAATGAGGTTGAGTGCATGGTATGTACTAAACCTGAGTTTTCCCAAGCAGTGGGAGTTGTCACAAGTTGGAGCCAATTCGGGAGAGAACCATTGGAGGACAGTTCAGTGGATTCTTACAGGGACTAGCAGCAGGTGCACATGCTATGCAGGTTCAGGTTATTTTCTACATGGTTTGTAGATGTGGATGTGGCAGGTGATTTGGATGACAAGTTTTACACTATAGGTTTGTGGTGGTTGGTCTTCAAGAGTGATCTTGAGGAGGGATACAAAGCCAAGGAGACAGACTAGACTAAGTACAGGTACATGTACAAGTTGTAGTTGTTTATCTCCAAGTGGGAGATTGTTGAGTTGTGGAGCTAAAAGCTTCAACTCTTTGCAAACAGGTGGAACAGGAAGGTTGCTGAGATCCAGGAGCACCGGCGTCGGCAGCAGGACCGACGTCAGTCGTGACCAGTGCAAAAGGCCACCGACAACGGCAGGGAGTCGGTTGACGTCGGCAGAACTAGACTAGCAGTGACCGACGTCGGTCACCTGTGTGTTCCAGAACTGCTCGTTACACGGACAGTTAGTTAAGTGAACGAAGTGTTTGCATGTAAAGGCCAGTTAGAGTCTTTGGCTGCGAGGATAATTGTCTAAATTAAGAGTCTAAGTTATTGTTTGAGTTAGGGATCTATTTATAGACCCATTGGCATGTATTGTAATAAGGCATGAGATAGAAAGGAAGGCAAGTAAGTTGCTTCCATTGTAAGATCATTGAGTTGCAGGTTGTTGCAAGCTCATAGGAGATCTACATGTGAGTATGGTCTATTGAATTGCAGGTTGCAGGTTCATGGGAGATCAACTTGAAGTACTATTGAGTGCTTGGTGAACTGGCAGGGTTATTACTGACTAGTTGGAGAGGTGAACACCAATTCTGTTTGTGAGTTGGTTGTTGGGACCATTTTTTTGTGTAGGAGAGTGTTGTGTGAGAAGAATTACTGTACACTTGAGGTGTGGCAAACCTCTGTAAGGTGAAAGAGTGTGGCGGCTCTTTGTTGTATTCTTTTCTGTAAAGTGTTAATACAAGATAGTGTATTGTCTCTCATATTCTGTGCTATTGGTGAATTCTAGCTACTTGTGTTTCTGGTTATTTCCACATATTTAATTTCTTATATTTGGTAATCATACTGTGCTCTTTCTGAGGAGCAAGATCCAACAAGAGGAATCAGAACAGAGGTGTGTCTATTCTTGGACTTCCCTGACATTATTTAATTTCATATATGTGACAATTCATCTTTATTATCCTATCAAATGCATGTAGGTAGGAAATTTTTACCATCCTTACAAAATTGACCTACTAATCATGTGATGACATGTAACATTTCTTACATGTGCTATATAGTTTTTAGAAAATAAATAGATATTTTATTTTTTAGAAAATATGATTCTTTTTTTATTGTCACAATGTATTTTTCACTTTATTTAGAGATTGTTTTTTATTCATTAAAATAATTGTTTTTTAATGGCCAATCATAGTGTACCATTTAGTAAATTTTTCCACACTAAAATGCTTTGTAAAAATTGGAATATTTTTTTAAAATAAAAATGTGGGTGAGCCATTATTGGCCTTGACCACCTTTGCTTATATCATCTTTAATTTATTGTCCCATCACATCAAAACATCGATGGTGGCGTATCTTAAAATAGGCCGTGATGTGCATGTATTTATTTCATGTTAATTTTTTCTTTAATGAAATATTTATGTATATTAACTAAGCAAAAATATACAAATAATTCACAAAACAATATAGGTGGTATGAGATCACACCAAGTCACACTAGGTAAGGCCTAGGAGCTAAAAACAAAAGTACCACTAACAACTAGGTAAAACTTAGAACCATGTCATAAAGTCATAATAAAAGATAAATTTTAAGAAGTAAAAGAAATGCTAGAAGGCAAAGGATCCATATCATCAGGACCCCAGCCAAAGCTTGGCAAGTGATTTCCATATATAATAGGCTCCCAACCAGTAGCTTGAACTATGCCATATTCTTCTTTCTATGTTTGAGTTGGCAAAATGGTCAAAAAAATATTGAATAACTTGTCTACCACATCTGATTGGCCTCCAAGTGGCATCCCCAAAGCATCTGGGAGTAGAGGAGGAGGAGCATCTCATCCATCCTCCCCAACTAGGGAAGGAGGTGGTGGTTGGCATCCTCTCTACTTCCCAGAAGGGGTCATGCATTGGTATGAGGCATCACTATGAGAGCAAAATTAGGGATGGCATCAGCGATGCCCACCATGAGGTAGGAGAGAAATTATATCCTCCAATTAGGGATCCCTAGGTGGAGATGGTGGAACATGAGCTATTTCACAAAGAAGATCTCCCCAATGAGAGAGGAGATCCTGAAGGTGCCCAAGATCCATAGCCACTTTATTAGCTTAAACATGAATCTGTAAAAGAACATTAGATATGGTAGAGGACTTAATTAAAGTAGATCCATTACAATTAGTCATAATGTATCAAAAGAGATGAAGTATTTCAAGGTTGCCAAAGAAGGGGAAAGTAGGAAGGTGAACTCTAAGATGGACCATTCTTCTTCCACTAAGAAGGACTTGGTGTAGTATACACCAAAAAAAATGAACAAGCTTGGGCTCCACATAAACCCCCCAAATAGTGTTAAAGTGGAAGCTCCATGTAGTAACAGAAGAATGCATCTCCCAATGCGCATTAAGCTTATCTACCATAGGAAAATGGGGTGTGATCTAACCATAGCCAAGTTAAGGAGTGTAATTATAAAATGGGGTATCTATATACCACTTCCAGTCCCTCCACCATGGATGAGTGGAGTGGACTGAGATTTTATGGAGCATGGAGGGAGGCATAATGTTAAGTGTTTCTTGGTAAAATTCTTAGTCCACATTGGCTAACTAAAACTTGTCTTTCACCTCTTCCCATAATAACCAAGAGCAAGATCACCTACAATAGCTATCCTAGACAATAAGAATTCCCCTTTGGAAAAACTTGATAGAATTGATCCAAGGGACCTCTGCTAGGGGTTATTTGTTTAACTTAATAATAGGATACCACCAAATTGAGTGGGTGTTAATAGATAACACATCACAAAATTTGGAACCATTCTAGAGAAGCCATTGTTTAATCTTTTTCCATACCTACTAGATGCTTTCAGTAGAAAAGGACCCTATGATTTGGATGGCAGACTTAATAAAGAGAAAATTGAGGAAGCCAAGTCCTTTTTAGGCTTTCTTACCCTTAGGTAAGCCTGAGGAAATATAATTTTTGAATAACACCTTCCAAGCTTCTTGGCCCTCAATGGCCTACACAATCCACTTCACACATAAGGTAGTTCTTTGTTTGTCTATGTCAATGATCCCCATCCCTTTGGCATCCCATGTGATGTAGCAATATTCCTAGGCCACCATGTGGAATCATTTACCTTGAGGGGAATTGGCCCAAAGGAAATATCTGAGCAATTTGTCCAACATCTGGTAAGATTTTTTAGAAGGCACAACATGAAGAGTAGTAAACATGGGTAGTCACAAGAATATTCAAGTAGATTTGAAATTTTCATACTAACAAAAGAGACCTAGTCACCTAGTATTATAGCTTCTTAACAACTCTGTCAACAACATATTTCCATAAAAAAGGTGGTGAAGCATTAAAAGTAAAGGGGATGCCAAGAAATTTGAATATTTCATCATGTTGGATCCACTTCCAATAGTATTTAGCATCCCACACCGATAAAGGGAGGTAATATTACCTATAGAAATTATTTTTCTACCATTAGATGTTGGAGATAGAGGCCAGGTATAAGGTGTTGAGACACAGTAAGGCATTGTCCACTTTGGATTCATATTCAATGAGAATAAGGAAGGAGTCACTTGCAAAGTGACCATTGAGCAATTACCTATCTTCTTATGGGTTTAGAGCATCTAGAGGGAGATAAATTCCCTTAACAAGGCCCCTAGCTTGGGCATTGTAAAGAAGATATCCAAAATAATCAGCTACAAACATATACAAGGTAAGAACTAGTAGGCACCCTTGATGAATGAAGCAGAATAAGAAAAACTTATTAGAGGTGACTCTATTAATTGAAAGGATGGCCATGGCATCTACAAAAAATATTTGGATGGTTTGGATGAAGATGGCCCTGAAGCCCAATGATTGAAACATGGCTAGTATGAATGGCCATTCAATACAGCATAAAAAATTTCTAATTCAATTTTAATAAACATAGATTATTGTTTAGACCTTATAGCCTAGTCCATACCTTCCCATATTGATATATTGTTATCCAAAATATAATAGCTTCTGATGAAACCTATTTCTTCGAGACACACAATGAGAAGCAACATATTATGCAACCAGATCACCAAAGCCTTTGCATTGATTTTATAAGAGACATTCTGGAAGGTGATGGGTCACCAATTGTAGATCAACTCAAGATCTCCCTACTTAGGTATGAATTTAATATTTCCTTTATTTATATTTTTACCTAGCTAATGCAAGCAAAATTCTTTTTGATAAATCTTATGCAAGTTACTGGCCACAAGATCAAAAAGGGTTTTATAGAATTTACAGGGGAAGTCATCAATGCCATGAGCTTTTTCACTAGCCATGGGAGACACTACCTCATGCAAATCATCAATAGTGAGGGTCCTATATTAAGCCACCCATTGGATGGGAGTGAGTTTTCATGGCACTACTATGAGACATTGCTAATGGGCAATTTCAAGCTCACTTGAGGATGCTTGAGCTTTGAACACTTATTGATAATGAAATACCAAGGCTTGAATAATATGTGGAGTCTCTATGAGTTTATTTCTAACCTCAGAGATGACTTGTATTTGTTGATTTGAGTTCTTGGATTGCAACATTTAGAATAACTCCTTTGAATCTTTGTCCCATATCTTAAGCCAATGAAGCTTGGATTTAACTTGGGTTTCTTTAGCATTGTAGTTGTCTATAATTTGAATGTGGTACCATAAGGAGGATACTTTGACCTACAAGATCTCATTAAATGGATCCTTTTCCAAGGCTAAAGCTACAGGACTCAACTTTGAGGAAGTAGTAGAGTAAGAGTGTCTCAAAATTTTAGCAAGTTTACAGACATAGATTTATAGAAAGTGAGAGGTCCTTCTGATGGCATCATCCCACCAAAGAATCTAACCATATTCTTGGGAAGGACATGGATCTAAATTCCAAATTCTCCTAATGTGAGTCACCATGGGCCCATGTTTGAGCAAAGAAGTGTTAAGGAAGATTTGTGTTTTGTGGACTTTGGGTTTCATAAATTGCCATGTCACTCTGAACTAAATAGGGGAATGGTTAGAAAGCCCAAAATTTGGTATCCATTTTACCAGATAGAAAAAACCATTATCAAAGGATAAGTATGGTAGGGTGGACATCATTGCCCTATCTAGGCACTTTAAAATCTAAGTAATGCCTTTACTGAGATTACTCTAGGTGTAACAAACTCCATTTATAGGATGGTGGGTTAAATTAGGTTCATAAAATCCCCATTTAGTGCACATGTAAAACCATGCCTTCCTTTTTCCAACTACCCACCTCATAGGCAAGTGGCCCACTTTATCCTCAAAAAATACCATCATATTAAAGTCACCACATAAGATCTAATGGGCATTAAGGATATTATCTACTATCAACCACCATAAATGGGTATGTTGCAAGGTGTTATTTGAGGCATAAATGTTAATAAAACCAAAAGAGTGGCTTTTAATGCTAAAAAGGGACCATACTAACCGATTGGTGGGGTCCACACTAAAATGCACTGAGTGCGGTGGCCACCTTGGATAAATGAATGTGATCACCCCTCCAAATCCTACATCATTATTGCTATGAAGAATGATATTGTCATGCTAGATAGAATTATTGACAGTCATCAATAAAAAAATCTACCATATTGACTTCTTGTAGATAAAAAAATGTCCATACCTGGAAACTTCTCTCTAAAATCATTCACAACAAACTTGTATTTTGGGTCTGTGAGACCCTAAACATTCCATAAAAAAACAATTCATACATGATGAGTGTTGAGGGACATGTCCTCTGACTCTAGACCTTCCAAGGCATCATATTGATTTTGCATAAAATGACCACTATTAGCACTAAAAAAAACATCAAATTACTTCCTCATAGTAGGGTCAACCTGGTACTCTACTTCCTCCACCTTGTCACCCCTCTAAGGAGGATAACGAGAGCATTTGGGTATATCACACCGAGTAGGAAGTCAAAGAGTGGTTCACTATGAGTCTAAAATTTTGGAAGAACTAAAAATGGAGGCCTCAAAACCTTGGGATAAGATGTTAGCATCTAGAGGGGTTAAACACCCTGGGCTTTTCTATCAATTTTAGGGCTTCATCCTAAGGAGGCACTTTCTCAAGAGGATCCTATTCCTATGGGCCATTGCTTGAAGATGGATTACCTCCATTGGGAGTAACAGTTAAATTTTCAGCTATGGAGTAGTTATTCTTCTTCCCTACAATAGTCCATCTAATCTTAGCTTGTTTTTTGGTAACTTCAAGAGAGGGCTTAGGGGAGAGAATGAGTGGTTAGACAAGTTGTTATGGGCCAAGTGAAGGGGAAAATACCATATCTTGTGGTCTGTGTCTTGGCAATAAAAGGAAGTGTTAGGCAAGTTGATGTATAGGACTCACTAAGAGTGTCTCACATCCCCAAATTGAATTTTCACAAACTCCTTGAGGTCCCACAAGAGGTCTACATCTACACAAACCCCTTTTTGTGTTCTAGAAAAGTAGAACTAATTTTGTTTATGACAAACCACATGACCTATGAAAGACATTATCTAGTGAATAAAGTACCATTAAGGAAGTGGGAGGCCTCTAAATTTGACCCAATGCAGGACTTTAAGAGTAGTGTGTTCTGAGACCACAAAGTCTCATGTCCAAAGGGAGATAACCATTAGCGAGTTCCTGACATACCAAGTGGCAGACCTATGGAGGATTCCTCTTCCATGGGAAGGGTTGACAAAGCAGAAAAGGAAAAAATCCTTAGTCATATTCTAGATGGTTTCCAACTTAATGTCATGAATTATCCAATGATTTTGAACCCAAGACCATAGCATAGTTTTAGAGGGAATTTTCTCAATAAAATATCCTATCAAACAAAACTTTTATAACCATTGATACACAAAATTAAATTAAGGGATAGGCAATATAACATTAGGTTTTGAAGCATTACCCCGTGGTAAGCCTTGGGGACAAACTTCTTCTGGGGATTGCAAGGGGTCATTGCTTGATGATTTGTCATTTTTCACTGCAGCTAAAATAGTTGGAATAAAATGGGGATAAGTCATTATAAAGGTTGGCCTCACCCAAAAGTGAGAAACCTAAATGATAATAAATGTAAGTCCCACAAGTGACTTAAGTCCGTGGTGTGATACAAGATTGGATAGGCAAACAAACAAAAGCCAACTCAATGGTGTGTATGGAAGAAACCCTAATAGAGAAAAAAAATAATATCAAAAACTATTTTTTCCATACAAACGGTGGTGGTTTTTACCATTTAAGAAAAAGCTCTTGGATTACATGGTATCTGCAATGGTCAAGGTTATGAAGATGGATTTTTAGCATTTTAATGTTTCATTCAAAAAAAAAATACATAGGTATATGATATTCATAGTTTGTTTATTTTTTATTAATTTAAAGAGGGGATATTGAGTTTTTCAAAGCTATTCGAATATGTGGTAATAAAATAAAGAAGTAAGTTAAATAAATTTGATAGAAATTTATTTTTCTAGTTGATGTTTGCTTGGTTTTTTCTTAGAAATTTATTTTTCTAGTTGATGTTTGCTTGGTTTTTTCTCAAAAGTTTTGGGTTTTTTTTGGATTTAATTATTTGTTATTACATTTTTGTTTTTATTTTGTTATGTTGAGTTTTTTTTTTTCTTTTAGGTTTTGGGTATAGTGGAAAAACAAGGATCGTGTCCTTGAAAAAATAATGAATGTGTGTGTTAGTATATTTTTAATTTGATTTTGGTGTTGAAATATTTTTTTAAGCTTTATATTTTATTGTAGATTTTAAGTGGTTTTGCAGTTGAGGTGTACAGATTATACAGATATCATTTTTATCAACATTTTAGTTCTCTAAGAAACTCTTTTAACTCTCTAAGAAACATGTAATTAGATATTTATATTGTATATATCTTTAATTAAATTAAAGATTTAAATTTCGAGTGTTATGAATCTTACACAATCAGTCATAATAAAATAAAAAAGTTTCTTGAATAAATTCTATAGCAAATTGATTTTGTTGGTGTGTGATTGTCATGATTTTTTAAGGTTTTAGGTTTGTTGGGGTTTTAGAATGCCTTTCAACTAAAGTGTGCATGCATTGTGATTCTATTTTTATTAATAGATTTTTAAATTTGTTTTTAGTGTTGGATTTCTGATTTTAGTTGTGGAGTTTCTTTTTTTTATATTTTGTGTTTGATGGTAAAACCATAGGAACATGTAATGGAACTAGTAATGAGTGTATGTGTTGGGGCGGGCTGGGGTGGAAGATCATGTAGTTGAACTAGCAACAAACTAGTAAAACTACACGATCCTTTGATTTTACCTTATATATACATATATGTATATATATGATAAAATTAGATGATCGTGTAGTTGAACTAGTAATGAACTAGTATTAAAGGATTGATTCATTACTAGTTCATGACTATTTCAGCTCAACTCATTATTAGTTGATTATTATTTTAACTACAAAATTTTTTGATTTTACCATATAAATATAATCGTTATTAACGAATATTATATATATATATATATATATATATATATATATATATATATATATATATATTATACTTGTTAAGAACAAATATATATACATATTAATAAAGATTATATATGCATATGCATATGTATATGTATATGTATATGTATATGTATATGTATATGAATATGAATATTATATGTATATGTATATGTATATGTATGAATGTTATTAATGAATATATACACACATTATTAGTAAATAATAAATATATTATATATATAATATACTCATTACTTGTTAATATGTAATACTCGTTACTCATTAATTTTATATATATATATATATATATATATATATATATATATATATATATAAGTATATATTTTTTATATATACTTATTATATAGTTCAAGATCATATAATTAAACGAGTAATGAATATATACTTATATATATATATGATGCATTTTTAATTTGATTGTAAGTTAAATTTTATTTTGATTATTTTTTTATTTCAAATGCTTTATAGTCCAGGTTTATGGATTTTACATCTAATACTTTATCAAGAGTTTGCAGCTGGATATTTATATTATGCATAAACATGGGCTTTCTAATCAATTCAATTATTAGGTTTCAGATTTGTTTTTGTTGTTTTTTTTTTTTTTTAAATTTCAAATTTGAATGTGTTTTTTTAGTTGTTGAAGGTGAGGTATATATATTTTATAGTTTTTTTTTTTAGTTCAGAATATTAGGTTTGTAAAAAAAAATAAAAGATGAGATATTTATTTTAAGTTTTAGTTGTAATGTAAATATTATTATTTTTTATTTTTATTTATTTTATTTTGTTCACATATTTTGAGTCGATGATATTTTAGAGGTAGTGTTGGAAATCTTTTGTTTCAATGTATCTCTAATTCTATTCTCAAATCGTGCATATTTTTTCTCTACATGTTTGTTATTTTTAATTAACTCTTATTTACATAGGTTTCTCGGCTAATCTTTTGAAAAAAGAAAACATTAAGTTGATTTTGCCGAAAAAATTATCTTGTTTTTGTGTTTAGATTAAGTTTTTATATACTTCTATGAAAAATAAATTAGCAGTAAAAAGATTTTTTTAAATCCCAGGCCAGACAGAGAACGATATGCGATTATTTTTACTATGACTAAACTTTGAGAAAGAAAAATATGTTTTTTAAGAGACGGTGGTTGTCCATGAATGTCATGTAAGAGTTGTACTAACCATTGTTTCATCTGATGTTGTTTTTGGGGTTGGATTGGATGGACCTTCGTAGGCTATGTCGGTGGATCTAAGCCATCTATCATTGGCCAACTCTTTTAGAGGCTAACGACTTTTAATCTGCAGGTATTCATTTCTTGCTTAAGTTTTTAGTGTAGTGAAAGGGTTAAAATCCAGGTATCATGTATCAATAATACGATGTCACATAATGATATCATGTATCAACACTTCCACTCTTGCCTTTTTTGCATTTCTAGTTGAGAAAGCATCTATGCATATTCATATTTCTGAATGGGTAAAGAAAATACACTTCCGATCATATTTTTTAATGTTGTATTTCATTTTGCTTAGATTGTCAGCTTCTTCAACAATATATTTATTGCTTTCAACTTTTGCACTGATTCTCTTTAGAGTTTGATGTCACTGATGTTTTAGAATTTGTTTGTAGTTATAAATATGTAAGGTTCTTTTCCTATATAAATGTGTTGTGCCTTTTAATTATTGTGCAAGTTAAATTTGTATTTCAAGGGATAACATAACTAACACTCATCAAAATTCTTAGTTTGGAATAAAAGTGAGGCAAGGGGGTGTTTGTGCATATAATTGTCAATCACCTTCAACATTTTTAAATAGCACAAGAGTACAAAGGAAACAAAAGAGAGAGGAAACCAACATCATGGCATTCATATTAATAAAGTTATTCAACAACCCACCCAATCTCATATACATACACTTCACTTTTTGCTAGGTTGTTGATTTTGTCAAACAGTTCATGTGCTTTTTGTATGCTTCTACATTTTAGATATGTCTGGTAGGGTGATGGAAACCACGTTTGATTATGCTTTCATTGATGTCCATGCCATGTTCTAAAGATGGTCATGGGTGCCAAAATCTGTGGTGTCTAGATTTACACTTTCCATTTCCACATCAGGGTTTCCTTCTGCACTCAACTCGTGTTCTCTACACTCTTAATTCTTTGCTTCCTGCTCTTTTTGGCTATTGCGAAGAGAGTATTGCACTTCCTCATCCTCAAGATTCCCTAGGGCACTAGCGCGTGAAGAATATGATGTTCTTTATTGTTCTCACCCATTTTCTTGTTCTTACACATTAAAGGGTGATGGCGACCTAGTGTCAATAGGCTTTGGTTGCATGCACAGTTGTTTATTCTTTAACAGAGGTACATCGTCTGACTTTGTCTACTTCAATTCCTCTTGTACAGTGATATCCATTTTTTTATTTTTCCAATTTGAGGGGGAGGCATTTGGACTACTCAACTTCGACGAAGGCAACAATTTTATATCATCTTTCGCTTGTGCTCCCATGCCGATACACTTTCTCTTCAACATATAGAAGTAGCATATTTACACGGCCCTCTATGGTAACATTTTTTATTTAGTGATATACCCAACGCTAGCTTCCTCATCTTATTCCTTTAGCACGGCCTCCCTAGGGCATACCTATTTTGCATGGAGGGAGTGAACATATATATCTAATCTTGTGATGTCCATGGTTACCATTTATGTAATGGAGATTCCATTCACCGCATCAACAAAATATTTCACTATAAACTAATATGAAAACTTCAGTCAAACTGTTATATTGCCATCTGCTAGTTTGATCTACACTAATGAGTAGTGTTGCATTACAAATAACTTGGCATAGTCCTTCATCATCTATGGCAGCAGCCTTGGTATGTGCCACTCATCCCCTATGGCATCCTTCATTTGCACAAAAGACCTATCCACTTTGGCCTTATATTAGTGTAGACTACCACGTGGAATGTATAGAAATGACATTTGATCACCTTGGACTTATCACGAAGCAGGTATGTCTATTGGCTTTGTTCAGTGCCTTAAGGTATGACAATCTCATCAAATAACAAGAGCATCAAGATTGCCCTATATTTGAATTTCTCCCCCAGCCCTAGTGTGCTTTCTCTACACCTTCAATAATTGAGCCCACCAAAAACATAGCAATGTTGAATAGTGTCCCTTTGGCCATCTTGTGCATGATGTACAAAAAATAATTATTGATCTTTATTGAATGCCCCAACCCATACAATTTGATATTTACCAAGTCAAGATTGCCCTATATGTGAATTTCTCCCCCAAGCCTAGTGTGCTTTCTCTACACCTTCAATAATTGAGCCCACCAAAAACATAGCAATGTTGAATAATGTCCCTTTGGCCATCTCGTGCATGATGTACAAAAAATAATTATTGATCTTCATCAAATGCCCCAACCTATACAACTTGATACTTACCATGCATGTTACAACCATTGTGGATATGTCCTTAATATTAATAATTTGTAAATTTAACACACCTTTCTTCTACTCATTCTCCTTGGCCACATGCTCAACCTCTTTGGTGTTGGCCAATGCTTCCTTTATATCCATGTCTGATTGGAATAACCTAGTTGCTTTGTGAATATATGTAGGTGTGATTTTCATTATCCTGTTAGCGAAGTAGACCCTTTCTTCATACATGAGATAGATCAAAAATGTGTTAGCTCCTCAGCCTTGCCAAAGTACAAGGGCTCCTAAAGTTAAAAAACACTAATATTGTCCAATTATTGTTTAACAGAGTCATCAAATATAGAATTCCCATTGGAGGCATTATTCCCCATGTTGACCATGTAGTAGTTTCTCAAATCAGCATCATTACCTCATCCATGATGGTTATATTCCTCTAGCTTTCACTTCTCCAATTTTGACTCTCACTCTTCTACATGTGTTATGCCCTCAGGATATTGCATCTCCCCAAAGCTCATCATTCCCAATCTTGGTTTTTTTTTTTAATCTATAGTGCAACTAGCATATATTTTTTCCCTTGTCCTTGGGCATGCTCTTCCTTTTCTTTATCTCATTTTCCTCTTTGGAGCTAGTAGGGACTTCTAATTCTTTTGTAGTTGATGTTTCAAGCACTCATTCCCCTACGTATTCCTTGGTGATGGTTGATTACTCGTCAACCTATTTATTTCTTGTTGCTTTTTCTATTTCTTCTATAATGAGAATCCAATCATATGTTCTCACATAAGATATGAAGATTTTATTCTTTGATGACTTGACATTTTTCTTTATAATCATCATGAAACCCTTCTATCACATCCTCGGCTTCCCTACTTGGTCAAATCTGTGGATATTGGTGTGTGCCAACGTACTCTGAATTTGGTGTTGCGATAGTTAGCTTTGACCTTCCCTACTAAAAAATGGGATTTAATGACCTTTGTAATCTGAAATTCACCAAATCCATCCTTTATACTCACTAAATCACCTCAATTATTATATCATTTGAGTTGGAATTCCGTAAAGGTCTCATTTCTATCACTTAAATGGAATTTTGTGGTTGCTCTCAACCCAAATTTACAAGTTTCTTCAATTTTCTAGATTGAGCCCACTGATGGGGTGGCTCAATATATCTCAATAGAAAAACATTAAAAATAACATGTATCTTTCCTTTTATATTAATTGGTTTGTTTTTACAAAAATGCCTTTAATGAGCTGGTCACACATGAAATGATCTTTGGGCTTTACAGAATTGAGGTTTTAATGCTACCTCATTTAAATTAACTACTAGTGTATGCTAGATATTAGTCACAAACATTTCAAAAATTAAATTTCTCAGAGTGACATCATTCTGGGAGGTTATCAATATTTATTGGTATATTTTCCATGTGCACTCTTCCCTTCTACGTTCTTGGGTGTTATACTTCACTTCTTACTATGTGCTTCCTTGCCCTGTGGTTCCTTATTATTAGGTCAAACTCAACTCCACATCTATCCTTGTATCTCTTCACATCTCATGTCATGTTTATCTAAATTTTCATTTTATTTTTCACCAATTTATATCCCCCTAGCCTACACTAAATCATGTGCCTAGTCCTCTAGTGCAATAAGTACATTATGTTGTGTTTAGTGTTTCCATCAACACAAATCTCAATGTATTTTCATTACAATGCTCTCCAAGGTATAAATTTGCAAACATCATTTATTTATGAATTCTTCAAGCTATTGAGCTTTATAATCTGACATTCATTCAAATAGAGACTATTACAAAAATGTCACAGTAGCAAACACCCAAGGAAATAATAGGTCAGATGAGGATGCACATTTAGAAACAAAGGTGAAAAATATTATTCCAAAAGTAGCCTATACTAATCTAACCTATAAAACATAAGGTATATAGATAAAATGGCATAAGCCTTATTAAATCATGGTATGGCTTTAGATGACTACCATTGAAATGCTTATGGGTCATTTTACCATCCAGCATGTGCAACTTGCACGTGATAGTATCCAAAACATCTTGGATGATGTAGAACCCCAGCCAATCGATTTTAAGCTTCCATGGATATTTCAAGTACTTATAGTCATAGAGTAGGAAAAAGTCTCATTCAACCATTATCTTTCCTTTTATGTGTTAGTAATGCAAAAAAATTATTGGGCCTTCTCTACCCTTTAACTCCATCGAGCAATAACACACCTTTCATCTAGTTGCACAAGGTCTTCTACATATGCACCAAGTGACTCCTTTTCCTCTAGGTGATCAATGTGTGGGATCCATAGGTATGGAACTAAGAATTATGTTGGAAGCACTACCTCTATCTTAAACATAAGCTAAAATTGAGTTGACTTATTGAGGCACTTATAGCTTATGTTATAGGCCCATAATACTACAAAAACATGGGAAAACTAGTCCTTATTCTAACATCATAATTTTTTTTAGCATCTTCTAAATAATCTTATTGAAGGCCTTTGCAATTCCATTTTCTTGTGGGTGGTATGGGGTAATCTTATGGTGTGCAATCAACAATTCAAATATAGTATGCACATAGTCTCATTGATGAAATGGATTCTTTGGTCACTGGTCAAGCTCAAAGAGAACCCATAGCGACTATTGATATTTTCCCATAATAAATGCATTGTTGTTTCTATTATGCAATTATTTTTCAATGCAGCCTTAGCCCAATGAGTGAGATACTTAGTATTGGTAGTAATATGGCACACAGTAGTCATGTACATAGCCAGAGAGATTAGACCCACAAAATTAATAACTCAATTTTCAAAATGTTATTAAGAATATCAAGGGCATCTCATAGTAATGTTTGGGTTTCCCAATTTTTTGGTAAACATCACACTCTCAAGTTTATTCTTTAGCATCATGGAATAAGGTAGGCCACAAGAGGCCAAAAGGTATGTTCTTATGAACAATTTATTCTTTAGAAAATTATTTTCTAATAATTTCCCCATGTCTTTGTAGCACTCCCAATCACTCATGTTCCAAAATACATCTATGCAAAACTTCATTGCACCCTATCTTGTAAATTTATACATTGATGAGATTATACAAGGTGGTGTAGATAAACATTTGTTTATTTTACTTAATGGAAAGAGTGTTGGGAGTAATTCTAGATATGAGAAACACAAAAATATCATCAAGATATTTAGGGACGTGTTGAATTCCATACATCCCAAAACTAATCTTCCTTTGCTATCATATCACACAAATTATCCTTTCATAGTCACCCAGAGCACAAAGAGAGGTAACCAGGTTGGGTAAGGATTAGTTGTAAATGGTGAAGCCAAGAATTTAATCATACACATACCTTTGCATGCGTAGAAGTTATTTGAGTTTACGCTTTATTATCATGTCAACACATGGCAACTATCAATGGTATTCATGAAAAATATCATACAAACACTACTTTACTCAAATATTCACCATTTCAATAATCAAGACATCATTTAATGAAATAATTGCATTAGTATGAACATATTAATAGTAATTCATAATACTAAACAAATATATCAATAATGCCCAAAATAATATTTTTCATTACTTAGTACATCATGAATAGAAGGTGCTCAATGGCACTAGTAATATCATACACTTTATTCCCCCCCCTATCGCCCTCTCTCTCTCTCTCTCTCTCTCTCTCTCTCTCTCTCTCTCTCTCTCTCTCTCTCTCTCTCTCTCTCTCTCTCTCTCTCTCTCTCTCTCTCTCTCTCCCCCCCCCCTAATAATTCAATAGCATTTACCCTATGTCTAACCTTTTTCCAACTATCTCAAGTTGCCTTTTATAAGATTTAAATAGAGCCATATGTATCATTAGGTATCTCAATTACAACAAATCATCAGTTGATGTTATGCTCTCCTCAAGGGAAACTAATTCATTATTTTTTATTTCTTCTCAAGTGTCTATCATGGTCAAGCTACATGTCAAAACTTCCATTGTTTATCCCCATGATTCACACTAAATTGGACAAGTTTGAAATTGACATGCATTACTTCCATTATTTTCCTCATTGTATTGTCATGCATGAATATATGGTTTGTTCTATTAGTGTGGGCCACTGTCATGTTTGCTTGTTGTGTGTATCAACTGTACATAGATGGATTGGTACTATCAATGCACACTGAGATCTACTTCCTTGAGCTACTAATAAAATTCCTTGGCTACTCTTGGTCACAAATAGTAAAGCTAATTGATCTTTAGGGTCAACATGAACACTTTTTGATAATAAATTAATCAAAATACCTTCTACAATCATGATACATTTCACATTCATTGAGTGGGTGAAGATCACTTTATAACTATGATTATATAAATAGAGCTAGAGATAAAAAAAAATTATGCAATGCTAACGAAGTTTGAATAACTTGTGGGAGATAGCAATTGTTATGCATTGTTATCCAAGATTAAACAACTTGTGGGTGGAATATCCATCTTATTCTACTACAAATTTTATGAGGTCTAATGTATACTAAGACATTTCTCCAAAGGAAAAAAATGTCCAATTAAGCATTTATAGAAGGTACAACTAGGATAAGATCATCTTCTAGTTCATAATCCACATAGATTGATCTCTCTAAGGGCATTCCTATAAAGGAACTAATAATCAATCTTTCTCTTATATAAAATGTATGTATAAAGGCATAATTTTAGATGATAAGCACAATGTAAAGCATTTAAAATTGGATTTATTAAGGAATTAGTATATAATTTACAATAATTACAACATATAACTAAATATAAAGATGCAATAAGATATGTTACTTTTTAAATTAATCTAGGGCCTAAAATAATAAATACATTATTTTATGTGAAGCATAATATTTTACGAGATAATTTGATATTGAGACAATCATGGCTACAACAAATGAATAACAAATTATATAAAGATAATATGTTTATATCATTTAATTTTCAAAGTGGCTTGGTTACATATCAAAGAGATATATAAAAAAAATCGATCCTACTGAGGCTAAAGTTACATCTCGTAATGCACAAGAAAAATTAATAGAATACAAAGAAAATAATTAATAAATTAAATAATATTCCATAGAATAAGCAAGAAAACAACTATTCTCAAGATCTCATCATTGGACAAGCATTGTTACAAAAATATCAAATAGGATTAACACAGGTATATAATGTAAATGTAAGTATGAGAGTTCATAAAAGCTTAGTATTATATACATATGATTAGTACTCTGTTATTTATGAGGAAGAATATAATGCACGTTTGTTATATCCATCATGTTGGTGAGACGATTTCATCATAACCAGTATATCCAATTACGATGAAATTATTAGTTAATTATACTTATACTCATGCAGTATTATTCAATACCATATCATATCACGTCTCACATCATTATATACTATTATTTAAAATCTTAAAATAATGATTACGATCATATTATTAGTTAATTATATTTATACACATGCATTATTATTCAATACCATATCATATCACGTTTCATATCATTATATACTATTATTTAAAATCTTAAAATAATGAATGCTAATCAATATATAAACAATGCAATCACATGAATTATAGTTAAATATTGCAAGTTCATCACATACACATATTTAAAGAATCACACATCCAAAATTCATTATATGGTTACATCTAAAACATAAACAGAGGTATTTATTAGATATATCAACGATTTTTTTTAATCGTAATAGTAAAGTTTATCAAACACATATCAAATTAATAATCCAATAATCAGGCCATGATCCCCTATACCAATAAATCGATGCATCTCTCACCCTAGCAGACCTTGATGAGGATGCCTTGTTTTCTTCATGGCGTGATCGATACTCATTGCAACTATTTCTATCTTCATACCCAATGATAACATACATCCGATTCTTGCAGTGGTGTATCGAAATATAATTAAAGGCCACACATTCTACTTACCTACGGACTGGACTTTATATTGCTACCTATTTTGAGATGTTAATTCACATGTTCCAAGCGTAACATTCCTCAACATTATTGAGGGAGATCTTTTGTCATCTTTCAAAATAAATCTAATTTCGGTGGTCTCATTAGCCATCAAATCGTAGCAATGTCAGCCTTTGAAAATCTGATCTTTCACGCATTACATTTACATTTGTTTGGAATTTTAAAAAAAATGTATTAACGTATTTCAGATTTTTAAAATTTTATACTTTGTGAAAGTAAAGTTAAAATATTTTTAATAAAGAAGTTTTATTTTTAATTTTAGTCATTTTAAATTTTAAAAAATTATAAATTAAAAAAGATTTAAAAACTTTAAAATAACATATATAAATAAAATTAAATATTTTATATGTAATTTTTAAAAATATTTATTATGAAGAAAATGTAAATATGAAAGATACAATATATTTTATTCTTAAATATCAAATTAAACTTTAGTTCGACAATATCATTCAATTAATATAAAAAAATTATTGGATCTCATCAATATATTATTATTTTCAATGATGGTATAAGAATTCAAATGCTTTTTTTCCTTCAACCCTGCTAACTAAATAATGTAGACCATACTCTGAAGTTATAAGTTTTTTTTCTAAGTAGGGATAATGGTAATCTATAAACTCAAAGATACGACCCACTTCTATGACAGGTTGTGGAGTGTAAAATATAAAAATTGTTGTTCTCCCCTTACTCATGTTTGTGATTGTACAATGTTCAGTGCTCTTGTATCTTTCATTGCAAATTAATTGTTATAATCATCCCAATAATTCCATTTCAATGTATATAATTTATTTCTAACAAATATAATATAAGTAATAGAAATATTTAGTGAATATTCCAACTAAATATCTAGATAGAATAGAATGTATATAATTTATTTCTAACAAATATAATATAAGTAATAGAAATATTTAGTCAATATTCCAACTAAATATCTAGATAGGATAGACTTACTATTTGAGCCAAGATATAAATTATATTTAGCATTAGTCAATCTATTCTGAAATATAAATTTAGATTAATACTAAACAAAAGGGGAAAATGCTAATTTACAAAGATCCCATAAAAATACGTTAAGAGATATTGTTGATAGTTTTAGCAAAGTAGATATCCCCTATACATTAACACTAATGACTACATAGAAAGAGATGATTATTCTTACACCCAATAAAACTAATCTATAATTTTCAAAATCCCTTTACAAATTATAGTAAGCATAAAACTATCATACATACCTAGAAAAAACCCCATTTTATGGCTGCTTAAGCAATTTTTTGCAAAGATTATAGGCTTCTGTGTATAATTGACATGTCAATTACTCGGATAGAATTAGCTTTGTACAGTGGAGAATGACATAAGTTTTGTTTGTCGTGCTCAGGGACCACATATTTTTCAAGGAGAGCATAGAGATTCTCTACAGGTAATTCATGTACAATTAGAACCGAAATGGATTTTGCATTTCTTATAGTGGGGTCATGTATGCTCATGGAATTAAACATGTTGTTAATGCTAAAACATGAGTTTCAAGTGTTTTATATGAATACTAGGATATAATTAGCTTTGTACAATAGGAAATGAGTTAGATTTGGTCTATTGTGCTCAAAGGTCACATATTTTTGAAGTAGAATTTGGAGATTCTCTAATGTCAATCATTACATGATTGGAAATGAAATGGATTTTGTGTTTTCTATATTGAGGTCATGTATACTCATGGCATTAAATATGTTTCTAAGGCTACAATGTGAGATTCAAGTGTTTTTTATATGAATATTGGGATAAAATAAAATTTGTATTGTGATAGAATGAGTTATATTTGATATATCATGCTCAGAGACCACATATTTTTAAAGAAAAGTGTCGATATTCTCTATTTTCAATTCCTACATGATTGGAACTGAAATACATTTTGTGTTTCTTATAGTGGGGTCATATATATTCATGGCATAACATGTTGTTAAGGCTACAATATGAGCTTCAAATGTTGTATATGGATTTTTTTAATGGATCTACCCATTATTATAATCAAGGGTGATGCAGATTTTAGTTTAATAAAGACATCATTCACTAATATTAATGGAATTTTTCTTTGTCCCTAAATGCCAATTAATGGTATAGAAAATTATTGATGTGGAATTATTTATTTATTTAAATATAAGACAATGTCAGAAAAAAAAGATAGGCCATTTAACGCTTCCCTAATTACCATAATTTTCCATTTCTATGCCTTGACAATGTAGTTCAAGATTGGGATAAAACACCTTGGGGTCCCTGGGGACCTCCCTCTAGCTACCCAATTCATCACTCAAGGAATCAAATTGGGTCAAGGAAAGATCTAGGATTTGGCATCGAATTTTAAGCATTTGTAAACAAGTTGTAATAACTTGATTTAAATGTTATTATGCTAAGCAATACTTCTTGATTTAATGCGGTGATTATTCAAATATTAAGTGGGCTCCTTTAAGATCTACTTGCCTCTGGGCTCCCAAGATCTTTTAAAAGTCCAAACACACACAAAAGGTATCTATTTTAAAATGGTTTACAAGTTGTTTAACCAAGTGTTTTTGGTCCTTAAAAAATCTTCCTTTTAAAAGAGAAATTAAAACTAATTGGGGAGCTAGGTGGTTAACGGGTGCTTGTGGGGGAAATTTTGTGTCATCTCAGTCTTAGGTCGAAAGGTTCACATTCACCATCTCACTATGCCTAAATGATTATCTTATAGTCCAACCCAAATCATTCTGATGACCCATACAACATGTATATTACATAAATCTCAAAAATTGATATCTATCTATTACTATCAATTTATAGATGCATGCATGTTTTCTATCCTTTTGGACACTACCAGCCATAAAGGAACACTAGCATTGATGTTAGTCTCTAAATCCTTATTTAGTGTTCATTACTCAAAATTCATCCAAATTATAAACTATTAGAAACCTATGGGTTGGCATATATTTATTTTTTAAACCTAGATCGAGATATTTTCAAAAGATGTGGTATAAATATAAATCTAAGCCTTCTCATTACTCATCTATAAAATACCAAGCAAGTGCCTATCGAGGATCATTCAATCAATCATACAACTGATTTATTCTTCCCTATTCATCCCTATTTATGTGTCAGTCATAGGAGTAGTTATATAAAATGTCTTAAGTACCCAAAGATAATCCCATGAGATGTATTTATCAAGTTACAAGCTATATCACTACGTTGATCTATATATAACATATTATATCAATTTTTACACAAACTCCCGCACATAGGGGATAACTACCTAAGTCTTAGACCCTCTTTGTAGTATTGGATATGTAGGCAACACTCATTGATAGATAGGTCTATGAGTCAACTCAACACCATAAGCCCACTAACCCTTTTTTGGCAAAATTCATTCTAAAGGGTGAATAATGGTGAAGAGATAATGCTTGATTAATAATAAGAGAGTGACAACCTATATTATATGTCTATAGACATCATCAAAAATAAGATATAAAACTTGGAATGGTGAAGTTGGTCACATCAAGATCCAATGGATATTATGTACAGAATAGTAATGTCACAACATAGACAATAACATTCATGGTAGTGTCCATAGTTATAGAAACATCATTTCCGAAATTTGATGATTGTCTTAGAATCTTGATCCTACGCAGTTATTCCTATCCAATTCAGATCCATTTATGCATAATAAGTACAACTAAGTATCATTTCTATTTGGTATTGTAATCAATTGATAATCTTTCAAATTTAGTATATTTCTATATTTAACATATCTTAGTTTTATAACTTCAAATATTCATTTATTTGAGTTTTTAACTTTGGCATCCTATAGATTAGTTTATTACCCTTATATATAAGCTATTTTTATTTTATTAATCATATCCCTACCAGTCTAAATTTAGAATTAAACACAAACAAATAAGCTAAAAAGGTGCTAATTAATAGTTAATAAATACCTAGAGATCATTTTTTTAATCTCTAGAGTATGTAACATCTCAAAATATAGAAAATCTAGTCACCAAACAAAAAAAGTGTTTATGTTATTATGGTGATAGACATTCTACAATGGTAGTGGTGGGATGGAGTGTAAAGGAGTGATTTGTTCACTTTTATATTTGATCTTAAATTTAATGTCTTTTTTTTTTTCACATGTTAAATTCAACCTTAAATTTAGCATCTATTTGACTGTCACTTTGAGTTTTTTTTTCTTGAAAAAATTGATTAAAAATCATAATATCTTGGCCTTCCAATGGATTTTGGAGCTCCTTTTTTCTTGGAAATAATTTTATGAAATCAACACATTGGTGTAGCTAGATAGATACCATTGTCACCAATCAATGTGAAATTGGAAGAAAAGTTAATGAAGTCATTAATAAACGTTATATGTGAAAAATAAAAAATAAGAACCTCACCATCGATGTCTCTCGGCAAATTTAAGAGATATATTTAAGATATTTATCCAAGTAATATAAAGTAGTTGTAAGAAAATAATGATAAATTTTATTATAATTTACTTTTAAACATGTATTATACAAATCATCATCAAATATTTATTAGTGTGATATTTTGTTAAAAAAATATAGCTTTCATTTTATGTTAAGCAATACAATTATCATCAATCAACCCACCAATAACACATAGTATTGCATTATAAAAAAATTAATTTAAATATTTGATATTTAAAATTTTTATTTTCAAAAATAAAAATAAGAAAAATATCATTTTTTAAATTATTTATTAATTAAATATAATTGATAAAAATACTTTAGAATGTTATTCAACTAATTTTTTTTTAATTATTTTTAAAAAAAATTATGAAGACAAAATATTTAATTAAACTTTTAAAATGTATTGGGAAAGGTTTTATTTTATTTTTATTTTTTATTTTAATAGTTTTGAATTTTAAAAGTCTACATCTTTAACAATGAAGAACAAAATATTTAATGATTTCTTTAATTATGGTTGGAGGCATAACCTACAATACAAAAGAGGACCCAATAGTCATGCACCCTAAATTTTCACTAGTGGTGCACAAACCATGCCATATCAACACATAAAATTGACATTGATGGATAGGTTTATTCATCTATTTTTCAATTCTATATTTCTAGGATCTGGTGTGGCATTACAGACCCATGGTTTTGATAGTCATGTATGGGGTCATTATAGTGCTATTTTGAAGGACCAATCAATTGATGACATTAACGTCACCAACAAATATCTAAGTGAGCATCAAAATTTGAACATCTAAACTCTATTTAATAGCATGCAACCCATGAAATGAATAACTAGGCTCATGGTGGCAAGGCATTAATGCCTCACCACCCTATAATTATTACCCATTGCATCACATTCAATTCACTAATCGTTGTGCTATTTGACCCCAAGCTTCTCACACCTTTCTCTCCATTGGGCATTACTTTGCATGCACATTGTTATTGAAGGGAAGAGATGGTGGGTTGGGAGATGAGATGATGGGAAGATCAGTAGCCACTGCATGATTACTTATCATTGGTTGCCATCATTACATACATGTGAAGTTTTTAATACCTCATTAAGGCTATGACCCAAATCTTTTTTAAAAATACTAATATGGCTTCAAATGTTTGTTGAAAATAAAATAATTGTATTTGTTCACTTTCCATTATTCCTTGCATTCTTAAACTGTAGTTAATTTTAGTATAGTCAATCTATGAATTATTCAACATGAGTTATTTTGACTTATAAGTTTTAATAGCAGTGTAACGTTTTATTGTGTAGTAGACGGATGTTAAATCTTCAGCTAATAACGCTTAGACCCCATGAAATCTTTAGCAAATAACATGCATCCCATAGAATGAATACATCGGGTTTGAGGTGATAAAACATTGCTGCCTCACCACCCTAGAATTACTACCCACCGCCTCACTTTCAATTAGTCCATCATTGTGCTATTTGATGTTAACATTCATAAAAATATCCTTTTGTCATACAAACCTCTGTTTTTGGAATGGACACAGCATGGGTTGAGCACTATTAACTAAATTTTCAAATATACACTTTTAGGTCCACTTAAATTTATGTAATTATTTTTTGGGGTCGTGGAATGCACTATGAGAACGATTTCTTGTTGAATATAAGAATCATTGAAAGTCACTCTATAATAAAGTGAATGCACTGATGAGAACATTTTATTGTTGACTACAAAAAGTATTGAAAGTCACCCTATAACAAAAAGTTCAAAAAAAAAACACTACTAGAGGGTGACATTCAATTCTCCTATAGTGAATAAAAACCATCAGGGCTTCCATCAACAGACTGCCTCTGCTCTTATGCTCAACGTAATGCATTTTCAAGTGATGATTATTATGAACTGTATCTTTTAGAAAACTTTGTCATTACTATGAGTTTATAGGTTATAATTATACGTGATTTAATAGGTATATGGCTCTTCATTGATCATTTTGCCATTTTCTACTAACTATAGATTTACATGTGAGGTTTTTCAACCTCATTAAGGCTTTGAGCCAAAGAGTCTTAATGTTTATGGTTAATTATTTTAGTTTTATAGTAATTTTTTTTGTTGTAGTTAAGTATGAATAATGTTGTAAGAACTATCATTTGCAAGAATTTAATTCTTACAAAAATATTTTTTCATTTATTTGTATGCATTGTTTATTTTCGTTTGTTTATAAATTTTATACAAACAATATTATGCCAAAGTGAATCATAAAAATATTAGTAGATGCCAAATATAGTTCATTTAAAATTCAATTAATAATGTTCATTCCATGTTATATATATACATGTTTGAGGTGCCAACGCAATATATTAATTTCTTTTTATTGTGTTCTTAATACCTAGAGTTGCTTTAAAAATTTAATTTTTAAGCATGATTAATTTTTAAATTTATTTATGGTAAGCTATTTATCATGAATTGCAGTCATGCAAGTGATTGTTATTACCATAATATTCATGTCATTTATTACATAAATTAACTTTAAATAAATGATCATTTTTGTAAGCCACAATCACTTATTCCAAATAATTCACAAATCAACTATACTGAAATAAACTATAGTTACTATGTAAGTTTTTAACCTTAAACTTCACCTATAAAAAGTGATGGTTAAACAAAATTTGAAAATTAATCATCCGGAAAAAAAAAAAAAAAAACTACTACTAAACTAATGCAAATTGAGATTGCTTCCTCTAAAGCTATGCTAAACTAACACCCACAATAGAAATATCTTAATGCCATTGGCCCACACTGTTTTAACATTCTCTTTCATATATACGCTCCGAACAAAACAAGTGGTGCATGGCCAGTCGGGATGAGACGGTTTGATATCCAAAGGTTCCGTTGGACGATGGGCACCCACAATGAATGATAAACATACATTCTACCTACCCTGACAGAAATCAATGTGACTTTACACTTGAATGACTTTAAAAAACAGGGAAACATTTAGCGTTTTTAATCGTTGGGATTTTCACAAATTCGTCAATGGAGAAAGCCCCATGCTGTGTACTCTTCTCTGTTAAAATATACAGCCATTCTATTCTGCAGGCCAAATGAGACTCTAATGTCCATTTGACCTTAATGTACGGCAAACTGCAGCTGCACTTCCGATGTGCACAGCGGGTTTACACTTAATTTTGTTCAAGAGAAACCACATAACAGTTCATTCCTGTAATAAGTACCACCCCATTGTTAATGTTGCCAGCAAAACTGCTGGAATTCATTTTTGAGAGAAACTGGGCATGTCCAAATGGAAATTTACCGTTTTCATATGATTTGCGCAGCCAATTTATGGTCAAATTATAGGTGCATGTAAGGATATGATACGGATATAAGTATAACTCTGGATCATTTATTAATTTATTGAGAACGCGAGGAATTTGCTTGACCATTTGCAAAGCGTACAAATCAAATGGAAATTCGTATGCCTCTAGAGTTTGATATTATAAATAATAAGACAATTTGAACAAAATTAAAAACTAAGTACATTAGTGGGGTGAACACACCTCTTCATGATACTAATTCGTATGTCTCTTTATAGAGAATCTTTAAAATTATATTGATTAGACAGGCTAAAAATGACAACACTGGGTATTGAAATGAAAAAGGCTGTGAAATGAAAAAGACAATGAAAACGCCATTACATTCCTACTTTGGAATTTCTTATTCTGTACCGGAATGGATATGATGTATCTGCAGGTATCTTACTTTTCATTGCAGCTTTATATTGAATTTTATAGAAAACTATTTTATTAGTTTGATAACATTTATCAGTTTAATACAAGCACGTTGAGCTTCCTAACTTGTTTTTCAAGAAAGGAAGATAATTAAAAACGCTTAAATGTTTGCCTTTCCAAAAAAAACTTCTTCTGCAGGAGGCAAGATCTGTATTAAATAAGAACACAATGTCATTGACCTATATTGCTTACTGTGTTTTTAGAGTACAATAAAATATAAAATGAAATTAAGCACGGCTTGGACTACCCTGCATATGGACAAACAAATTACCCTCTTACATATGGACAAACTGTCCTCTTACGTATCATAGTTGCTTATTAAAATGTTTAATAATTTTTGTAAATTTTATGTTTAAACTTTTGTATTTAATTTTTGTAAATAATGTAGACCATATTCTGAAACTACAATTTTTCGGTATAAGCAAGAATGATGATCATCTATAAGCTCAGGTATAGGACTGTTAGAGATTGGAGATAATTTCTCCACTCCTCATGCATGCACAGCAGTTAAAGACGCAGTTCAGTCTTGTTTGCATGCAAAGACTGTAGTTAAATTTAGACTGTAGTTAATTTTGGTTTGTTTTTCTAATTATTGTTTGTTTTCAAATCTATTTAAGAGACCCATGGGCATAGCTTTGTAATTGGAGAAAGATCAGAAGATCAAGAAGATCTGCAAGATCCAAGAAAATCAATAAAATTCTTGTTTTCATGATTGCAGTAGCAATTGAGTATTTCTGTTCTTATTTTTCTGTTTTTATATGCTCTGTTTTTTCTGATAAATTGGTATCAGAACCAGCGTGGACGCAGCAGCAGCAGTTTGGGATGAGGTGAGAAGCGTGCAGTCAGTTTGGAAAGAAGCCATGAACGCAGAGCGCGCACAGTCAACCCAGGGAGATCGCAGAATTTGAGAGCGCAGGTCTGAGCTTGCACAGAAGTCACCGCAACAGTCACTGAGCTTGCACAGAAGTCACCGCAACAGTCAGCTTACTGAAAGCGCCCTAGTTCGAACTCAGCGAAGGGTAGTTATACAAAAAATTGTGTATCGGGCGTGAGAAGCCGGTGCCCGAGAAAATCACCTGTTGCCAAAAAGAAGGCAGGCAAGGCCGAAAAGAAGCTACCCAAGCAAGGAGGGACGAAAAAAGGACAAAAAAGGAGTCAACCTGCGTAGCAGGTCCACGTATGGAGCACAGGTGGTTTACAAGAAAGCGATGAAGCTAAAGAAGAGGCGTCAACTATAGGAGAATTGCGCAGAGCAGGCAACCTCAGCAAACAAGGAAAAGGCTCAATGCCAACTGGAAAAGAGTCGTTGACAGCATAGTGGTGGTGTATTCCACATATAAGGCGATGTATTTCTCAAGGTGGTGTATTCCACATATAAGGCATTGTATTTCGCAAGGTGGTGTATTCCACATATAAAGCGATGTATTTCGCAAGGTGGTGTATTCCACATATAAGGTGATGTATTTCGCAAGGCGGTGTATTCCGCATGATTGGCAGATATATTCACAAAGGCATTAGCAAAGGAGACCTTTGATTATTTAAGACAAAATTTAGGCATTGTAAATGCTGAAGTAGTTAGTGGTAGAAATTACGGGGGAGTGTTAGAGACTGGAGATAATTTCTCCACTCCTTCTCAAGCATGCACAGCAGTTAAAGAAGCAATTCAGTCTTGTTTGCATGCAAAGACTATAGTTAAATTTAGACTGTAGTTAATTTTAGACTGTAGTTAATTTTGGTTTGCTTTTCTAATTATTGTTTGTTTTCAAATCTATTTAAGAGACCCATGGGCATAGCTTTGTAATTGGAGAAAGATCAAGAAGATCTGCAAGATTCAAGAAAATCAATAAAATTCTTGTTTTCATGATTGCAGTAGCAATTGAGTATTTCTGTGCTTATTTTTCTATTTTTATGTGCTCTATTTTTTCTAATAAGGACCCACTTCCAAGTCAAAGTGTGGAGTGTAGAATGTAACGATTGATGTTCTCTCCTTACTCTTTTTTGTAACTGCACAATTTCCAATGCTATTGTATCTTCCATTGCTAATTAATTGTTATAATCATCCCAACAATTCCATTTCAGTCTTGACAGTTTTCTTTAAACATTACTTTTAAAAGTACCATATAAATAAAAAAAGAAAATTTTTGAATAAATTATGTGTAATATTATTTGATTGATATTTTGGATCACATTTTATGATTCATTATCATAAATAATATAAATGATGATGAATCAATAACATTGATCAAAAATATTGATCGAATAATTTTACACATTTTATCGAAAAATCTTTTTATTATTTTATAAATTGTAAAAACATTAAATCAATAATAATAATAATAATAATAATAATAATAATAATAATAATAATAATAATAATAATAATAATAATAATAATAATAATAATAATAATTGAGCCAACATGTAAGCTAGATTTACTATCAGTCAAGCTACTCTAAAACATGAATTTAGATTGGCATGTTTGTTGAGTCAGAATGTAGATCACAATTTCTATTCTATTCAGGTGACAATGCTGAAAGTAGTAAGAATAATCAGCGTTTGTGCAAACTTCTCAGAAGATGTACCTTTAAGATAATCTCCGATGTTGATAAAAAGAGCATCGGGGGAATAGTAACCCACTCATCAGCCTTACGAACATGAAGAGCCTCCCATGGACACTCGTCATCTTGCAGCAATATCGTGATCTCACTGCAATACATGGTTTTAACAACATTAAACTGGAGAAAATATGTTTAGAATTGTTTAGGAAAATGTTTACATGAAATCTCCCAGTTAAAACATTGCTTAGAATTATATGGATGGGTACAAATAATAATTTTAGTAGATCTAGTCTTGGACAATGTATTTGTGGGTAGAAGAATAAGTAGTGATAACATGATTATTCTATTCTATACCTATAATTTACAGGAGTTGTTGGCCACTGTTTCAAGTCCCTGGCTTCAACACGAAGGGTGTGCAAAAACATGATATCAGCCCAATCAAGAGGTTGGTCTTCAGAGGCTACAAATGCATACTTGAGCTTTCTTCCCTTGGAAGTTGTAAGTAGCCTTAGCAACATTCCTCATTCTGCCCATCAGAGACACACAAATCCCATGGTTTATTACCTGTATACATATGTCATAAATCACAATGTTAATGTCAACGCATATAAAGTCACTCATGTGTGAAGAATACTAGCTTACACAAAATCCACTAAAGTTCCTCAGGGAAAGCCCTGACAACTTTTGCCCAGTATATAGGAGACGATTACTCTTGCTTGGTGGTTGTGTACAGTCGACATGTCAATCACTGGGATATAATTATCTTTGTATGATGGAGAATGAGTTAGATATGGCCTGCCCTACTCAAGGGCCACTGTTGGAAAAAACTTACAGCAATAATGGTTGTATACATACAAAAATTACCAAATTTGAAAGGCTTAGGTGGGCAGCAATGAACAACCAAAGAAATGAAACAAGGAAGAGAGAGAATGTGGAAAAATAAAAACTAAATTTGCATATATTAAATCTCTGAAAAACTTTCTTATACAAACACAGCTACAACTGTATAAAAATTACACAAATAACTTCAAAAGAACTTTTTCCTTGTTTTCTTCAGCTTGCTGTCAGCAAATATATTCTCCTTTGCTTCTTTTCTACTTCCCCAGATGGGTGCTCTATCTTTTTGAATATTGTTTCTACTCCACTATACTCTCCAAGCTTATATTCTCCTTTCTCTATCTTCCTACAGGGTGTTGATGCATCTAAATTTTCTTTGTTGCAGAGTGTTGCTGCATCCTTTTTTCTTACTCTGCTACATGCTCCTCCCCTACTCTCTTCTTTTACCAGCATCTGCACATTCTATTCTACTGCATTGAAATTCTTCTACTCCCTATTTTGTCTCTCATCTGATCGTTGTTTTCACCTACTATAAAATTTCCCCCCAAAAAACTAAAACAGTTCCGTATTTCAAATTTCAAATGGTTGAATTTAATTATTGTCGATGTCAAGTTTCAGAGTTGGCTAGGTGAGTAGGTAGGGAGTCAAAAAATAATATTATTTTAACACTCCCCCTTATGTTTGCCCTTCCTACCATGGTTAGTGGGATTTTTTTGAGTCTCCAAAACCTCCTTATAACTTCTCTTTAATTTTTTAAATACTTTTTTACTTTTTTTATGCATGTCTGTAGCTTCGTTTCTAAACTATGTAGCTCAGATAATAGAGTCCATAGCTAGACTATTAAAATCCATAACTACCCTGCCAAAACTCATAGTTGGGTTATAATTTGTAGCTACCCTACCAAAATTCATAGCTAGATTGACAAAATCCATAGCTAGATTGATGAAATCCATAGCTAGACTGACAAAATCCGTAGCTGGACTCAAAATCTATAGCTACCCTGATGTAATCTATAGCTTTGTTGTAGGAGTCCAGAGTTGTATTGTTTGAGTCCATAGCTGTGCTATAAGACTCTGAAGTTATAATAACGCATTGTAGACCTAATTTTGTTGTATTTACGATCTTTAATCTTCTTCTTAGATGCATGAAAGTGTCTTTAGATAAAGGCTTAGTGAAAATATCAGCTAGCTATTGATCCAACTTGAAAAAACTAAGTTCTATGACATAATTTTTAACTAACTCTCAAATGAAGTGATACCTGATTGCAATATGCTTGCTCCTAACATTAAACATGTGGTTATTTGACAATTCTATGGATGATACATTATCATAATAGACCGTAGAAGTTCCTTATTACTCATGCAAATTAGAAAGCATCATTCTCAACCATATAGCCTAAGATGTTGTTGCAATGGTTGCTATGTATTATGCTTTAGTTTTAGAAAGTGACACTATCAGTTATTTTTTTGAAGCCCAAGATATGGCCCCTGATCCAAAATGAAATACATACCTCGAAGTGTTCTTTCAATCATCAAGGTTGCTTCCCCAATCTTTATCCATGTAACCAACAAATTGAAACCCATCTGCTACTACATACAAAACTCCATAATCCTTTGTTCCATTCACATACCTCAATATCCTCTTGCCCATTTTCCAATGTGTCTCCTTTGACATCTCTATAAATATTGATATGAGAATGATTGCATACATTATATTTGGCCTTGTTGTAGTCAAATACATTAGGCTTCCCACTAGGCTCTTATAGTGTGTGGGGTCTACATTGCTACTACAATCATCTTTACATAACTTAATACTTGTCTCTGTTGGAGTAAACATAGGCTTTTTATCCATCATTTTGAACCTCTTTGAGATCTCCTTTGCATACTTAGATTGGCATATGAATATGCCTTCATCCATTTATTTGAATTCAATCTCAAGAAAATACTTCAAGAACCCCAAATCAGTCATCTCAAATTCATTTTCCAGGCTATTTTGAATTCCTCAATGGACTTATTTGCATTACCAGTGAATATTAGATCATCCACATAAAATACAACAATCAAAATACTTTCTTTGCATGCTTGATGTAGAGTGTGGGCTCACTTGTACTTTTTCTAAAATTGTTGCTCAACAACTATGAGTCTATATGACTGTACCATGCTGTTGGGGCTTGTTTGAACCCATACAATGTCTTTTTTTGCTTATACACTTTGTTCTCATGACTGAGATTCTCATATCTAGGTGGTTGTCCCATAGAAACCTCTTCTTCTAGCACTCCATTCAAGAATGCTAACTTCACATCCATTTGATGCACTTTCTACATGTGTTGAGAAGAAATGGCTATGATTATCCTTATCATTTCTAGCCTTACTATGAGTGCAAATATTTCATTTTAGTCACACCTAGATCTTTTTTTGTAGCCTATCACCACTAACCTTGCCTTATGCCTCTCTATCTTGCCTTTGGAAGTATATTTTGTCTTGTATACCCACTTAACTCTTATAACTTCTTTTCCTTTTTGTAGGTCAACTAACTCCCATGTCTCATTTCTCTCTATGGTGTGCATTTCTTCGTCCATAGCCTCACATCACTTGTTATCCTTAACTGCTTTTTCAATGTAAATTAGATCAGCTGATAAAAAGAGTGCATAATTTTTTGTTTCATCTTCATTTTTCTCATACCTTGACTGCTTATAGACTTCTTTCAAGCTCATCTTCCTTACTTGATGTTGACTTGAGTTAGAGGAGGATGTTGACTCATGAACAACTCATTGACCTCCATGATGGATGCTTCCATTAGATGAATCAGCCCTATGTGAACTAGGGATCTAAATTGGTGTATTTGTGGTTGTACCACCTATTATTTTGGATTCAATAAAGGCCCCACCAACCCTTATTTTCACATGCTATTCTTCTTGTCTCTCTTCCCAAGCTTCATGCTCAATGAATTGAACATCCCAGCTGATTATGAGCTCTTTGGTGATGGGATTATACAATCGATAATCCTTTGATTGGTCACTATACCCTATGAAAATTCACTTCTCACCTTTGTCATTCCACTTCATTCTTCTTTTCTTCGACACGTGTGCATATGCCACATAACTATACACTCTAAGGTGTTCTACACTTGGCTCTTAGTTGTTGCATGCTTCTTGAGGGATCACATCCATAACACTCTTTTTTGGATGTATATTTAATAAATACACAACTATTGCTACAACCTCAGCTCAAAAATCATTAGGCAAACCTTTTGCCTTTAGCCTGCTCTTTGCCATCTCTTGGGTGGTCATATGCTTCCTGTTGGCCACACCATTTTGTTGTGATGTATAGCTAGCTATAAATTATTATTTTATGCCATGATCCTTTCAAAAATTTATGAACTCATTATAGATATACTCTCCCCCTCTATCCATCCTTAAAATCCTAATGTAGTGGCCACTTTGTTTCTCTACTATAGCCTTAAATTGCTTGAAGGTCTCAAATACTTTTGATTTGTTCATCAAAAAATATACCTATATCTTATATCTATAGTCATATATGAATTTCATGATATAGACATTTTTAGATAAGGAAGGGGTCTTCATTGGACCACACAAGTCTAAATGGATCATCTCTAAATGAGCTCTAGCTCTCCATGCCTTACCCATGGGAAATACACTCCTAAGTTGCTTCCTCAATATGCAACCTTCACATAACTTTTTTGATTGTTCTATACGGGGTAGCCTCTTCACTATGTGTTTCTTGTGAAAAATATTCAACCCTCCAAAGCTCAAATGCCCATACCTAAGATGCCAAAGAATAGGTTCATCTACCATCACTTTTTTGAACACTACTGCGAGCTCACTTTGCATTATCAATGGAAATACCTAATTATTTGTCATCTTAACTACTTAAATATATCTATTACAACCACTCATATCAAAGATGATACACTCACCATTCTCAAATATGATTTTAAACCCCTTTTGCACAAGCTTCTCAATGCTAGTAAGGTTGTACTTTAACCCAAGTACATAGTAAACATTATGTATTTGTCTTTTGTCACCTTGCTTGGCGTAGATTGAAATGCTTCCTTTACCTATGAAAGGAACCTTATCACTATTTTACATCTTTATCTCTGATTTTATTGACTCATCTATGTGGCTAAGCATCTCTTTATTTCCACTCATGCAGTTTTTACAACCACTATCTAAGTACCATGTCTCTTTGCCACATTGCTTATGAATGTTACATGTTATAAACAAGCTTCCACCTTTTTCATTTCTATTAGGTTCAACCTCTTATGTATAATTTAAATTTAAATATTATTTATTCATGTCATATTCCTTCTTTTTACACTCACTAGCATAATGTCCATACCTCTTATAATAGTAGCAGTGGATGCTAGATTTATCATACCTTTTTGTAGAACCACCTCTAAAAGTGTTGTTGCTCCTTCCTCTTCCTCTTCCATGTGATTTTTGATGGTTATGTCTTCCACCTTCTTGACTAATAAAATTTCTTCCTCTTCTTATATTTTTTATCCTCTCCTCCTTCCTTTCACATTCACATTGGTCTTGAACTTTTTCTCGTGGGAAGAGGTGGTTGACCTATTCAATATTTGTTCATGGGTTTGCAAAGAATCCATTAGCTCATCCACCATCATTTATTTCAAATATTTTGACTCTTCTATTGCAACTACTATAAGGTTAAATCTAATTAGAAGGCTCCTCAACACCTTCTCAATGATCCTATGATCTTCAAGGGTATCACCACATGTTTTCATTTTATTGACAATATTCATTATTCATGTAAATAAGTCATTGATAAACTCATTATCCTTCATTTTTAGGGTCTCAAAGTCTCTCCTTAAAAGATACAAACTTGAAAAGCTTCACCTTTTCACTTCCTTGATATGCATTCTATAAAATATCTCATGCTTGCTTAGAATGGACAGTTGCTGCTATCCTAAGAAAAATTACAACAACTAATTCCATTTGTATATAGCTAGTGCTTTGACATCTTTCCTTTTATTTTCTTTTAGTACATTCTTTTTTGCTTAGGTCAAAGCATTGAAGGCTACCATTTCTACTACCTCATTATACCCAACTTCAATCAACTCTCATAAGTCTTGAGAGTTGATTATTGTTTTCATCTTAATGCTACATATATCATAATTTTTGTCATCAAACATAGGGGGCTATTATGATGACCATAAACTTCCTATTACCATGTCTAAATGCACTCTTCACCTGGCTTCCCTTTACCAATAGCTCTAATACTAGTTGTTGGAAAAAACTTACAACACTAATGGTTGTATAGCTATAAAAATTACCAAATTTGAAAGGTCTAGGTGGGAAGCAATGAACAACCAAAGAAATGAAATAGGGGAGAGAAAGAATGTCTAAAAAATATTTGTATATATTAAATGTCTAAAAAATAGGGGAGAGAGAGAGAGAAATAAACACTAAATTTTCATATATTAAATGTCTAAAAAATATTTGTATATAAACATAGTTATAGCTATATAGAAATTACACAAATAACCTCAAAGGAACACTTCCCTATTTTCTTTAGCTTGTTGTTGGCAAATATATTCTCCTCTACTTATTTTCTACCTCCCTTGACTTTTGCTCTATATTTTTGAAGACTATTGTTGCTCCACTATACTCTCTCTTTCTTTGTCTTCCTACAGGCTACTATTGCATCTAAATTCTCTTTGTTGCAGACTACTATTGCATCCTTTTCTCTTGCTCTACTATGTTGTTCTCCCCTACTCTCTTCTTTTACCAGTAGTTGGCATTGAAATTATTTTACTCCTTATTTTCTCTTTTATTTGACAATTGTTTTTACCTACCACAAAACTTCCCCAAAAAAACTTAAATGGCTCCAAATTTTAAATGGTTACATTTAATTCTTGCAACTGTCAAGTTCTAGAGCTGGCTGGGTGAGTAGGTAGGGAGTCAAAAAATAATACTATTTTAATAGCCATGTATTTTTTAGATAGAGCATGGAGATTCTCTAATACCAATTCCTACACGATTAGAACTGAAAATGATATTAAGTTTCTTGTAGTGGGATTAGGAACAATCATGGCATTAAACATATTACTAAGCCTATAGGATGAGCTTCAAGTATTTTAAATGAAGTTTGTTATAGGGATTTACCCATTAATATATTCAATAGGGATGTAGAGTTAAGAATAATAAACTCACTTCATCAAAAACCTAGTATATCACACAACTTTTAGATCTTAAAAAAAGTACGAGTAAATGAAATCATATTGAGATAGTACATGGGCTGAAACCATCCCAAATTGTTTGCATATCCTATTTGGAGGAAAACACCACATGGATAATGGCCGCATAATAAGTAAATAAACATAGCTTATAGTTAGAAAAATTCCATGGCTTTATCTATTACTTACACCTAATTTTTTGGTAGCTATTGATACCTAAAGTCTAAAAGAAATTTTTTATCGAATGGTTAGAAATCAACATCTTTGTGTCATTTAACTTGGTCTTTCAATGCTATAGACCATAATGATATCCACTATAATAGATAGTGATGGATAACTAATGTCCAAAATCAAATTTTTGGTGAATGGTTAGAAATCAATATCAGCGAGGTGTCCAATGGTAGAAATTATTATCTTTGACGTGACCTTTAGCATGGCCCTAAGTGATATAAATCATAATGACATCCAATATAATGGGTAGCAATTGATAGCTAAAGTTAAAAAGATAATTTTTGATGAATAGATATATATCAATTTATTTGAGGTGTCCCACATAGAAATCAACATCTTCGACATGTCCTTTATCATGGTTTAAAGTGATATAGACCATAATGACATCTTAAATAATTAAAGGGATGTGCTACGTGTGCATAGATTTTGTTTTTTACAAGGCCAAGCTCTAAGGAAAAGTTTTATGTCGTGCATGTGCGTGTGTGCGTGTGTGCGTGTGTGCGTGCGTGTGTGTGTGTGTGTGTGTGTGTGTGTGTGTGTGTGTGTGTGTGTGTGTGTGTGTGTGTGTGTGTGTGTGTGTGTGTGTAACACAAGTATCATACCCTACAATTTGGCATAGGGTATGAGGGTGGATGATGACATGATGTTTAAGGTTAAGTTTTGGATTAATATAGAGAATTCACATGAGAGGGTAGAATTTAGGTCCCTTTGAGAGCAACAACATATATAGATCACATATAAGTTTGCTCACACAATCATAAATATGGATACCTATATGCAAGGGGATGATGCATGTTATACAACAAGAAATTCAAGATAGTTTAAGGCCATCGATTAAGGATGGATTATTGAGAGTCATCCCATAAATAGAATGCCTTAGAGTTTAATATGCCATATATTATATAGGTCTTTAGTGTTATTTCAGGGTTTGATGGAGGAGTGGAGAGCCTAAGGAGGGAAGGATGAGTAAAATCCAATAACACTCACTTGGAGTTTGAGTGAGTGTAATCAAGTAGGACTAGAGGGTGTGGTAGTGTTAAGTATATTTTGAATTTAATGAATCATACTAATAGATCTAAACTATCGTAATTTATATAAAATAAATATATAGATCTATAAATAAAATATAGAATTTATAGAATTAAAAATTAGTTAAAATAGTAAATTGATCAATATATATATATATATGCAAACCTCCCTCGTACAGATTTTATGTTGACTGGGAAAGTTGAATGTGATTGAAAACTACCTGAGAAGACATGTGTATTGTGTTGTATTTGATATTAGAAATTCAAACTTCATCAGGATAAGGCCACATTGGGACAAGGTTGTGTTTGGAAAATAAGGCCACACTATGGCCTTGTCTATTGATTACAAGAACCTCTTGGTTGACTATATGTCTATTTTTTTGATCTAGGTCTATGTGCCTATTTGTGAGGGTTTATTTATTTCCTACATATGCTTATTTGTGATAGAGAAACCTACAAAAGATAAAACCCTAAGTCATGCGTAATAAACACAATAAATATTAAATGCTTAAAAGGGGAATAGGGTTAGGGGAATGGCTGAGCTACCTTTAAAAAACCCTACATAATCTGATGTTTCTAGGTTCTTTGTGCCTTTATTTGTATAGTCTATATCTGGTACAAGGGTTTATGATCACTTACGGAGACCACTACATAACTAATTTTCCTTCAAAAAACCTAGTTCCTTGATATGTGAAGACCAATGCAAATCAATGGGAAAAAGGGGTCAATGACTAAATTTGGATGAGACCTCAACAATCCATGTGTTGGGCTTTACTTACATACCAATACTCTGAAGAGGAATGAAACTTCATGTAGTTATCCCATGGTATGGTGGTGTGTCAATAACTAGTGCAATGTGTTAGATGTTGTAATAATAGTGTGATTAGATTTTGTAACCATGAGGTTTGACCTATGAAATGTACTCAAACTTGAGCTCTAGGATACTAGGGTTGTATGCAATCATAATTAAGATAAATAGCTATTACGTTGTTAATGTACAAGTGTGATTCTAGTATTTTTGGTGTGGAATCCTCCACATGTGCCAAATTATTTGAAATGTGCTTACTTAGTATGAAAATCCTTTGAATTGGGATTAGTAGGTACATGGGCTGACATTCCTATAGATTTTAATTTAATAAATTATCCATTATTTGGTAGGAAGATAGGAGAAGGGAAAGGACACTAGAACAATGCATTGTAGTCCCCTAAGGGGCTCTTGTATAATGGGTAATTTTATCATGTTGAGTTTTATACAAGGCCTAAAATATGTATGAAATTGATAATAATATGTCTAAGCACATTCTTGGATTATGTTTCAAATTAGAGGAGTGTGTGAGATGGTCAAGAGTGATCAAAAGGGGCCCTAAGATAGGTATAGAGTTAAGTGTGTAAAAGAGTGGTCTCAAGTGCACAATTTTAGCTTAAATGTTTATTACATGTGTCTAAATTTGGCCCCATTTTATTCTAGTAATGCAAAAAATTTAAAGGACTATATTAAAATTAAAAAGAGTTTATACCTAAACTTACCTATTGGAAGGAGTCCTAGATGTATGCTATAATGTTTAACTTTTCTCTACACAAACCTATAGTGAAACATATGTAATATTTGTATTTACTTAAGATTAATAATCAAAAGTGAAATATTAGAAACTAGAGAGTGATAAGGAATGAATACACCTGATTGGGTACATCAACTATTGTGTTTTCCTAGTGAAAAAATTTGGTAAAAAACTAGTGATTATGGTGGATTGTGTACTTATATTAAAATTCAATGGATTGAATTGGACTATGCATGCCCCAATTCTTATTGATAAGTGGTTGTGATCAATAACTCAAGGTAGGCTTGAATCCATCATCATCATACCATAGTAGTGGAGTAACTAAGAATCCAGGTATGAATCCTTGTTGGAATCATAATGACTAAGATGGGGCGAGTCAGTCATTAAAACCTTTCTTTCAATTACACTTAAGAAATCATGAATCATTCAACCAATTATATATATATATATATATATATATATATATATATATATATATATATATATATATATATATATATATAGTAAGCATAAGTAACTATCCACATAAGCATGAAACAAAAGAACATATCACATATGTGGGAAACCATCAAGGGGAATAAACCCCACTGATCTATGCAAATGGACTATAGTCCCTTAAGACAAAAACAAAATTTAGTGAATCACCAATTTCACATGGAGTACCAATCCCAACTAGCCAAGAACCTACTTGACTAGGTTTTAGCAAGCACCCACTTGCAAGGAGGCACCAACCCCCTAAATGACTTAGAACCAACTTATCCACCTTATTTATTTGATCAAATTTATAATTATATGTTTCTCAACCAATATATGATGATCACTTCTTTATCTCTTCACACTCTTATCCCTCTTAAACTACCTTCTAGGTTTCTTCACTCAACTAGATCTCTTCAAGACTAACTAGGTCATATGACCTTGATATTCATATGCAGACACACTATCATATTTTCATTAAATATAATTTACACTCTTATAATGGTATAAAATACCTCCTTTTTCTCTTCCATCTCTTATTTCATTTTCTTTTACTTGCTTACTCCAATAAGCCTAAAATTGCCTTGTATATATACCATTCCTTGTTCATATACCACTTAGTAATTTACTCACCCTTAACCTGTTACATAATCCATTGAATAGGTATTATTACATATTATGGGCATGAATCAAATGATATTTTATTCCCTTTTGGTTTGACATGACCCAATTAGGCCTCATTTCTCTTTTAGGTCTCATGAAGACCTAAGTACATTAGGTCTCTCTCTTAACGTCAAAACTTGATTCTTTTAGACCCAGATGGATTTATACAAAAATTGAAAATAATTCAATCACTTATTAAAATAAATATTTTTACCTGCTTCATTATTTCTTAGATCTACATCATTTTTTCATACATTGAAACCTTCTTTGGGATAAATTACCCTATTTGGCTTGCATGCCTCAAAAAAGTATCTTGCAAGAATGAAGCTCATACGTAAGACACTCAAATATTATAAAATAAGTATATATGTAGATTCTAAATGACCTCAATGTAATAAAAAAATTCATTAGACACTTTTACTTAGAATATAAGGCTTTAATAACACTTCTGCAACTCACTCACTTAGAACCTCCAAATTATCTCAAAACACAATCATAGTGACTTAGACCTCCAACACCTGTATAGACATTTTGAATGACTTATTATGTATGTAAATGATCCTATTACATGTCATGGCCATCTTAAATTATAAAAATCATATGGTTTATTGGAAACTATTGGTCTTACAGACCAATTTGTTGACCTCACTACACATAGACCTCATTGAGTCAGACAAGCCATTTTGGATTCATAATTTTCACCACTATATACAAATTCTAAGATTAATACTAAGAATTAATAATACATAATAATCTAAAAAAACATCTCCATACACTTTGTTTCATCATTCTATCATGAAAACACATTCAAATTCATCTTCTCATTGCTACCTATGTTTTTCACTATTTACACTATTTGCCCTATTAGCGACTAGATAAATTGGATGATCAATTTATCACACTTGAGGGTTAGAAAATATCCATAAAATTTCATGTAAATTAAACTTAAGTCTCTACTTTCTTCCTCCATTCATTTGATTACTATGTCCAATTCAAATTTTGAATTCTACAGTAACTTCTTCAAAAATAAGCTTATAACTCAACATTTTCTCTCTCCTCTCTCTAACCAATACCACCTAGAGGTACTTGGGAGAGTCCAATACAATATAAAATATTTTACCTAAGATATTCAATCCATCATGAGCACTTTTTAGCAACATCTTCAACATCAAGTCTTTATTAGGGTTCTAAGAGGGTTTAAACCAGTTTTCACTTGTAAAGATCATTCATAAAGCATAACCCCTCAATCCAAAAACTAATGCCTAGAATTTTAATTTAGGACCCTTCCCCATATTCCATGAACTACTTATGTTCCCATGAAATTTTTTGATGATATAATGAGCATAAACAAATCCTTCTTGGGCTAGGAACCCTTCATTTTGAGCACTCGAGAGATCTCCAAACAACTTTGCATGCCTTATCCTTCACACTATGACCTTAAACTACATGAAAAAACTTGAAACAAAATACATCACCTATAAAAATACTTACATGAGATAAAATACCTTAAAATATTGTCATGACCCCTCATTAGGCCTCTCTCTCTCTCTCTCTCTCTCTCTCTCTCTCTCTCTCTCTCTCTCTCTCTCTCTCTCTCTCTCTCTCTCTCTCTCTCTCTCTCTCTCTCTCTCTCTCTCCTCTCTCTCTCTCTCTCTCTCTCTCTCTCTCTCTAGAACTTGACCTACAAACCATATTAGACCTTAAAAATGACCTTCATGCCTCTTTTTATTAAATATTAATGTCACTCACATACTCAATAAACCTCTCTCATGCTTAAATACTATGATACATCCTTCACATGCCTTGATAATAGATCATGATACCTCATTAGGCTGGGTAAGGTTTAAGAGAGGTCTAGATGCACACCGAGACTAAAGGTCCTACACCTATAGGCTCATCTTCAAAATCTCACCAATGCATCACATACATGATCAAACAACCTCATGCAACCACTCATGCCTATGTGCACTCATTTCACTAATCAACCATGCTCAAAACTTCTCATAAGGTCTCTTCATGCCATGACTAGGCTTAGACTACTTAAGCACTTGATTCCTTAACCTATTATTTTCATGTTATGACCTTAATAAAACATCAACCATATAGATATAAGAAATTACACCTCACTCATATCACTGCACCATTCTTTTCTTAATGACAATAATCTTCCATAGTTTCATACAAACCTAAAACCACATGACCAAGATTCATATTACTTGGCATCTCTCTTTCATGTACGTGAACACCTTTGACATCATCCTTCACATCAACCTTGTATTTCATGAAACCATATTGCATTAGTTTCCTTCAAATTATCTCTTGACCACAATCTTTTCACTGCATCTTTTCTCATCACATATTGTCAACTAGGATCAGTCACCTTTGTTCATTCATTTCACAATGCTTCCTTTACATGGATTACCCTTCCATGACATGTACCTTTCATGCTGACAACTTTCACAACAATATCAATTTTTATCACTCATCACCTTTGACAACATCATGCTACCAATTGAGAACACACTCTTAACAGGTTACTATCATGCCAAATAGATCTTTGACATCAGTGACCATTATGCCTTTTTACAATGCACCCATTTGACATCAATGACAACAACATGCCAACAAACTCACCCTTTGTCATTGTTGGAAAACATACTACACAAATGAAATCACTTCAAAATGATACTTTTCCCATCTTCTCATTCTCCTCCTTTTGACATGAATGACAAAGGGTCTTATACAAATAACCATCTTATCCTTGGACCTAAATTTTAAATAAGAACATAGATAAATGCTGATTAAAACTCACCTTAAGCTCATACCATTTATTATAGATATATTTTGGAACATTTAAACTATACCTCAAGAAACCATGCTTATTATAACTATTTTGACACTTCACAACATAGAGATATAAATCTCCCCCTAAAATCATACTCTCCTCTTAAGTCATAAGATGGAAGCCACTCTCAAAAATATCTTTAAATAAGCTACTTCTCCCCATTTTTTGTAATAGTATCACAGAGTTTATGAAGCATTATACAAACATGCTCCCCCTTTGTCCTCACAACTTGTGCTCATCATATGAGTCATCATGACTCATAGACCTTTCTCAACATCTTTCAAGCATATCTCATATACCAATCAGATGCATAGGATTTCATCACACTTCCATCTTTGTCAACAATATTTCACTTGTCTCTATGGTCATATTGGTCTTGCAAACCAATCCATATTCCATATGTCTCTAAACACAATGTTATGTTCATGATTCCTTATTAGTTGATCTCCAGAATCAATGCCAAAACTATTTTCACCTTGTCATATACATAAAATCTATAGAGAAACAAATTATAATTTTACAACACAGACAATCTAAAATCCTCTCAAAATGAGTCCTTCTTTGACTGTAACCTCATGATTCTATAGATAGGAGAGTGTCTCCATAAGGCCTAATGGATTCACCCCTTTCCATAGGTATCTCAAAACTCCATGAACTCAGGGGATTCCTAGATATCAAAACCACATTCCTCATCTATCTTTCAATCATGAGACTAATATTCCCTCCTTATAATCCACTTAGGATTTACTAAAGCATTCAACTCATCCACCTTGTCATCCTTTTTCTTTTCTTTGATTGCATTGTCTACACATGCAGATAACAAGTGTTCTTAACATTCCTTCACTTCTAATCTTTTCTCTATCTTAGGCTTGTAGACTGATCAGAACTAAGCTTGACTATCTTTGGCTTCCACACCTTGGTTTGTCTTCTTTCTTTAACTCTATTAGCTTGAAGTTTCTTATTGTGTCTTGATGATTCATGATGATAAAATCTTAAAATATGACCAATGTTAAGATAATTATAGAAAAAAATCACGCATACATCTTGACTGATGTGGTTTGTGACTCCTTCCATATCCCCATGAGTACTCATTCTTGGAGGGTCTTCTACACTCTCTTGATTTATGACCAAACTGACTACATGAGAAACAATAACCATTGAATGAATTTTCATACCTTATGGCATTATGTTGTCTAACAAAATTTGTCTTCATATTGTTCTTAAGGTTGACATTCTTATTCACATTAGCATTTTTCTTGTTTTCATTTTGATCTATTTGAAACCAAGACCTACCTTATCATTAGCAGACTTATAACTACTCAAAATGTCATCTAGAACCTTAGTGCTCTTTTCAAACTTCTCATAGGTTTTCAACTTGCTAGTTATTTGATCCAATTTTGACTTTAACGAATCCATTTTTGATTCATACCTGGTGCATTCTTCTTCCTTAGACTTTAGGATAGTAGTGACTATCTCCATCTCAGGTTTGACCTATTTAACAATCTCATCATGCTCCTTAGATGTATGACTCAATCTCTCTTCAAACAAACCAATATGTTCTTCATAGTCCTTAACTAATGATCTTAGTTTCTGATTCTTCCTTCTTTGGAACTTCAACTCTTCTAGAGCACTTACCAATTCTATCTCAAGGTTCACTTCAGCATCTCCTTCATCTAGGTCTTCATCATCCATAAGTCCTTTCCCTTTTGAGCAACCCTCATTATCTTTTTCTATATCCATGAATAAGGTTTCACTTTTGTCATGTTCATTATTGTCATCATCACTATCAAATGTACTTGTGTCACTTACATTAGATGATATATTATCTTCTTTGGCATAGAAACTTCTCTTACTCTTGAATGACACTTTCTTTCCCTCATACTTCTTGAAATCTTTCTTACTTTTCTCAAGCTTATAGGCATTCTTATCATCACCATGATGTTCATCATGTTCATTTTTATCCTTTTTAGGACACTTAGATTCAAAGTAACCAATCTTACCATAGTTGAAACATTTGAAAGGCAACTTATCCTTGTACTTACCAAATCAAAACCTTGATTTCCTATCAAATGTGGCTATAAACTAATCATCATAAATATTTGAGCATACCTGATCGTTGATCTTCTTGGATTTTGACTTTTTCTCAAATTTTAATTATGCTTCCTTCTTGGGAGGTCTTCCTTCATTTATTCTCATCTCATAGGTAGTCAAGATGCCATGAATCCCATCCATATAAAGTGTATATATAACTTGATTTATTCTACTATAGACACATTTGAATCAAATTTAGAATTTATAGATCTCAATACCTTTTGAATAATTATAGACTCTTTCACTTCTTCTATGAGACCTTTGATGACATTGATAACTTCATCAACCCTTAACAGGTAGGACATAATGTTTTAATCCTCCTTAATTCTCAAACTTTCAAACTTCTTATGGTGAGTCTGTAACTTTACCAACTTTACTTTTGTGTATCCTTCATAAATTGTCTAAAAAATTTCCCTAATCCATTTTTTTGTATCACAATACATGACCTTTACAAACTTTGCCTCTAAAGGACCACATAGAATGGCATTCATTGCCTTAGAGTTTTCTCATTTATCTTCTTGCTTGCTACATCGTTTGGTGGTTTATAAGGTGTAGTGAAACCATAAACACCATATTACCATATTTCATAACCTAAGGACATTATATAGGTATTCATTATAATGCTCCAAAATTCATAGTTAGTCCCATTGAAGAGAGGATACTTATTGGTTAAGAAAACTCCATGTGCTTATTGACTAGACATGCTTGTGCTTTAAGAATATACTTCAAGATGTTAGCATTGAATCAAAGGACCAAGATCTAATACCACCTATTGGAATAAAAATTATTGAGATTGGGGGGTTGAATCAATAAGCAAAACTTTTCTTTCAATTACAATTAAGCAATCATGAATCATTCAATCAACCGTATAGATCTAGCAAGCATAGACAACTATCCACATAAGCATGAAACACAAGAACACATCACATATGTGAGAAACCCTCAATGGGAAGAAACCTAATTGATATATTAAAATTTATTATATTCCTATAATACAAAAACCAAATTTAGTGAATCACTAACTTCACATGGAGCACCAACCCCAATTAGCCAATTACTTACTTAACTAGGCTTTAGAAAGCACCCACTTTCAAGGAGGCACTAACCCCCTAGATGACTCAGAACCAAATTTGACACATAATTATTTTGATCATGTTCAAAATAATATGTTTCTCAACCAATATATATTGATCACCTCTTTATCTCTTCACACTCTTATCCCTCTCAAACTACCTTATAGGCTTCTTTATTCAACTAGGTCTCTTCAAGACTGATTAGGTCATATGACCTTCATATTCATATGCAAAAACATTACCATATATTCATTACAGATTCTATACACTCATTTTATGGTCTAAAATACCTCTTTATACTCATCAATCTCCTATTTCATTTGCTTGTATTTGTTTACTCCAATAAGCCTAAAATTGTCTTGTATATATACATTCCTTATTCATATACCACTTAGTCGGACATTCAAACATAACCTATTAAGTTAGACATAGAATATTTATTAGGACATATTTTTTACATTAATAAAATGATATTTGAGTCCATTTTGGTTTGGCATGACTCAACTAGGCCTCATTTCTCTTTTAGGTCTCATGGAGACCTAATTGCATTAGGTCTATCTCTTAACGCTAAAACATGATTCTCTTGGGCCTAGATGTATTTCTCCAACACTTTAAAAACATTCAACCACTTATTCAATGAAATTTTTTTATCTCCTCCATCCTTTTTTAGATCTACATCCTTCATTCATACCTTGAAATCTTTTTTAGGACAAATTACCCTATAAGGCCTCTATGCCTCAAAATATTTTCTTGCAAGAATGAAGATCAAACCTATATAAGACATTCAAATATGATCAAATAATTATATATAGAGAGAGAGAGTCTATATAAAATATTATTAAACACTTCCACTCTGAATATAAGGCTTCAAGAACACTTCTGCAACTCACTCACTCAGAACTGCCAGATTACCTGAAAACATAGTTATGGTGACTTAGACATCCAACACATATCTAGACATTTTTAATGAATTTTGATGCATGAAAATTATCCTATGAAATTTCCAAACCATCTTCAAATATAAACATCATATTTTCTAGTGGAAACTATTGGTCTTACAAATAAATTTGTTGACGTCACTATATATATACCTCATTGAGTCAGACAAGCCATTTTGGATTCATCATTTTCACAACTATAAATAGCTTCTAAGATTTATAAAAAGCATGAATAATACATACTAGTCTCAAAAAACATATCCGTGCACTTAGTTTCATCATTATATCATGAAAACACATTCCAATTCATCTTCTCACTATTGTCTGAGTTTTTCACTATTTGTAATATTTGGCTTATTAGCGATTGGCTAACTTGGATGAACAGTTAGGAAAATTGATGGATAGAACCTATCTATAAACCTTCATTAACATGAAATATAAGTTTCTACCTTCTTCCTTCATCTATTTTCTTACTATGTCCAATGCAACTTTTAACTTCCACATCAACTTCTTCAAAAACAAGCCTATAACTCAACATTTTCTCTCTCCTCTCTCTAACCAATATCACCTATTGGTACATGGGAGAGTCCACTAAAATATAATATAGTTTACCTAATTAATTCAATCCATCTTGAGCACTTTTTAGCAACATCAGGTCTTTATTAAGGTTCTAGGAGAGTTTAAACCAGTTTCCACTCTTAATGATTGTTCATAAAACATAATCCCCTCAATTTAAAATCTAATTCCTATAATTTTTAGATGGGAACATTCCCCATATGTCATTAAATTCTTATGTTCCCATGAAAAGGTTTGACAAGATAATGAGCATAATAATATCCTTCTCAGGTTGAGAACCCTTCATTCTGAGCACTCAAAAGACCTCCAAATAACTTTTCATGCCTTGTCATTCACACTATGACCTAAAACTACATGAATAAACTTGAAACAAAATAAATAAACTTTGATAGTGATTACATGATCTTAAACACCTTGAAATATAATCATGACCCCTCATTAGGCCATACACTCTCTCTCTCTCTTTGCTCTCTAGACATTGACCTACAAACCACATTAGGCCTTAAAATTGACCTTCATTCCTCTTTTCATACACTCTCCACATCACTCACATATCAATAAACCTATCCGATTCTTAAATACTTTTATACATCTTTCACATGCCTTGACAACAGATCATGATACCTCATTAGGCCATGTAGGGTTTAAAAGAGGTCTAGATATAGACCTAGACTGAAGGTCCTACCCTTATAGGAATATCCTAAAAATATCACCAATGCTTCATATACATGGTCAAACAAACTCATACAACCACTCATGCCTATGTGCACTCATCTCACCAAGTCACCATGGTCAAACCTTCTCACAAGGTCTCTTCATGTCATGAGTAGGCTCAGACTACTTAGGCAATTGATGCCTTGACCTATACTTTCCATATCATGACCTCAACTAAACATCAACCAAGCAGATATAAGACATTACACCTCACTCGTATCACTACACCATTTTGTTTATGATGACAACAATATTCCACAACCTTATACAAACATAAAACCACATGACCAAGCTTCATATCACTTGGCATTTCTCTTCCATGCACCTAAACACCTTTGAAAACATCCTTGACATCAACCTTGTCTTTCATGCAACCATAATACACTATTTTCCTTCAAATTCTCTCTTTCATTCAAATTCTCTTTTGACTACACTCTTCTCAATGTATCTTGTCTCATCACATACTATGAACTAGGCTTAGTCACCTTTGTTTATTCACTTCACTATGATTCATTTACATGTCTTCCTCTTCCATGGTCATTACCTTCTATGCTCATAACATTCTTGACAATATCAATCTTGATTACTCATCACCTTCGACAACATCATGCTACCAACTGAGAAAACACTCTCAATAGGTTACTACCATGCTCAATAGATCTTTGACATCAATGACCATTATGCCTTTGTATAATGCACCCTTTTGGCATCAATTAAAACAACATTCCAACAATCTTGATATATAAGTATGGTGTAAAATTTAGCGTAAATACTAGTGCAAATAGCAAACCATCTAGTATTATTTATGGAATGAAGTTCAATTATGGTGTATTTTTGGTGTAAATATTGATTATAATATGGGTCTAGTGTATAAAGCATGGACAATGATGATAATTATTATTCCATATATGAAATTAGTACAATGAGGAAGCAACATGACATGCACATGCCCCCAAATGATATCTAGTGCATATAGATTTTGAGACTGAGTAAAGTAAATATGATTTTGTGTAAAACCTAAGTGCCAACTTAAACTAACATGTCACACATGAGTGCCCCCAAATTGAACAAATATTAGATAAAATTGTGTAATTCTAATTAATTTTAGAAATTGAGACTATGAAACTATTGAATACTAACTTGAGTAAACTAAGATTCTAAGAAAGTCTAGAAATGCATATTTTTTAGGCATATTAATGATGCTAGGAAGGACACTAGTGCAGTGCTCTACTTTCCATTGTGGCGCTCCTATCCAAATTAAATTTATATGTGTTTCATGATCCTAAAACTATGTCAATTATGTAATCATTGTTGTATCATGTAGGTGTACTAATATGGGAAGCTAGGTGTCTAAGACAATTCTATGTGAATGCCCCCTCTTTTGAAGTGAGGTATTGAACATAACTCAAAATAAAAGGTTATGTAGTAGATTATTATGATGTAAAATTGTAAATCTGAGTAATAATGACATCATGGAAAAACATTGAATTATTGTGTATGTAAGTTGAGCATAGTGATAATGTAAGATGCATGTGAAAGTAAGAATTCATATGAATTATGTCTATAGATATGTGACAATTAATCATGTAGATAATTTGATCAACTAAGTATATAATTTTGAATAAAACTACTTAAGGAGTAATGCATGATGTCTATCATGGCATTAGAAAGGTTTGGTACATAATGTCCATCATACATCTAAATCTGAACAAAGAAGCAATAAAAATGTCATGGCCATAATGTACACAATCAAAGAGTTAATGCATAATGCACAAAACACATAATAGGACCCAGAACTTTGAGAAAAACTAGAATAAAAATAATTTTCATGAAAAATTGGTCAGAAAAATTTTAGTTACTTATTAGTTTCACCTCTTTATTGGCCTAGATAAGGGCTTATACCTCTGCATACTACATGCATGTGATATCTCTCCTTCACAACATCTTAGACATAACTTAGAGCTCAAGATTTTCAAACTTCTCACAAATAATACAAATTAATCAATAACATCTTCCAAAAGCAAGTCATAAAGACATGTTTTGTCTATGCAACACTACTAAGGTATCAACTCTATTTTATTTAGCCACTTATTCCGAAATTGAATCTATAATATGTTACAAACCATAGCTCCAGTCTCAGAATTGTTTCTTCTACATAGAACATGATATTAATGATTTTCATACCATAGAGGTCTCATTCCTATGCCTATCCACTTTCCATTGTATCAAACTATACTCAATACCTATTAAAAATTATACTATTATTAAAAAATTTATATCAATTCCAATACAAAATTAATCACTTACCAATAATCATTCAATCCATTATAATCATCGTATCCTACCTACTTCACTTCTAACTTGAGTGCTACTAGTTATCAATTTTTATCAACCTCCTTACAATAATTTTGTCTCTCTCACCAAAAAGGGGGCATACATATGCACTATTTATACCTAGCTCAAATTTTCCTCAATTACTCATACCTACACAGTGATTTGTATTTACCTAGTTACCTAGTGTTACACAATTATTTAGATTTGCTTAGTTACTTAGACTTACACAATGATTCAGATTTAGTCATATCTACATAGTGAGTCAAATTTTACTCAGTTACTTAGAACTACACATTTATTTAGATTTATTTAATTACTCATGCCTACATAGTTATTTTGATTTACTTATGTGGACCCACATAATAATTTAGATTTGGCTTAGATTCTAATATATACATAGGACAATGATTTAGGTTATCATAGCTATCATAATTTATTATATATTATTTAATATATTTACACATATAATTTTACACTCTTATTTGACATATCGTCACATGAGATAGGAATACAAGGTTTAAATGCATTGTTGTTATTTGAAATTTCAACATGCTTTTGAGCTAAAAAGGTAAAGAAAGGAGGAAGAGAAACATCTTCTACTTTGTTTGAAACATTTTCAAATGAGGTAATAATCCCATGTTCACTTTATTTTTAAAATTCACATGATAAGGTTATATAAGATGCATTGTCATGTTCGACCTTATAAATAACATTATCATATAAGAAAGGAACATTATTATAACTAGGGTGCACATTTTGAGATGGGACTTTTTGCAATGGAATTCTTAATCTATTTGCCTTGTAATGTGAAATTTTTAAAATACATGTATCAAATGTTTTTTAAAAACTAGGAGTACTATCAAACAATACATTACCAATGAGGGTTTCTTTTAGACTTATATTGTTAAGTTTATTTTCTTAGATTTTGAGAGAAGAGGATGTAGGAATATGAGAGAAAAATGCATCTATGCTACCTTCACTATCTTTTTGACCATTACGTTCATAATACTCACCATAACCATAATAGCAATAATAGTCATCATCACCATCATTTTATATTAAATCATGCTTAGTTACTTAGACTTGCATAGTGATTCAGATTTACTCAGTTACTCAAACCTACACAGTGATTCAGGTTTAATTAGTTACTCAGACCTGCATAGTGATTCATATTTATTAATTTAGACTCACCTACATACTGATTCACATTTACTTGTACCTACATAGTGAGTTATATATTACTCTATTACTAAAACCTACACATTGATTCAAATTTACTTAGTTATTTAGACCTACATAGTGATTTAGATTTACTCAGTTATGTAGACCTACACAATGATCTAAATTTGGCTTAGATTCACAGATACACACATGAAAATGATTTTAGTTGTCATATATATCATAGTTTACTATAGTATTTATTATATTTACTTTATACTTTTACACTCATATTTGACATATCATCACATGAGATAGGAATACAAGATTAAAATACACTATTGTAGTTATCGTATAAGGGAATAACACTATGTTCACTTTATTTTTAAAATTCTCATGAGAATGGTATATAATATTCATTTTCATGTTAGACCTTAGAAATATAATTATCACATGAGAAAGGAACATTATTGTAACTAGGTTGCACATTTTGAAAGGAATATTATTATTACATTATCATAAAAGACACATTGTCAGAGTGGGCCGCAATCTAAGGTCAATTAAATAGGATTAAATGCATGAAGATGATTTTGTATGGAGTAGTGAAATATAAATAAAAAATCACAAGAGGAAGAATCTTGTCTTCAAAATAAAAAATTTCAATAATGAACATTAGCCAAAAAATACATAGGAAGGTACATTATATAGTGAGGAATTAGGCCACCCAAAAAGGTAATTAACTCAACTTAAAATTATTTAAAGTAAATTTACCCTAATGATGTATTATTAACCTAATCAAACTAATTACATTGTGTAGGTAAAACCACATAGTGGTAAAACTCCTACAATAACAGCCCCTTAAGTGTAGCTTAGGTGGATAGAGGAATTGGGTTTGGTACAAAGGTGTGATGAGGTATCCAAGTACATACAGATGATCCCTTAGATGAGTAAGATGATATAACTACCTAAACCCTAAGTAGAGCTCAAAAATGGAGATACTTGCTCATAGTAAAGGATTTGGTGAATATATCAATAATTTTCTCTATTGTCTATGTAGTGTAGATCAATGACTTGCTCATGGATGAGATATTGAATAAAATTCATGTGAAACTTGATATGTTTAGTTTGTTGATGGAGGATCAGATTAATACTAATTTAGATTGTACTCTAGTTGTCATAAAAGATGATTGTTGGTCATCAAAACTAAAGGCCAAACTTAATGAGAATCCCCTGAATCTAAAGAGCATCAATAGTAGCATTAAAAAGTTCTCTATATTTAGCCTCAGTAGAACATAAAGTAATAGTATACTAATTCTTTCTTGACTAAATAATCAAACCTAAACTAAGGGAAAGCTATAGCCTAAAGTATATGTATGTTTTTGAATATCATAATCCCAATCTGAATCTATAAAACTAATCAAATCGATGTTGATACCTACTCCATAGTAAATCCTAAAACTATGATTACCCTAAATATAGTGTAAAATATACTTAGATGCTTTCCATTTTAGTTCATGTGGTTCCTACATAAATATAGAGACCATGCCTACTACATATAAAATATCAATTTTATTATGCATAAGGTAGATGAGACTACTAATAAGCTATCAATACAAGGTAGTATCAACCAAAGGAGATGGAAAATCAGCCTCATGCTTCCAACAAAATACAAAAAGATTCATATTTCGATTACAATCATCCATGTTAAATTTTGTAAAAAAATCAAGAGCATACATGGATTATGCAATAGTAATCCTAAGATCAAACTAAGAAATTTTAATCCTGAGGAGGTATTACAACAAGTCCAAGTTAGTCATTGAGAACCTATTATACAAAACAATTTTCACTACAATGATGGTGGATGAACTCCCTTTGATCAATAGGTCATCCACATAGAGAACTAAAATCAACAATGAATCATCTTGCCATAAAATTTAGACATCCATATCATAATAGTATCTATTGAACCAAACCGAAAGAAGAAAGGAATCTATCTCAGCATACCAAGATTGAGGAGCTTATTTGATGCCGCAAATATAATTCTAAATTTTACAAACTAAGGAGGAATATTCTAAAAATCCTTGTGGTTACTCCATGTATATTTCCTTTTTATAAGTCACCATGAAGAAAAGTACTCTTCACATCCATCTGATGAGCATCACAAAAATGTGTTGCATAAATGGTGAGAGTGAGTCTAATTGAGTTCATTTTGGCAACTTGAGTGAACATCTCAATATAGTTATTGTTAGGTACCTGAGAAAAAATCTTTAATAGCAAACATGCTTTGAACTTGTCTATGGAGCCATCTGATGTAAATTTTGTTTGGTATATCCACCAACATCAAATAAGTTTTCTTCCCTTCAGAAGAGAGAATATATCCCAAGTGTTATTCTTTAATAATGAACCATATTCCTCTTCTATATTATTATCCCAGTCAAGAGTGCTTGATGCCTTAAAAAATGACTTTGGATCAAAATAAGATACAATGAAATCATGTAGGGCATCCTGGAATTGTGAACAGGTTCACTTATTATCTAATGGATATCTAGCCCATTGGTCATCACTTTGTAATGTATATCTATTTGAAAGAGGAATATTCGTTATATATTTAGGAGGATACTCCTCATCTTATAAATATATTCTGAGAAAAAGATAGGAATCTTTATCACTACTCTCATCATTATAACTAGAAAATGAATATGGGTCATCGAGAAGCTACTTAAGTAGATCTAAATCATCAAACCTATCATCAAATCCCAACGAATCCAAAAAAGAGGGAAGAGTATCATGTTTATAATCTTGAGGACCCTCTTGAAATTGAACACTCATATCACTGAACAACTCATGAGTGGTGGTATGGAGAAGCTTGTATCCTTTAACACCCTTAAGATATCTAATGAATATGTAAGGCTATCTCTGAGGTTCCATTTCCTTATATTTCTTATTCATATTTTAGGCCATATAAGAAGATTTAAACACTTGAAATTAATTCACTATGGCTTTTTGACCACTCCAAGCTTCAAAAAGAGTGACTCCCTTCATTTTTTTATGAGGAACATAGTTCTATAAATAACATGCATATTTGATGGTCTCATCCCAATATTGATGTGTAATATATTTTGAGTGTAGCATAAAATTGGCCATTTCCTTCAAGGACCTATTATTGCAATCTGTAACACCATTATGCTAAGCATTAAATATAACTATACATTTTAGTTAAATCTCCTTTGATGTAAAAAATTACTCAAAATGTTTACTGACATACTCACCACTATTATTGGTGCATAAAATATTGATGGTTTTACCTAAATTTTTTATTCAAGTACCTTTAAGTCATGAAAATGATCAACCACCTTTGATTTCTATTTAATAAAATACACCCAAATATGCCTCAAAAAATCATCGATGAAAGTTAGGGTGTACTTTGTCTTTTTTAATGAAGGTTTTGGAAATGTGATAGTAATGTCATTGTGGATAATCTCCAATATCTATTCAACTCTATATGATTTTACCTTATCATATTTATCATTTATATGCTTGCCAAGTATGACACCCTATCAAAATATATTAAAAAACATGACTTGTGGAAACCCTAAAACCATTTCTTAATGACTAAATTTCTCCATGTACAGATAGTTGAGATGGTTGAATCACTCATGCCATAATTTACTCACTTCATTTAAATAAGTGAGCAGTTAGTTGAGGGTTGATCATGAGTAAAATGTGATAAAATATACAATCATGATTGTTGATCTAATTTTTCAAAAACAATAATGGAGTCACTATTTACTTTCCTAATAAACATGGAATTGGGTGTGAATTCAACTTTATTACCCAAATTGATGTGAGTGATTTGATAAATAGATAGGATATTGGTGGATAAAAAGGGAATATAAAATAATGAAATGTCCCATAATTCACTTCAACATATCCAATCCCACTAACTTATGCATAAGTATGATTACCCAACAAGATGGAAGGCATAAATCAAGGCTTCAAGGATGAAAACATGTCATGTAGTGAAATGCACCATAATAAATAACCCATGTGGAAGGATGGGACACAACTATGACATATATTTTTCCCTTATCTTTTCCCTTCTCAGTGTCTTTGGCCTTATAATACTCTTATGCTAATGAAAATTAACTGAAATACTCAGGGACACTAATGTTGTGATTGTCAAACATCTTAGTTACTTGGTCAATTTTATTCTTCATTTATTTGGATTCATCGTGCTTGTATTTATTGTTTTATCCAAATGTGTGTCATTACTTCCTGGGTTTCCCTTCTAAAAAGGATTTTTATTATTATTCTCTTGACTTAGCTTCATATTTCTAACCCTTTTTTTACTTTAGGTCCTTTTTGTTCTTCTTCTTCTCCTTGCTACTAGAAGCCTTCAATTTATCATGATTCACAATCAAGTCATGCAATTTAATTGACTTTAGTGTACCCATTTTAATGAGTTTGTCTTGCTCCCAAATCAAGTTAGTAGCAAAGTCATCCAAGGATTACATAGTCCATGTAGCTCCAAGGGCATGCTTTGTGGCATGTAAGATAGAAATAAAGACAGAATAATATGATACCAATTAAGGATGGAAAGAATCAATTAATCATCATTTTTTTTCATGGTGCATTGTTTCAATTGAAACTTGAGTGATTTAAATTTTGTGAAGAATTCCTATAACATATCAAAATCACATAGGCTCAAATTTATAAACTCATTCTCCAAGTCATGACATCTCATTATATCCTGCTTCCCAAATATTTTTTCCATTATGGTCTAGACTTCATTAGGTGTAATAGTAGATTCAATATGAAAGAGAAGGTTAGGAGACATAGACAGACATAAAAGGCAGTATGTTTTATTGCTTATATTTTACCAATTCACCTTATCTCAATCAGGTATTGATTATTTTTCTATTCCCATTATGATTCAATGTAAACATTTACTCATAAAGATGATTTGCACTTTGACATTCCATTCATGATAGTTGAAAAATGTAAGAATCATAACAAAACTCAGATCCATGGTCAGGAAAGAAAATATGTGTTGAACTATGTGTGATGAAATAATAGGAATATGGAACTCCCATTAAATCTATAGAGGTTCAAATTTATAAGGAATGAGAATATTAATAAAGTGTAGAGATTGAAAAAACTCACATTTTCAAAAAATAAACACCTGAAAATGAGTGAAAGATGAAATTTATGCATGTTTGAAGTTATAGATGGGAAGGGAAATATCCACATTGTAAAATTTGGATTAGGTGCTAGAGTTAAGCCCCCAATAATAGGAATAAAATTTTAAGCCCCCATCATCTGACTAAGGGGATACCTCTCACTTTGATTGAAGTAATTAGTGTGGGAGGGACATCATGCCTTTCTTTTTAAAATGAATAGTATCTTTTTTCACTATTCTTAAATTTGATAGCCACTTGCACATCATAGGGTGCACATTAGTCAGTGGATTTGACTATATTTATATAGGTGTCAAAATTAGGCTAGTCTACGTGCATGTCTGTCAAAGTCTATGGAGGTTTTTGTCACTATAATTGGGTTTCATTGGGTGTGCTATCAAGGTCATCAATGTTTTGTAGGTGTGCTAATAGAGGTCACAATTTCTAAGGGGTATGTTGTTGAATTCATTAGAGTCTAGCACATGTGGTAATAGAGATCACAAGTTCAAGGGTTGGAAAACTTTCCATGTTGAATAAACCTCTAAAAATGTAGATTCTATATGTTTTATCCAAAATCTTAAAGAGACCCACTTGGTTTCTTAACAAACCCAAAAATGGTTTCCCTCAAAGTCACTAAAAAGTATAGTTTTTTGTAGAATTAAAAAAATGTCCATGAAACCCTCTAAAGTGACTGAAAATGGAATGTCACAAAACTAAGTTAGGTTTACAGCCATTCCTAGATTTTGTAATCTTCTAAATCCAATGACACTACCCATTTTTCACTTAGATAATCTAGCTATAGATATTTGTATGGATTTATGAAAAACCCCACCAAACCTTAGAAAACCCAAATCAATAAACATATGGAACAAGTAAGAATGTAAAATATCATAACAAAATTGATGGATTCATCTATCAATGTAGCTTTGATACCATGTTAGATTCAGCCACAATTGAGAATCAAATATATAAGATCAAATGTATGAGACTGAATATGTATGAAGTAGTTAAATATGAAGAATAACTCAAGAGGAATAAGTTTGTCTTCACAACAAAAAGTTGCATTAATGAGAATTAGCCAAAAATTACACAAAAGGTACATTATATAGTGAAGAATTAGATCACACAAAAAGGTAATTAATTCAACTCACAATTATAAAATGACTAAAAATACATTTCCTCTGATGACTTATTATTAACCTAAGGAAGCAAATTAGACAATGTAGGTAAAACCACATAGTGGGAAAAAAGCTACACTAACAAGCTTCACTCAGTTACTTAGACCTTTATAGTGATTCAAATTTACTCATTTATGCAGATCTACATAGTGAATCAAATTTGCTCATTTATGTATACCCACACAATGCTTCAGATTTGGCTCATATTCTTAGATATAAACATGATAATGATTTGTGTTGGCATAGCTTTCATAGTTTATTACAATATTTATCATACTTACACATGTAATTTCACTCTTATTTGACATACCATCACCTAAGATAGGAATACAAGGTTGAAAGACATTGTTGTTATTTAAAATTTCAACATGCTTTTGAGATGAAAAGGTAAATAAAGGAGGAAGAGAAACATCTTCTAGTTTGTTTAAAACAGTATCAAATGAGTTAATAATTCTATGTTCACTTTCTTTTTTAAATTCACATGAGAAAGGGTATATAAGATGCTTTGTCATGTTTTACCTTAGAACTAACCTTATTATATGAGAAAGGAAAATTATTGTAAGTAGGGTGCACATTTTTAGATGGGACTTTATGTATTAGAATTTTGACTTTATTTGCCTTACAATGTGTAATTTTGAAAAGATACGTAGCAAATGTTTTTTTTAGAATACATTAATTCATAACTTTGTTATTTAAACATGGTTATTATTCTATTTAAAAAATATATATTATTTAGGTTATTGTTAGTCTATATTAGTCATAAAATAATATGAGAAGATTTCATATTGTTATTACTATTTATTTTCTCATCTTATTTAGTAGGAATATTATCAGCATATTTAGGGTTATAAATATGTCTTCATAATTCATGATTGCTAAGATCAATAAATATTATTTGATTTATGTTCATATTTGGTATAAGAGCGGATCATTTACAAATCTAGATTTTATTAAAATTTATTTTGTGCAATTTAGATTGCATTACAAATCTTGTGATGTGTCTTGGTTGATGAGAAATCAAGATTACATTGCTTATGATATGGTTTTTATCCTGAGTGAGCCATACACAATCAATTAGAAAGTTATTTAGGCTATAATATATTATTTTATCCATACTAGACATTCTAAAAGGAGGGATGATTTTAAACTAGGCCATATAACCCTTTAATGTGTTTGGAATCCATTTAGTCTTTGTCCTCTCCCATAGCCTGTAAGAATATTGATTTTGTCCATATTTTTCCATAAGATCATCATCTAGTCCTCAATTTTCTTGTAGATATTATTTATTCATTATAGGATATTTTGAAACTTGGCCATACATCCTTGTACCTATCTGTATCATGATTTGGAAGCCTATAAGCTATTTTTTATCCATTTATAACAGCTGGTCATTTTTTCTCCATTATGAGAGGTACGAACCAAATTTTTTAGTACTATTTTTTATAAATAGACATATAATCAATGTTTCATCATTACATATCCTACCATACATTTATGATTTTTTTAATAGAAAATTGGGATACTCTAAGTTTAAGGAGTCATTTGGAGCAGTGTTTGGAGTAGTGGTTTGGTTTTTATTCGTGTAAGATCATATAAACCTACAATTTTAGTTCTTATTACTGAGTGTGACTCTATGATTTATGATATTCAAGGTGAAAAGATGACATACTACTTTGCATAGTGTTGTATAATTGTTCTATGGTGTCCAAGTTGTCATTTATGTAAAACCTTTCAAGGTGGACCAAAAGGAGGTGTTTGATTCATATTCTCCTACCAACTAACCTATCCATGGTGGCTTCCACTTCATGAGGTGTGATTATATAGTTTATAACTGATTTTTATCCTTTATAGACTTTAAATGATACATATGAGGACTAATAGATTTTTCTTTTGTTAAAATCTATCCATAAGAGGTCTAGAGTTCAAATCACCAAAATCTCTTTGTTAGATAATTTTGTACTTTTGCTAAACGACAAAATAAGAAAAAGACAAAATGAGAAAAGAACAAAATTTGAGGGATAGTAATAACTATTTTTCTTTATAAAATTTTATTTTCTATTTTATTTAATTACAACTTTTAAATTTAAAACATCTGTAAAAGTCCTTTATTTATGGCAAATCAAATTAGTACATTAGGAAAAATCAACGAGATTGTAAAAATCTCATTCGCAGTGTTTTGTTTTAATGATGCCTCTAGTTCATGTTTATGGGTAACGTCATCTCACTTTGAACTACTATATTTATATCCTAACATAGATACAATAACGATGTTTGGGAATCAACCCTTTAAATCATCAGGGATTAATAAGGTATAGAAATATTCATAAACCATCCTTCCATTACCCATTCATTATTATTAATACATATAAATACTGACAATTGGACTTTATAATTATATATGGAAGTTATGAACCATGTATGTAGAGACATTTATATAGACTCGTATAAAAGGGCTATGTTAAAAAAGAATGTATAGACTATGAGAAGACTTTTACTCCTACAACTAAGATAAAGACAATCAGAATGATCTTTGTAATGGTTGCATGGTTTGAGTGGAACATTCATCAAATGAATGTTAAAAGTGCCTTCTTAAATGGAAATCTATAGGAATAGTTATACATGACTCAACTAGAAGGTTATGTCACACCAAGGTAAGAGTAGAAGGTGTGTAAAATCATAAAATCTTTGTATGGTCTCAAAAAGTCTCCTAGAGCCTAGTATATCAAAAGTGATGAGCATCTTGTGAAGCATGGATTTCAGAGGAATCCATATGATATGAATATCTACCTCAAAAAGCAAGGGGGGATATTGTTATTATTATTTTTTATGATTATGATCTAGTCATTAGTGGTATCTCAATGAATATGATTGATGCAATAAATAATTATCTTAATCGATCATTTGATATAAAAATTCTTGGACTATTGCACTACTATCTTGGCTTGGAAGTATGGAAAAATGGTACCACATATTCATGTCTCAGATGAAGTATAACAAGACATTACTTGAGAATTTTTGGATGATAGATTTCAAACCCATGGATATACTTATGGATACATGACATCAACTATCTCACTCAGATCCATCAATACCAATAGATGTCACTCTTTATCATCAGTTTATTGGGAGTTTCATCTACCTCACATACACTAGGCTAGATATCGGTGATGATGTTAGTTATCTCTCTCAGTCCATGTGATATCCAAATGTAATCCATTGAAAATAAGTTAAGTGATTATTGTGAGATATTCAAGGAACAATGGATTATGACCTAGCATACAAGAATAATGATAAGTTTTTCTTGATATGATACATGGATGCAAATAATGTAGGTTCAATTAATGATAGAAAATCCACTTTTGGATTTTTATTATTTTTGGGATCTAATCCAATCTCATAGGGGATCAAGAAGAATAACTTTTTTTCTCATTCTTCTATTGAGGCATAATATCACAATACATGAGGAGTTATCTATGAGGTGATATGGCTATATCACATACTAGTAGGATTGGGAGTTCTACAAACTCAACCAATGATTTTGAATTGTGATAATCAAGGTGTTCTTAAACTTTTTCACAGTACAATGTTTCATGAATACACTAAGAACATTGAAGATCAAGTCCATTTCATACACAAGAATGTTCAATAATACAATATCCATATCAAATATTGCCCCACTCAAGATCAT
>JARHVA010005920.1:120000-370000 GCA_037957365.1 Torreya grandis
CTATGTTATAAACAAAGGACCTTAGGAATTTATGATATATTGTGACGTAAATGGAAAATAAACTCCATGTTTAGTGTCATACAATGGCTATGAGTATTGGGATGGAACCTCTCATGCCATGATACTCACATCCCTTATATGCCTATAATATGAGATGCAAGATGAAACTAAGTAAATAACTATATGTTTCTCACTAATCCAATATTATTTCTTTTGGTACAATGCAACAATAATACTTCATCACATAGAGAATGAAATTCATTTTAATTGCATGAGAATGTGATATAAAGAGTGAGTGTCATATGAAATATCTTAGTGTAACTTTATATGTAATGAATTATTGAATTCAAATTAGGGATATATTGACATGTAAAATATGGGTCAAGTAACAATATCATAGACCAAAGGGCTAAAAGGGCCCAACAAGCACATTAGCCATCATCAAAGTAATTTGATAGGGGTCAGATTAATATTAGAATAGTCTTATAGCAATAATAGACAAATAAAAAATTAGAAGATGAAGTGCAAAGAACATAAAACACTTAGAACACATAAGAGATAAAACTAGAAGAATAAGAAGAATAAACGATGACATAAAGATAAATAAAGAGATGAAAAAATAATGATGTTTTAATAAGATCGTAATATGAACCAATAATCCATATTCACAAGAACACAATAAAACATTATAATTACAAGGCTTGTACCAAAAGTAGGTGTTTCATGATTCCCATATTAATGTGTGTGTGTGTGTGTGTGTATACATTAAATTAAAACAAACAAAGGTGGATATTTTTTTATTATTTAGTCATGTCTCTACCTATAGATTTTGTTTTAAGTTATTTCCAAATATGAAAGTGATCTGAAATTAAAAAGGAAGAGAGATATTCTTCTATCAGAGTCTAATTATACTAAATCACAAAATAAATAAATAACTAATCTTCCTTCTATTTTCATAAATGACTTGATTTCCATTAAGGATATATGGATTCTCTAACATCAACATCTTGAATGTCCCTAAAATAAAATGTGAATCCATACAAGTAGATAAATGTATTTATAAATTGATAATAATTTAAATGAAATAACTGAAAACTAGAAATGAATAAAAGGAAGAAATACACTTAGTGGCATGTTAACCATATTTATGTATTTGAAACTCTAAAACTAAGATTGGCCTCAATTTCCCCTACCATATAGTCAAACCCTAAAATTTGGATCCTACTGACCCTATCAAGTGATAAAATATGTTTCATGGCAAAATAATAAAAGATATATAATCTCTATGGAACATCTTAGCATTTGTAACTTCTTCACATCCTGTAACCAAACTATAAAATACATTGATTATTTTCCCCTTTTGAGATGAGGGATGAGCCTGCATACCACTCATTTAAAATTATAATGATCATGTGCACCAAGTGTAACATAGTAAATTTTTAATAATCATGAAATCTATTATACACCATAGTTTGATATGTAAACATAGACATATCTTATTAACAATAATAATATGTAACCTAATACTAGTACGCTGACATAGAAACAATATAAATAAAGGGTGAGAATTTGGAACAAAAATATTACACATTGTATGAATATTCCATAGTAATATATAATAATCCATAATCGATGATCATATGGGTGTATGATGACCCGAACAAGCAAAATGTATCCAATAAATTACAATAATAAGATGCCCCTACATGGATAGTCAATTAAAATTACTCACTATGGATAAATTATAATCCATGAATGATATGAGTAATGTAGTTAAATTATTCCCCAATGATAATCAATGAATATTCCACTTGAGTACAATAGTGTCATGTCCATGACAAGATAAAATTGATAAAATATAATGATGTGAAGTTATTTATATAATAATATATACCTAATAAATAAAAACTAAGGACATATAAAACATGTAATCAATAAAAATGCAATAAATTTATTTCCAATACAAAAATCTATCCATGATGTCCAAACAAGTCAAATAAGAGGGTCAAATATACCCAAGTGTGTTGTTTCAGTAGGTGAAATAATATGATTTATTTGTATAAATAAATAATAAACTGTATTAATTTAATAACTTAATAAATTAACTTTATAAAAGAGATCCTGGTATATAAATCCAAAATCAACTCAAAAATAGAATAATTGTTTCATTTACTGCTACTAATTTAAACTAATTCAACCTATAATAGATAATCATGGATATATGATGAGATGAAATAATGAAACATATAAAATGTGTACACAAGTGGACCATGGTGTGATAGGGGGAAACCCTAATCTAGGATAGACATGATAAGCAATTATATCATTTTTCCATAAACCATAATCAATCTCATTTACTTATGCTCCATTTGTGACAAATTGGATGTGAACCCCATTAATCATACTCTTTGGATGGTTTTAATTTAGATGGGAGGATCCTTGGTCTCATTAATATCTATGCCTCCAAAGATCCATTTAAAAATAAAACTCTCTAGAGGTGGTTGTTAGACTCTCTTCCCATGTCACACTAGATTTATTGTGTGGGATTTAATACGATTGAATCACCCAAGGAAAATAAGGTTCACTCGATCCATTAAATTTCAAGAGAAAGAGAAGCTTGGTTTTACCTTTATTACAAATTGGCATTGTTATCCAAATCACTATTGAAGGTAGTCATATCCCATGTCTTGGATCACTTGGTCTAATTTTCTCCAATAGAAAGAATGAGTTATTAAGAGGCTCAATATATCCCTTCTGTCAAACCAAAATATCTTCTCCTTTACTCAAAAAATTGATTAGCTTATAAGTATTATTCTTGATATTATTATCTCAGACAACAATCCTATTAAATTCTCTATGGAATGGTTTTCCATTTTGACCAAAATTTAAAACAATTATTTTTATCTAAATACCTCCCATATACATCATTGCCAAACTCTTACCCACATGAAGAGAGTTTGGAACCCCACCCCTCATCCTTCAGGTGAAATTGGGTGTATTTATTAGTGGGAAGTGGACATCTCCCACACTACCACCCTTCTTAGTTTATTTAAGTATAAAATGGTGAATTCAACCACTATTAATGAATTCAACAATCTTTCTCAAGTGCTTAAACAATCACCCCTAGATGAGTCTCTATAAAATCAAGTGGTCAAGTTAAGGCACCAAATCAAAATTATCAATCTTCACCAATCCCATGGAGATCATATTATATCTTGATTACATTGGATTAAGATTGGTGATAGGATTTTTTAAATAAGTTTAGGGCTCAAAAAAATTTCATGCAAATCAAAGATATTATGGATTTTGTGTAGTGGTTAATTAATATTCCCGAGATCATTCAAGATTTCTTGAAACATTATAAGCAGGTTTTCAAAGCTCATCCATCCTCAAAGTCTCAAAGATTAGCATTGAACAAGTTCCTTGATATTTTACCTTTAAATATATCCCCTATTAGACAAGTAACTTGTGATAAATCATTATCTATATGGGATCTTCATCAAGCTATGATGGGTGTGGCCCAAGGTGAAGCCCCTAGTATTGAGGGTTTTCCCTATGAGTTATACCAAGATCTTTGAGACTGTATTAGAACTAATTTGCATAAAATATATTTGGAAGCTCTCATGTAAGGTTATTTGAGGTGGCTCATCGATAGAGAAAACATCAAATCCATCCCTAAGGTTAGGGACCCTAAGATTATTTCCAAATATAAACTTATCACTCTTTTAAATACCTCCTAAAATATTATTACTAAGGATTTTTCCCTCATGATAATATATTCACTCTTTTTAATTGTTCAATATGAGTAGACTAGGTTTATTTAAAGAAGTTACATTTTGGACAACATCCTTGTGGTCTGGGAAGTTATGGAATGGGCTCATGTGTATAAACATAAGGCTTTTGTTCACCCAAAAATATTGGTCAAAAATCACTCATGAGGTTGATTTTTTTAGAGATAAAAGTGGGGGATAATACATGGGATAAATATATCCCTTCATTAACTTTAGGACTGATGTTAGTTCAATCCAAAGTCCGAGTAGTTTCACCAACATTACACTAAGAGCAGTAGTTGTTACCACTAGAGGTGCAATGTCTATTTGATAAATGCTTTGAATTCTTATAAATTAATTGAACTTGATTGTTCATTATTATTGAGCCCAAATTTTCTAATTTATAAAATAAGGGAAAGTTCTCTAATTCAAAACAAACATAAAAAGGTGGGGAAAGGAGAGAAAAATGAAATTTTATAGTCAAGATAATTTAAACACTTGAGAAATGAAGCATGTCAAGTCATAGTTATACCACAATATCCCGCATTCAGTAGTTGCACAAACTTGTAGGGACACAATTGGTAAGTTTATAGGGACATAAATTTAGATGCTCAACTTGACAACTCTTCACCAGTTGAAAAAATTCAAAAATTTGTAATGAATTACACACAAAGATTTTGAAACACTTTATAGTTGAAGATACAAATAAAGCATAGAACATTCAAGAGAGAATAAAAATAAAAAAAAGGAATTATATTAGCTTAGGCATAGTCTAAATACCACATCTACCTCTATAGATAAGAATAAAATCACTCCTTTTACACAATCATAGACTCAAAACTAGTAATAATGGATAACATTCGGTGAATAGAAGACAAAGTGTAAACAAGTAAAAGTTCTATTACAATTTTGACTAAGTTTATCTACCCAAAGTATTAACCCTTACAAAGGGAAACAACATCCCTTCTAAGGAAAAAATTTCCATGAAGTTTTTTGAGCCCACTACCATGGTAGTTACAATATTCAATTATGATTGGAGAGTGCAATTAGGATTATGACAATTTTATTGGGTTGAGAATGATTTGTAGTTTATCAAACATTCCTATTAAAGGTTGAATTTTATATTTTATTCTCATTATATCTCCTTATCCTTATACCATGAACATGCCATGTAGTGAATCACACCATAATGAATGATTTTAATTCAATTTTGGTGGATAATAGTGATAAAATTTAGATATTGTTGGTAGATTATCATTGGTATTTTCTTGGGACTACCATTCCACAATACCTTACACAAACTGCTGCATTCAATTTTGGGGATTAATTAAATGAAAGATCCATCCCTATATTTATTTAAAGTTCTCTTGGATCATTTCACTCCTTTATTATCCTCAAATCTATCACTTCATTGCCTTTTAGTTGGTGACAAACCAACTGCACTTCATCTACATTCCATCCCTGACACACAGTACTCTTAGGACTCTTGATGGTTTTGATGACCAAATGGGTTATCAATATTAATTCTTTGGATCTCCTACAATTATCTCTACTACATGGTTCTTTCTTGACATCACATTAATTATCCTTTTTTAGGCTATTAAATTTTCTTGTTGTATCTCACTTTGCCACTTGGTAGCTTGTTAGTGCTCCTGAGATTTAGTTCATTGTCTACCTCTATAATTATCATGGCCACATGGATCCTTATTGAACATTTTAGGTTTAATATTTAATTTCTCATCCATAACCACAAGTCCATTTCTTGGGATCTCATGTTTTTCATGCTTTGAACTAATTCTACAATCACTCCAAGCTCTTGAGATTTCGTGAAGGTGCCATGTGGAATTTTTTTAGGGACTCAGGGGAATAGAGATTTACCAATGTCGATAAAATTTTGATACACTGAGTTAATGCTAATGGTTCTAAGGTTTCAAAATTTTGAGGGTCTGGGTCACTAGGATTGTGCCATGTGGTGTCATCTTAGGAGCCTAGGGTTTTAAAAGGACTTAATCATTTTTACAAAAATATTTGACTTTGAATCCATTTGTAGATGAGATTTGGATGCATGAAAGAATATCAAGGGCCCTAGGAGTCCTTGAAAACCTATGAGAAAATAATAAAATAAACTAAGTAAATATTTTCATTAAAATGAAGTCTTTTGTCAAGTGAATTTTATGTGAGAAACAATCAATCAATACAAGAATTAAAACCAATCATTTGCATAAAAGTAGAGATTTAAGCCTGAAAATTCATAAGATAAGGTCTATAAACAATGTGATAAAAAGATTTAAAACAAAGGGGCTATACACTATATTTGTAGTCAAATAATATCATGATTATTAAACTTTTAGATATGTCTTAAATGAAGTTATAAAAATATTCAAGCCAATTTACTATGAAGAAAAAAATCATGAGTTACATTTTTGAAAGGAAGCCATAAAAGGGGGTCCCAAAAGCTAGATGAATTTTCTATAAAACATAGGTCTAACATTGAAATGGGAAAATATTGAGGCATTTTATCATGGATTAAGACTTCATGACTTTGATATAAACTTGAAATTAGACCTTGTTTATCATAATTAAAATCTTAAACTAAATTGAACAAACTGTAAAAGTTATTAGAAATAATAAATTGTAACTTAGCATTGAGATAGCTTCTAATCATGGAATGGCTCAAGTAAATACATCCAAAAAGAGGTCGTCTAGACCAGTTAAATCAATATTTAGCTCAAAATAAAAAGGTTACCTAATCTTATCTATAGGGCATGTAAGTGAAGGCTAAAATGGCAAATTCTTGTTGGGAGATACTTATTAAGTATCTAGAGAATCTAGAATTTCCTTGTTCATGCATCCAAACATAAGTGTTAGCTATAATAAAAACTTTGTTAGGTTGTGGAGCTAAAAGCTTCACTGATGTAAACAGGGAAGGAGGTTGTTGAGAGGTTGTTGAGTGGCAGAGCAACTGACGTCAGTCTGATCAATTGACATTGGTCAGGGATTAGCCGACGTCGGTCACCTCCAGGCAGACAGGGACCGACATCGATTGCCTATGCGGTTCTGAAACTGTCGGTTGCATGAATAGTTAGTTAACGAACTAGTTGTTTGCATGTAGAAGGCCAATTATAGACTTGAAGCTATGGATCTAATTATTGTAATTAGGTGTATAATTATTGTTTACATGAGATCTATATAATATACTCATGGGCTGTATTGTAATTTGTGCTAGTAGAGTTGAGCAGGACAGTTCCTTCTGTGTGTGAAGAGAGCAAGGGTAGCCCTCTTAGTTCCACAGCAGTGCCAAGTGTGGGTGCTAGTTTGGAGAATCAGAAGGATACTTCATGTATTTATGATCTTGGTCAGCAGGTGTGCAAGGCCAGGTTAGGAGATCTGCATGGTAAGTAAGATCGTTGATTTGCAGATGTTTGTGTATGTTTGATCTAGGTTTGCAGGTGTTGCAAAATCAAATTGATTTGTAGGTGGGAGCAAGATCAGGGAGATCACAACACAATAGGTAGCAAGATCAGGTAGGATCTACTTGGAGTACAGTGTGTACTCGGTCATTCTGTACATGGAGTACATGTGTAAGTAAGACCATTTGAGTTATAGGTTGTTGCAAGTTCATGGGAGATCTACTTGAAGTATGTGGAGTACTTGTGTACTGGCAGTAGTGGATACTGACTAGTGGTACTCGCAGTAGTGGATACTAACTGGTTGGAGGTGAACACCAACTCTGTGTTTGAGTTGAGTGTTGGGACCATAATTGAGAGAGAACTCTTGAAGGTGAATTACTGTACACTTGAGGTGTGGGAAGCCTCTGTAAGGTGAAGAAGAACTATGGCATCTTTTTGGTTGTAATTCTTTTTTGGAAGAGTATTAATACAATTGTGTATTGTCTCTCATATTCTGTGTTATTTTTGAATTCTAGTTACTTGTGCATTCTGGTTAAATTCTGCATTTAGTTGTTAATACAAAGGTAATCAATTGTGTGCTTCCAGGTCCTAACAAGTGGTATCAAAGCTAAGGTTGTAGGGACCAGGTTTGTGTTTAATTATAGGTCACTCTTAGAGGTTTCTGATTGAGTGGGAGTATAGCAATGGCAGAAGAAAGTAAGCTAAGAATGGAGGAATTGAAAAGCACGAATGGTCAATTACAGTGTTATGGAAAGAAAGAGTAGGTAAAGAAATATTGTTGGTTGGTTGAAGATCATCATGAAGGAACTAAAGAAGCAAATGTTGCAGGTGTTGCATAGGATGCTCTAGTATGTTTCTTGGATAAAGTAGAATCTTGTTTTATAGATTTTGTTGCCTCTTTCCATGCAGCCCGAAATAGAGTATTTTTCCATGTTAAGGTCTTTGAAGACTTTGGAAAGATTTATTTAGGGGCTGGTATGCCTTGCCAAAGAATTGGCAAAGGGGAAGTGAAGATGAAATTGCAGGTAGCCAACACATGGGTGTTGAAGGAGGTCATGTAGGTCCCAGGCTTGAAGATGTGGCTAATTTCTTCAGGCAATTTGGGTGATGAGAGATGCACAGAAACTCTCACAGCGGATGCACTTGAATTAGTTGGTGGTAAGAAAGTAGGTACTCTTTATCTACTTGCTTATATTATTGATTCTTCTTCTGTTGCGAAGACGTGGCTTTGTAGGCTTGGTCACATGAGCAAGAAAGAGATGCATGTTCTTAATAGGAAGTCAGATGTCTTTGACAAACTTAAGAACTGGAAAGCCTTGGTGTTTATGGAGGAGATGATGGACAAAGATCAGTGGAGAAGATTGAATAACTCTGAGCATATCAGTTTGGATAGGGTTTTGATTCAAAGAAAGCTCGCGAGTAAAAAGTCATCACTCACAGGTGAACATAGGTACCGGTATCAATCAAAGGGAATCGACGTTGAACAGATAGGTGCTGATGTCGGTCATGTGCAGACCAGAGCCAGTGGTGTCAGGCAGGGTGGGTGTCGGCATTGGTAAGATAACTGATGTTGGCAACTAGGTAAAACTGACGTCGATCAGAAAACTAGCATTGGTAGAAAGGATAGTCACATGGGAACCAATGTCGATCGGATGCAGACTGTGTAGTGACCGAGGTCGGTCACTGTAACAGATTTTAGGCAGATAGTAAGCTATCAAGGAGTCTCAAACGCCCATATGGAGGACTGAAAGTGGTAAGTAAGCCTCAAATTCATTGTTCCTCTTCTTTATACTCATTGCTCACTACAAAGCAAGAAGGATCTAGGAAACAATGGGAGCATGGCATGATTAGGATGTAGAACCAAACAAAAGATTTGGTAGGGTTGCCAGTCGATATGAAAGCACTGAGAGATGAATGGATTCCTTAGTTAAAGAATAGAGAGAATGGATACGTGAGACGGAAGGCCAGGTCATATGGTCTTGAGGAAGCTCCAGGGAAGTGGTACAAGTTTGACAGGTGGATGACAAAGCATGGCTTTAGTCAATGTCATTGTAACTACTGTGGTTTATTTACCAGGTGGATGATGAGTCACAACATCATCCTGTTACTATATGTTGTGTGTTTGCTTGATGCAGGGTTACACATGTAGGGTTTTCCTGAACTAAAGGTAAAGTTAGTTCAGTGGTGTGTCATGAAGAATTTGGAGGAGCAAAATTCTTTGGCATAAGTGTGTTCTAGAGACATGGAAGATCACAGGTTGATTTTGTCTCTAGATGATTGTGTGAAGTTGGTTAGCATGTCGATGGGTTGGATAGTTCTATGAACAATGTCCTGATTCACATGATGAGGTTAGGTACATGTGTACTAGACCTGGGTTGCCCACGTAGTGGGAGCTGTCAGAAATTTTAGAGCTAATCCGAAAAAAAAAAGCACTGGAGGGCAGTTCAGTGGATTCTCAGGTATTTGAGAGGGACCAGTAGCAGGTGCACATGCTATGCAGGGTCAAGTTATTTTCTACATGGGTTTGCAGATGTGGATGTGGCAGGTTACTTGGATGACAGGAGGTGTACCATAGGTTGTTGTGGTGGTTGGTCTTCAAGGTTGAGCTTAAAGAGGGATACAAGCCAAGAAATAGATTAGACAGTGTATAGGTACAGGTACAGTGTAGCTATTTATCTCTAAGTGGGAGATTGTTAGGTTGTGGAGCTAAAAGCTTCACTAATACAAATAGGGAAGGAGGTTACTGAGAGGTTGCTGAGTGGCTGAGCAACTGACATCAGTTTGATCAACCAATGTCGGTCATAAACAGTGAGAAGAGCAACCGACATCGGTCAGGGATCGGTCGACGTCAGTCACCTCCAGGCAGACAGGGACTGATATCGGTCGCCTGTGCAGTTCCAAAACTGTCAGTTGCATGAATAGTTAGTTAACGAACTAGTTGTTTGCATGTAGAAGGCCAATTATGGACTTGAAGTTGTGGATCTAATTATTGTAATTAGGTGTCTAATTATTGTTTGCATGAGATCTATATAATAGACTCATGGGTTGTATTGTAATTTGTGCTAGTAGAGTTGAGCAGGACAGTTCCTTCTATGTGTGAAGAGAGCAAGGGTAGCCCTCCTAGTTCCATAGCAATGCCAAGTGTGGGTGCCGGTTTGGAGAATTAGAAGGATTCTTCATGTATGTATGATCTTGGTCAGCAGGTGTGCAAGGCCAGGTTAGGAGATCTGCATGGTAAGTAAGATCATTGATTTGTAGATGTTTGTGTATGTTTGATCTAGGTTTGCAGGTGTTGCAAAACCAAGTTGATTTGCACGTGGGATCAAGATTAGGGAGATCACAACACAACAGGTAGCAAGATCAGGTAGGATCTACTTAGAGTACGGTGTGTACTCGGTCATTCTATACGTGGAGTACATGTGTAAGTAAGATCATTTGAGTTGCAAGTTGTTGCAAGTTCATGGGAGATCTACTTGAAGTACGTGGAGTACTTGTGTACTGGCAGTAGTGGATACTGACTAGTGGTACTGGCAGTAGTGGATACTGACTGGTTGGAGGTGAACACCAACTCTGTGTTTGAGTTGAGTGTTGGGACCGTAATTGAGAGAGAACTCTTGAAGGTGAATTACTATACACTTGAGGTGTGGGAAGCCTCTGTAAGGTGAAGAAGAACTGTGGCATCTTCTTGGTTGTAATTCTTTTCTAGAAGAGTATTAATACAATTGTGTATTGTCTCTCATATTCTATGTTATTTCTGAATTCTAGTTACTTGTGCATTCTGGTTAAATTCTGCATTTAGTTGCTAATACAAAGGTAATCAATTGTGTGCTTCTGGGTCCTAACAAACTTGAGATAAAATCAGAAGAGTGGGCACAAAATTTTGCTTCAATGCATGACATACTAATATGATTCAATTCTAAAGGCCATCATTATGTGTATTTTAAGTGATTGATTCATTTATAGCTCTACATTTACACATTATCATTCGGATTAGCTCAACCATTTATAAATTATGAGGTAGTAAGATTTATCAACTTGTCTTACGTGAGAAATGGAATGTGAACTATTATGTTATCAATGAAGCATGTATAGCCTTGATATAAATACCTCTAGTCACTTTTAAGACCTTGCTTCATTGCCAACTAGGCCAAAAATCCCATGGGAGGTTGTATAAATCACCCTTTTGAGGATATTTAGATTTCACATGTTATTTTTGTTTTCATGTTTCTTATTCCCTTTTGAAAGGGGGTTTCTTATTTGCTCCATTTAGGATTGGGTGCCAAGCCATGGGTTTAGGAAAGTTCAAAAAGTCCATTGATTGGTTGAGACAAATCAGAAAGAATAGTGTTTATGATTCCTTTAGGTTTTACATTGAGTGAATTTTATGGATTTTAAATAAGTAAATCAACATTTCTCAATCCATGTGCTCTATTAAGAATCATAATCCACAAATATTTTTAAAATGTGAAAATAAATGCAATAGCTCACATAGAATGTTCAAGCAAGATTTTCAGTTAGGCTCAAGAATGCCATTGATGTTATATTCATAGAAATAGACCTTTGATTCCATTTATAATTTATCAAGAAAGGGAAACCCTCATTTCAAAATAAGACAACTCAACCTAAAAATAAATACAATGAGGCTAAACCCAATGAGAAGGAAAATAAAAAAAGGGAAACATGTGGAAAGTAAACCTAAGCTAACAAAAAGAGAGGGGAAAATAGAAAGTTAATTACATGGTTTTCAAGTGAAGCATGCATAAAAAATATTTATACAATTTAAGTCATGATTTTTATAAGGCTGGGGGAACTAAACATTGACCTATGTTGCCCTTAGTGACAAGAAATTATCCCACATAGACTTGCTAATGTTATTTCACAAAATATTTAAGCCAAATCAAATTTCATAATTAAGTGATATGTTTATAGCTACTCAAAAAATAATAGTGGAAATAATACAAATGGATTACCTTGAGTCTACACCTTGAATTCCTGATGAAGAGATAGACTGAGCATTGATACATACCAAGGTGGTTTGACTACTCAACCTAGGTGACACTCTTCATTCATTTCCATGGATGAGGAGATTACAGGTTGTTCCTCTAGTAAGAAGAGGTGCTTTGGTAATAATTATGCTTATTATATTCTAATTTATAACTTCATCATTCATCATTCATAAAAAAAAATTATCATCTTCTAATTTCTAATTTCATCAATTGATTCCATCCTACACAAGAATACAAATGTTGACAGTTGATAGTATTCAAATCTTGTGTAGAATGAGCACATACCCATTCTAAAAAATATAATAATAATATGAGCATCCACATTGTACAATGTCAAAGGGATGGAGAAGATAACTTTATGGCACATCCAACTGCTATGAATGACCAACATAGCAAAATAAACACATTCACGATCCACAAGAAATATGGAAAAAGATCTCACTCCATTCCTGCATCAATCTTAAAATGTCAAAAAGGATACAAAAATAATGAACACATCCTAGACTAAAACTAGAGGAAATGACTCCAAAAAATAAGTAGAAATAGAAAAGTGAAAGTCAAAAATACCACATAAAAAATCATACCAGATTCAAGAATATTCACTTGTCGACATACTATAAAAAGAGATGGCAGAAGAATCATTGCCATAAATGGCAAAAGAAGCATCCATAGAATCATAGGGTGAAGAAGAATAATAAATGTCAAGAAAATACTCAACCATCATACTAGCCAAGGAAAAATAAGAATATGAAAAAGTATCTCTAGAAGTGTCATGTGCATTTTTTTGCACCTATTAAAATAGACATGACTACCATCAACTCACATGCAACCAAATCCTAGAAGCATAAGTGGGTTTATATATTATATGTGTATGTGTGTCCCTATAATCGTTTCCTATCAACTAATATATAAAATTTACTAGATGAATAACACTAAATGAGAGGTTGAAGAATTTTCAATCCTAGCCAATAATGCTAAAGTATTTATTTGCTAGCATAAACCAATGTTTATCATGTTCAAAACATTAATTTAGTTTTCAATATTAACATTTTTCCATCACTAACATAGCCAAGTGACACATGTCACATTATATCTACTTCATGCCTAAACTCAATGTGGGTCATTATCATTACATATTGAAAGATCATGGACCCCTGACCCAATCCTAACATCCAATATTTTTTGATATTTCGAGTACCAGGATGCTGCCACTAGGAATTATCTCATGTACTTAAGCCCTTAAAGGCATTATTGACCAAATTTAACATTTGGTTAAATTTGAGTCAACCCCCTACTTTTTAAAAAAAATTATAAGCTTATCCATGTCTCATATGGGTGTCATTGTAATCCAAATGTTCCACTTATGCCTAGCCTAGTCTTAATTCAAGTCTAACCCTTTGTATTAGCCAAGTCAATGATGGTCAACCTTGGTCAAAAAGGGTCAAACCTAGTAAAATGCATTAATTATGTTAGTTTGGTCTTGATATTGTTTTGAATATGATTTAAGACATTTTTAGTTCATTTAATTACTTTTATCATGTTCAATATGCAAAAAATTACCTTGTGGGCCCACCTTGAGCTATGAAGGAAGACTTGTATGGATGGATAAAGAGACTAAATTGTTACCAAGATATGATTCAATGTGAGAGAAGTTATATAATGTCATAATCTAGTTATGATAGTTCAAGAAGTATTTATAGTCAGAAAAGATCAGTTTCCCCTTGTTTGGAAGGCCTTTATGGCACTTGTATGGAATAGATCATCTCATTTTCAGGTGGAAACATTAGAAAGTATCTCTTCAGCTCCCAAAATACATTTCCACATTTTTTTTTAGGAAAAATGCATAAAATTTCATCTATTTCTTTTTTTCCTATCTTCTTGTCTTAGCAAGCAAAAAAGAAGCAACTTTAAGCAATGGTATAGACTGTACAGGTGGAATGGAAGGGAGTGATTCTTAGGGGGAAAGTGTTCTAATTCCTCTTCACATCCATAATAGTAACTTCCATTTTGGTGCCTTATCCTTCATGAACCAACTCTAACACTACAAGTAGCCTTGTTTGGGTTTACAACTAGGAGCAGGGTCACTATTTACAGTCATCTTCATTTGCTTATTTTGGTTTGATAATTTCATTTTTTGTAGAGGTTTCCACATGTTTTCTAAGGTGTTCTTGAAGTTTCTCCTTAATTTTTTTTAAAGGCATCAATAATTCAAGGAAGCCTTCTATAGGATTGTCTTCCACTTTGGGTCAAAATTCTACCTTCTTCTCCAAAAGAGTGCACCTATAGATGTTGTTGGGTAGTTATCCATGTGAAAATGAGGGATTTGGATATGTCCTATCTCTTTATATGTTATGTAAATGGTCTAGTTGAATAATCTCCTCATAAGGTTCAAAACTACGCACTTTTCATTGTTGTTTGTCATTGCCCCTTCCAACTCAGTCCAACTTGTAGGAGGCAATGAATAGGGAATAGAAGGAATATGGAAGTTGGAGATGATATAGGTGTATTTATTTAAGGTTATATGTAGTTTTTTTCACATGTAAGATCATAATTCACTCACCAAGGACCTAAAGAGAAGTAATATTGCAAAAAAAAAAAAAGATGACTTAGTTTTGTTCCTCAATCCCTAAACACACAAAAGAAAGCTCCTAGTGGTCTTTTTGGTTTTCAAAAAATGAAGCTATATTTGGTTTTAATGAATCCTATTATTCCAAATTTGTATTCCTATCAGTGGGAAACCATCATTTCAAATTTGAGCTTGAAAGGATAAGAGTCATACATGTTTTGAGACCTCCCAAAATGGCTAAGAAACACTAAAAATAGGCAGTAATGTCTACATGATTATGAGGGGAAGGTTGATATTTTCATCCTTTGAGGAAGTCCTAATTATGTGAAAGTATATGAAACACTTCCAAGGGTTATAAAATTCAGTTTTGAGCACTTATGTGATGGAAAAATAAGATATTGTATCAAGTGACCTCTTGGACCTATCCCATATCTGTACACAGGGTAGAGTAGGTAGTGAATGCAATGTTTCAATGATTGGCATAGAGATTTTGTGTTAAGGACTCATAGGAAATAAATAGTATAAATATGAATGCTAAAAACTAGATTAAAGCTCGACCAAGCCCTAAACAAGGTGAAACATAATCTAAATACTTCAAAAAAAACTATAGGCCTAGAAATGAACACCTACAGCCAAGGATAGTGGAGGGTTAGCCATAATCAAGGTGAAAAGAGTCCTTTGTACTAAACATGAAGGATTTAGATGGTGAAATAGAGATAATATTATTCCAATATCATAAGGTAAAGGTTGCATACCTCATTTTTGAGGCTAGATACCTATCAATATGCACCTATAGGCCTGTGAACATGCACCTATAGCCTAGAATGGAGGCTGGTCTTAGTTAGGGGTAAAGTGAAGCCTTTGAAGCTCAAGTGGAGTATGTAATTAGATGGTAAAATTATAATGGAATTATAGGAAGACAAAAAATTATCTTCATACTTTTTGAGGTAAAAAACATACCTTAACAACCTACATGCCTATAGGTGTGTGTCTCAGTCTTGCATGAAATGTGACCATAGTCATGTCATGAGAGTATGAAAGAGGCTTTGGATAATATATAGGCAATTTGGAAGATTATACACATTAAATTCATCAAATTAAACCTCTAACCTACATTTACATTAACCTCAACCAAGCCTAAGGTGCTACAAGGTATGTCTTAGTCCATACAGGCATATTTGGAGACTATAACTAGGGGAAACAAAGGGTTTGCATAACACAAAAGGGTCTAATATGATCCCCAAAGCTCCATTATATTTAAATTAATATGATAAAAATATTTTAGTATCATTTGATCATGTAAATTTCATGGAGGTAACAACTATAGGCAAATTTGAACAAAAACATACAAAAAATAGGGTTTTTGCCCCCTTTTTGACAAAATTGACTTGGTGAGACCCCTTAGACAAAGAATATGAAAAACCCATTTTGTAAAAGTGATAATAAATACCTTTTTTATCTCATAAAATATTTACTTTTCTCATCCAAGTATGCCTAATATCCTTTATTTTGTTTCAGAGGTAGGTCAGTCCTTTCATGCACAACAATGGTAGTTTCTGGGAAAAGTGAAGAATGGAGGGCTTGTACTCATTATGATCAGTCAAGGATATTTTTAAAATTTTATGATACATTATAGTACACAAAATAATATATTTTTTGGTTAGGATGCTAACAGGGTGGTCGAGACTAGGAGGTCCGCAGGCAAGCCTAACAAAGAAGCATGCAAATCTAGCCCCTAAGGCAAAGTCACTCCAATTAATAGGATTATAAAAAAATATATTTCCTTAAATTAATTCCATTGGATTTATAATGATGTGTTCAATCTATTTTAAGGCTTGGTAAGTGAAAATAGAGGGTCATGTAGCTCAAAAATGCAAACTAGCTCATTGGCAAGGTGTAGTCCTTGTTCCAAACAAGGGGTCATTTCAATTTTTAACCTTTGGTGATCCATTACATGTGTTTTAGAGTGTTTATTAGATATATATAGATATGGTACAACTTTTTTTTGGCAAGAAAACTCCATAGGAATCTAGTTTTTTCCTTAAGAGTGCTCAGACCCTCATGAGAAGCATATAAATGACTTGAAGGTCAACTTTGGACACTCATACCTTCCATCATATTTTTCATGGGACCCTAAGCCATTTTAATATGTTATGGAAGGTCCTTAAAGATCCCTTAATGTCATTTAGAAAGGATTTAAATGTTTGACCTTTATGAACAAAGGTTAAGAGTTCAGGCCACTCAAAACCTTCGTAAAACCCTCACAAGGACCCAACTAGAGAAAGATTACCATTATAGCATCTAAATAAAATTTAATATCCATAAAACCACCTGGATTTTTTATATGACTCTCATAGGATCCTACACATATGTTTTGTTTGTATAGAATTGTATGGATCAAGGGAAAACAAGGCTTGTGCAAGCTAAATAAGGATTTATGAGATGAAATAAACTTTGAAAAGAATTTTTACACTTTATATAACTCCCAAAATTCATCTCATCTCATAGATAAACTTATAAGTCCCCCAACTAGGCACTCACTTTCAGCCAGTCTAGTAAGTGAGCTAGTGAACACTTGTGGAAATTGGTGAAAAGCAATTAGGGAAGCCTTTTAAAGGTTTTTTATTGAAACTGATGATATGGGAACCTTTGACAAGTTTTATAACCTCTTTTTCATGGATTATTTTGAAGATTTTGAGGTTCTGAATCCCAAGTGTATAAGGTGCATGGAAAAAAACCACTTTGAAACAACCATAGATGATTTTGCATGTCCACACGAATAGGGATGGTCAGGAATCAATCCAATGCTTTTGGTAACTTTTTTATAATCCATCTCACTTATATAAACCATCATACCTTACCATATGTAGAGAAAAGGTAGTTTCCTATTCTAGAATTCTAGGTTTTATGCCACTTTTCACCATTCTTATGAATTGTTTTGGACAAGTAGACCTTTATGACATGGCATAACTCACACCACATCTATTTCACATGAAAATTTAACTTATTATCTCAAAGTGACACATTTCCAAGTGGCCCTTAGACTTCCTTTTATTTCTTTACTTCTCAAAACTATAAATATGCATTCTCTTTGTTCATTTAAGTAGCCTCCATTGGTTGATTGGGAATATCTGGCCAAATTTGTACTTGAATAACTCTTGAAGAAATATACAAGTTTTAGTTTCACTCATATGATGTATTCTTGAGTAATGACTTTCTAATCTAGTGAAAGATTGTATTTTCTAGCTTGTACTCTTGATGGTCTACCAATTTACAGAAAGGAGATTATTTTAGGTCTTTGCTAGTATTATTTCCTAAGTGTAGAGATATCCTATAAGTGGTTCATTATTTTATCCCTATTTGGAATCATTCATCCCCTTCCTAAGAATCACAATCCTTTCTTGAATCTAGCATATGAAACATTGATGTAGCAATGGATCTTAAGCTGTGAGTCTTGTGTATGAAACATCTTTGTTTGTCTTTAAGTAGTGGTTTTAATCAAGTGAGAGGAAATTATATATTGGTGCATCACCATTTTTTTGGTTTCATATTCAATTTATTAAGTTAAAGAGGAAGCTTCAAAGAGTGCATCAAGGGAGTTAGCCCCTCATCTAGAGATTCATTTCTCAACATTGTCACCCATATCAAGAGAAATGTATCCATGGTGCCACTAGGATGAGGAGAATTAGGTATCTCCTTAGGGATGAAAATCCATGTGTCAAATTTTTTTGGCACACCCGATGGGACTTCTAAGTCCTCGAAGATTGTTCAAGATTGGTGTTGGTCTTGGCATAGTTGAAGTTGAAAGAAACATCTACATTTAGTACTTGGAAACTCCATTGTATAATTCAAGTCTTTGGTTGATTATCGGTCCTTATTTACATGCCAAAGGTGACCAATAGGTCTATTTCTAAAAGTATACCTTTTGAGTTTGTGTAACTACCTCCATATTCCACCAAAAGGTTTAGGTTTGTAAACACTCATCCTTACAAAAGAGATTTTGTGTTCAAAGCTTCTAATTTTTTGTTACATTCCATTCCTAAAAGATATATTGATCATTCCAAAATGGAAAAAAGGTATCCTTTTATTCCTTTCACTGGATCATCTCCCTTGAATCTTGCTCAATATGTTCAAATTCCAAGAGCAGCCCTTAAGAGTGTTTCATCTTTTAGTGGGGATGGTCTTGTTACTACCACAAAGCATATTAGAAACATAGAAAACTTTTGTAATATCTAAAACATTACCCAAGATAATGTGGATATTATGTTTTTGGTTTTATCCTTCAAATTTAAAGTCTTAGATTGGTATGGTACTTTAGCTCAAAACTCCATTGGCTCATGGGATGAATTGGAAGATATCTTGACTAATAGGTTTGGGGAGAAGAGTGATTACTTGTCTCTAGCTAATAAATTGACCACTATTAAGAGGGCACCACATTAATTCATGCAATATTTTAATACTAGGTTCCAAAAAACATGGGATAGGATCCTAGCCCTTGTGATACCTACTCCAAACAATGCATTCTTGTATTACCTAAAGGCATTAAACAATGATGTTTCCATGATGATTCAATCTACAAGGGGAATACACTCCATGATGCCTATGAGATACTTATAAAAGTATAAAATTATATTTTCCAAGTAGGGAAGATATCTCCTATACCCCTAATGCCTTTGTTCCCTAATTTACAACATCCTAGTCAAGTTACTTTTCCTACATTAGCCCCTTTTCCTAGTCATGGAAAATCTACTATAGTCCCTTCTAATGAAATCCATGAGGTAAAATTTTTATTTTAAAGTGTTTCCAATGAACTAGTTTCCCTTAAGAGGTATCAAGCTCAGGGTTATAGACCATATCAGCCTTATAACCAGTTTGGACAAACCAATAAACCTCTCTTTCAAAATAATGTGCATGGACAAGGTCAAATCACCCAAGTTAGGCCTTATCAAAGCTATAATCCAAATTATCCCTCATCCTCCAAAGCCCTTATTCCCACCCCAAAAAATATTACTCAAGAACAACCATGCTACCCTTCTTTTGAGCAAAGTCAAGAACAAGTTGCTTATGCAAATGAGATGCATAACCAAACCATGATAATGAAAGGAAATCAAGTACCACAAGTTCCAAGCTTTGAGATTTAAATGAAACTTGAGATGGAAGGTTTTCAATTCCAATCTAATTCTACTCTCATAAATCACTTGAAGGAAGATTTTGTGCCATCAATCACTTGGCAAATTCAAACAACATCAATGCTAGTGTGGCTTCCAACACTAGATCAAATAAGAGGGTTATTGATGAAGTTCAAGGAACCAATCAAGGACCTATTCTGACCCCTAAATCATTTCCTATGGTAATTGGATCTAATAAATCTCCTAAAGTTCAAGAAAATCAAATGATTCCAAACTTTAAGCTAGCTCCTACAACTCTACCTACACAAGCTACTTCACAAGGTGTTGGTGCTCTTAAATATTTTCCTAAAGTGAATAATCCTCATATCAATGTGGTGGAATAGATGAACAAGCTTTAGATGAATATCTCATTATGGGACTCCTTGAAAATTTAGGGTAGAAAGATATACTTCAAAAGAAACTACATGAATTGGGTAAGCAAGTTGGCCCACCTAGACATGACAATGTGGTATTAGTGAATGGAAATCAATCAATTGATGGTCAAGTAAATAAAAATGAAAATAATCCTCCCTTGGTACATAATTTAATTTTAGATAGTGGGGCTAGCACATTAGTTATGCCCAAATTTATAGTGGATAAACTAGGCTTAAAGTATAAGCCAATGACTAAGGGAGTCTTATAATTAGATGGATAACCAACCAAGACTTTGGGGATAGTAAAAAATGTGAATTTGATATTCCATGATTGTCCTACTTTTCCTATTCCTCACAATGTGGTGGTGGTAGATTTACCTCCATACTTTTCCCTTTGATTGTCAAGAGATTTTATAGCTAAAATAGGTGGGTACTTGGTAGCTAATTGGTCTTACATGGTGTTTAGGACAAAGTATGGCACTGAGGTGAAGATTGACTCTGAACCTATTCACAAATATCACTTGGAACCATACTCACCTAAGGTGGTAAATGTTAACTATGCCATCATTGATGAAGAGGAGATTCACATTGATCAATCTCCATCATCTTCCCTTGAGGGAGTTATTGATTTGTTCCTAAATGAATGAGGAAATGAACACTATGAGCATGATCCATACAATTTTATTGAAGAATCTAGTCTTGGGGTGTAATATATACATTATAATGATTCCTTCATACCAAATCTAGTGAATCCAAGTGAAGAAGTGAATGGTTTGTGGCATCTCTTCTTTGATGGGTCTAAAAGCAAGATTGGGGCAAGCAGTGGACCAATGTTGGTTTTGCCTTCAAAAGAAAGGTAATTTTCAGCCTTTAGATTCAAATTATCATGCACTTTTAATGTATTATAATATGAATCCCTTATTCATGGCCTTGAATGGGATAGGAAAAGAGGGATTAAATATCTTCAAGTGTGTGGGGATAGAGAACTTATTGTGAATCAAGTTAGAGGGAAAAATTTGACCAAGAACTCCTTGGTCAAGTCCTACAAGCATAGAGTTTCAGACCTCGTAGAAGACTTCATGGATTTAAATATCTCATCTATTCCAAGGGAAGACAATAATCATGCTAATAATTTGGCATCTATTGGTGCTCAATTTGATGTTCCAAAAGGCATAAAAGAAGACAAGATCCAACCTCATCTAAAAGTGATTATTAGGCCTTCAATACCTAATAATGTCACCAATTGGTAGGTCATTGAGAGTGATCAACAAATATCCCTTTTTATACAAGAAGAGGCTGAGTTATCTACAAAAAATCAGTCCAAGATTCAACAACAATATGGAGGGCAGATTGTCCAACTAAAGTCTAACAAGCTTCCCAAAGGTCAAGTGACTCTTGAAAGCATTTTCAATGATGATGATCAAATGAAGAAAGAGAAGGTAAGCATGTCAACTAAACAAGATAAATATGAAAATGTAGATATATTTAAGGACAAACTACTTGCACTAGGAAAGGTATGCACTAGTCAAGAGAAGCATGATTTCATTGAACTATGCAAGGAGTTTAGTGATATTTTGCATGGGAGTATAGTGAATTGAAGGGTTTTGATCCAAGCTTAGATCAACACACCATAGATATATATTAAAATTCCAAACCCATCAAGCAAAGACAAAGTCCAATCAATCCCAAGATTGAACCACTCATGAAGAAAGAGCTCACTAAATTGATTGAGTCTAGAATCATTTTTCCTATCAAGCATTCTTATTGGTTGGCCAACTTAGTCCCTGTTAGAAAGAAGAATGGGGATATCAGGTTATGTGTATAATTTAGGGACTTTAATAGGGTCTCTTTGAGATATCATTATCCCCTCCCTTATATGGAGTAAATTTTATAAGTGGTGGTAGGTAGTGAGAGGTTTTCTCTCCTAGATGGTTATTCTAGGTACAATCAGATTTTGGTGAAAGAAAGTGACCAATACAAGATATCCTTCACCACCAAATGGGGCACATATGCCTATAGTAAAATGCCATTTTTATTTCAAAATGATGGAGCTACTTTTCAACATGCAATGGATATGGCTTTCCAAGGACTAATCAATGACATTGTATTGGTTTATCTTGATTATGTGCCTGTTTTCTCTAAGGATGAAAATTAGCATTTGAATCACATAAGAAAAATATTTGAGAGGTTTAGAGAGTATGGGATCACTCTAAACCCAAATAAGTGTGTGTTTTCTTTCCATGAAGTAAAACTACTAGGACATATTGTTTCCAAGAAAGGCTTGTCCATTGATCATGAGAGAGTGAATGTTATTTTAGCATTGTCTTTGCCTAAGCATAAGAAGGGTTTAAAAAGATTCATTGGTAAGATAAATTTCATTATGAGATTCATTCATAACTTTTATAATTTGTTCAAACCTCTAACATATATGCTAAGGAAGGATGAGATCTTCACTTGGAAAAGAAGGAGAAAAGAAAGTTTTGAGGAAATCAAACAAGCCATTGCCCAAGCCCCTACTCTTGCAAGTCCAAACTTCTCCAAGGAATTAAATTTTTAAAATTTTTGGAATGAAGAGGTGATTTTTTCCATGATTACCCAAGCAAATGATGAGAATTTGGAACAACCTATTGCCTTTGTTAGCCAAGGTTTAGAGGGGTATGAGGTAAAGTATACTTATGTTGAGAAACGAGTGCTTTCATTTATTAGGATCCTAAAGAATTTTAGGCACATGATATCAAAAAATAAGATTAATACACTTATGACTCATCCTAGTGAAAATGACTTTCTATTGAGTAGATATTTGAATGATAAAAGGGTAGGTTGGATTACCAAAGTGATGGAGTATGATGTGGAGATCAAAACAACCAAGCTAGTGAAGGGAAAAGGACTATGTGAACATCTTGCTTCAAACTTGAAAAATAAAAGGGATGTTTTTTTGTCACTCCATGATGACCCTATATTAGTTGTACCTTCAGCCATGAAGAGTTAAACACAAAACATGATTCATTTCCTTCAAAATGGCGAGTGTCCACAAGGTCTTGATAGAGCTAGAAGAAATTATTATAGGTTGCAATATATTCCCTATGTACTTTTTCATGGAGTGATATTTAGGAATGAATTTTTAGGTATTTTTTTGAGGTGTATTTATTTGGATTAGATTGATAAATTATTGCATGAGTTTCATGATGGATCATTTAGTGGTCATTTTAATTTAAGAACTATAGTTGCTAGGATTATGAGGGTTGGTTACTTTTGGCCTAAATTGTTCAAAGACACCCATGTTTGGGTAATAAAATTCCAAAAGTGTGCTCTTTTTTATGGCAAAAAAAATCAAGCTACTTTTCCTCTTCACCCAATCCAAGATTAACAACCCTTTATGTAATGGGGTTTGGATTTCTTAGGCCTAATCAATCTCGCTTCTAGTGTTGGTCACAAATGGGTGTTGATTTCCACTAATTAATTTACAAGATGGGTGGATTTTGTAGCTCTTAGAGATGAAAATGAGAATTCAGTCCTATATTTTTATGAGAGTATATTGACCAAATTTGGAGCTCCCTTACCAATCATCTTAGATAATGCATTAGCCTTTTTAGGAGCAAGGACAAGTGAATAGGCTTTGAAACATGGCATCTACCTCAAAACCTCCTCCAATTATTACCCCTAAGTAAATTGACTAGATAAGTCCACAAACAAGAATCTAATCATAATTATAAAGAGGATGATGGAGGAGAATCGAAGGACTTGGCACTCCAAGTTAAAGACAACCCTTTGGGTTGATATGATCACCCCAAAGAGAGCAATTGGGAACTCACCATACACACTTGTGTATGGAAGGGAAGATAGGATTCCTATCTCACTTGAGTTACCAGATTTAGACCTCACTTATCAGCTACAATTGATGAAGAATAAGATCATGGAAGTCAGGTTGTGTGAGTTAATAGAACTTGAGGAGACAAGAGATCAAGCCATGCAAACTATGAACACTCACTAAGAACAAAAAAAGAAGTATTTTGACAAGAATTACATGCTATAAAGTTTCAAGGAAGGAGACATTTTCCTAAAATGGGATGAAGATATGGACAAACTTGGAAGACATACAAAGTTTGATGCTTTATGGAGTGGTCCATATGTGATCACTCAATGCAAGTCACATAATGCTTTTCAAATTTCAAATTTGGATGGAAAGGAGATTCATATCCCAATAAATAGGATACACATCAAGCATTATTACTAAGTTTTTTCCTCTTCCCTTGTACATAGTTTCTTGTTTTCCTTGTGTTCCCTAAGTGCTTATGCACATGTGTGAGTTTGTCCTTGTCTTGTGTTGTGTTGTCTTTGATTAGTCTTATTGTTATTGTGTGGTGTGTTTCTTTGTGTTTTGTTTTGGAATATACTTGTTAGTCACCTTCAAGAATCCATTGATTACATTGATGCTTAGATGGATAAGGCTACTAGTCTCAAAAACATAGACAAGCATGTTTACCCCAAGAGTTGCCAAAAGTGTTGACCAATTTTGACCTTTGGTCAAATTTGAGTCAAACCCCTACTTTTTAAAAAATTTAGAAGCTTATCCATGTCATATAGGGGTGTCATTATAATCCAAATGTTCCACTTATGCCTAGCCTAGTCTTAGTTCAAGTCTAACCCTTTGTACTAACCAAGTCAATAATGGTCAAGCCTAGTCAAATAGGGTCAAACCTTGTCAAAGGCATGAATTATGTTATTTTGGTCCTAATATTATTTTGAATATGATTTAAGACATATTTAATTCATTTAATTAATTTTATAATGTTCAATATGCAAAAAAATTGCCTTATGGGCCCACCTTGAGCTAAGAAGGAAGATTGTACGGATGGATAAAGTGAATAACTTGTCACCAAGCTAGGATTAAATGTGGGAGAAGTTAGAGAAGGTCAAAATCTGGTTATGATAGTTCAATAAATAGTTATAGTCAAAAAATATTAGTTTGCCCTTGTTTGGAGGGCCTTTATGACACTTGTACGGAATAAATCATCTCATTTTCATGTGGAAACATCACTAAGGTGTCTCTTCATCTCCCAACAGCATGTTGGCAAAATTTTGGCCCACATACCAAAATTATGATTGGTTTAAAGAGATGTAATGATCAAGAAGAAGTGGAAGACCATAAGTGCAAAGGTTCATTTCTTTTGGGACTCTTTTTCACTAAGTATTTTCATTTAGAGTTTTGTTCAGGCTAAGTGTTAGAATTTATTCAGACATTTTTCCCAAAAAAAAAGTTTTGAAGGGTAAGTTACTTCATTTGACTATGTGTCAAGAATTGTTTCAAACATTTTGTCTGAAACAATTTTTTTGAAGGGCACTTACAAAATTTTTGAAGGGTTATTAAAGGCAAAGTGAACCAAACATTAAAGCCGAACAGTACTTTTCCTTTTAGAAAAGGCATTTTTAATATTATTGAATGGTCCACTTTCCTTTCAGGACATCACTTTATCAAAGTTGAAGGGCATTTTCAACTCTTCCAAAGGGAATTTTCAATTATTCCAAAAGGCATTTTCAATTATTTCAAAGGGTCATTTCCATACCGAAGTGTTACATTATGCAGCATTCTAAAGGGTATTTACTAAGGAACTGGACCTTTGAAAATTTCCTGAAGACCTTTTATTTCAGGAAAGTGATCAAAGAAAAATCATCTGAAGGGGAATTTTTTAGAGTTTTGAAGGGTACTTTCCCTTTAGAAAGGATACTTAACAAAACTCGAAGAAATTTGTCCAAAGGAATAAGATCAGCAAAAGGGGCCCCAAAGGAATAGTAGCCAAAGGAATAAGGCCCATTTTTAAAATGCTAAAGGAATTTATTTAGAAGAAAAAATGTCTAAAGAAAATAGTCGAAACAAGTTATTCGAAGGAATTGATCATGGGCCCACAAATATCAAAATCTGAACCCCTCAAAGTAGCCATTGGCATTTAAAAAGATCAAAAAAAGCTATGAAATCTATAGACTTGTATTGACATAAATGGATACAAGAAAACCAGTTTCCTTAGATTGGTTTTCCATCTATAGAAAATATTTGGCCTAGGTTTCATAGCAGGAGCTAGTGTATGCAATTAATGGAGAGGTTCTCATCCTTTGACATGGCCATCATCTCAAACAAAAAATCACTCAACTCAGAGGCAACATGGCTGAATATAAATTCAAATTTATGGGGATTTTGTCCTTATACATGCAATACAAGTGAAGGATGGAATAAAAGTGAAAGATGAAGATCAGGAGATTAGAAAAAGTAGCTCAAGCATTAAAGACATTCTTGGACTTTTCCTTGTTTTAGTGGATCATGACATCATCTTCCTCAACAAGTTCTTGTCTTATAGTGTGTTTCTCAATTAATGAGAGGGATTGAATACTATTGGAGCTAATGGTTGTTAATTTTTTGAAGAAGGATTAGTTCTAATTAACCCATATGTGGGTGAGAATTCATGGAGGGTGGTTGCATTTCATTTATTGAATTCTGTTTGTTTGCCTCTTCTACTTTCTCTTCCCCTTTTTTCATATATCTTTATTTTCTTCCCCATTAAAAAAAGAAGATATCCTCATTTTACAAGGATAAACCTTGTCAAAATTTGTAAGAAAGACCTTTTGAAGCAATAAAAATCAATTTTTACCTATCTCTTGTCTCTAAATTATCCTTAGCAAGCTTGTGCATGATGGCCTTGTGAAGAAGTGTTTTTCCATGTCCATTGTCCTTCTTTCATGCCTATTTTTATGTGTTTTCAAGTTAGTTGCAGGTCTGAACTAGATCTCTTTCCACCATTAATGGATGCTTGGTGTGGATTTTGAAATTCCTCTTTGCTTTATGTATTATTTGGTGAGCCTAGTTTATGAAGCACTTATGCAAATTAACTAGTTTGTGAGGCTGTATGAGGAAGAATTATCTTATGCTGAATTAGTGTTTATTTCATGCTTATGTGAGTGTCAATAAATTTGTTTTATCACCCATTTATCTCTCTTAGTTACCCTATACCTCCTTTCCACCTCTTTTCCAAGCAAAAAACATTAGTTTAGGTGATCTACCAAGAGGAAGCCGACCTTATCCAAAGGTTCAACCTCACTATAGGATACCCACAGCCTGAGGTTGCTCCAATATTGTAGTTGGGAGTGAGAGAGCCTAAAAAAACTCTCCCACAAGGTGCAATTTTAGAATACAACAATTTTTGGTACACTTGTGGGGACCACTTTCGAGGAAGATTGGTCAAGTTTGATGTTGGTTTGATCAATTTACAATGGCTATAGCTTTCATATTTTAGTATTTGGTGACTCCAAAGAACACTCAATAGTTTGGTTGTAGAACAATAACTATCTTTCATGCCAAAGGTGACTACAAGATCAGCTTCTATAGGTATTCCTTTTGATGTTGTTAAAATCCCCTTAAATTTAGCCAAAAGGTTAAGGTTTACCTATACTCACCCATACATAGGAAACCATTTTCCTAAACTAGTCATAAGGTATACCTACAAAATAAGACCTTTGTTAGCCCCTTTTTTCACCATGATTCCCCAAAGAGATTTTGTAGGCTTCAATGGCTAAAGTCTTTTGAATCTACCACAATACGATCCTATACTAGTAGTAGCTCTCAAAAGTGTCCCATATTTTATAGGAGACCAAGCCATAACCCCTGTTGAGCACGTCAATGGCAACCAATTTTTGTAATATCCATAATGTAATTGTATAAAATATAGCTACTAGACTATTAGCCATATCCCTTTAGGGAAAAGCTTTAGATTGGTATAGAGGCTTGGCTCTTAATTATATTCAATCATGGAATTAGCTAGAAGAGGCCTTGTGAAAAAGATTTTTAGACAAGAGTGACCATTTGTCACTAGGAAAATAGCTTACCACAATCAAGAGAGCCCCCCATGAAGTCATGCAAGACTTTAATACAAGATTCCAAAAAGTTTGGGATAGAATTCTAGCCTCTATGAGACTGTCTCCTAACTTTGTGTTCCAAAACTACTTGAAGGCTCTAAACAGTGATATAGTTGTAATGATCCAATCTATAGGAGGGGGCATATTGCTAGACGCTTATGAGGTGGCTATTAAAACAAAACATTTCCTAGTTTAGGCTAGCAAGCTTACTCCTAGACCCCTAATGCCTCTTTTCCCTAAAATTAGACCACCCCCTATGGTTATTCCCCCACTTAATGTTATTCTTCCAACTCCAACAATTGTTGTTATACCCTCACCTAAGTAGGAAAAGGCTTCCACTAGTAGATCAAGTGATTCCCAAGAGTAGAAAAACTACCTAGAACTTAAGAGCATGCTCCAATCCTTGGGAAATGATGTGGTAAATGTGAAAAGGAAGAAATATCAGTTCAATAAACCTTATCAAGTTCCATATCAACCTCAACAACAATCTTATCAAGCAAATAGACCACCCTTTAAGGGAAATTTTTAAAACCAAAACCATGAGCAAGGGCAAGGACAACCTAGCTACAATAAGTAAAGCAATTATAACCCAAATGTCGTAGGCTCTTCCAAATCTTTGGTTCTTGTTCAAAACAATATGGCTCAAGAAGTTGAAGGGACCATGCCTTGGGATCAATATTTAAGGCAATCCATTATCCCAACCAATGGTTTTAACCAAGCCTTCAATAACTAATGACAACAAGCTATTGCTTATAGATATAATGAAGCCTTAATGGCTCAAAACATAGAGATCCCCATGATGACAAAATTAGGACAATCTCCAAAAAACTAAGGATCTGATCAGGTACCAACCCAGATAGATGCTACAATGGTCATCAGTGAGCAAGAAGAGTGCTATGCACTCAATCAGTAGGCTAGTTCTAGCTAATCATATATTTCGATAGCAGCTAATATAAGGTTTAAACTAAGGAATATAGATGGTAATCAAGAGGCATTCAAAGAACCTCCTGTCATTACTCCTTAATTATCTAACCCTAATGAGCCTGATATCACTCCAAAGTTCCTAACACCTCCTAAAAATTAGAATCAAGGGACACATTTTGATCCATTAAACTTGTAAATTTAACAAACAATAGTAGTGGCCCCCAAAGTTCATGCAAAGGTTGGTGGTCCACCAATCAACATTATTGAGCAAATGAAAAAAAATAGTGTGAGTGTACCGATGTGGGACATGTTTTCCATGCCTAGTTAGGTGGATATCCTTCAAGAAGGTTTGTCTAGGATAGGTGTTACAACAACTACAAGTAGCCAACCAAGCAAAGAAACTAAGTCCTCACCAATGCAACCCAAGGTCCTATAGGAGAAGGATCAAGTAAGGTGGTTAAACCTCCTTCAATCTAAATTTCATTAATCATTGGTGATTTCTTGGTGAAAAATTGCTTGGTAGATAGTAGAGCTAGCACATTAGTAATGTCAAAGTCTAGAGCTGATCAACTAAACCTCAAATATGAGCCACATACTAAGGGAGTTCTACAGCTTAACAGTTCTTCCATAAAACTGTATGGTATTATCAAAGGTCTTAGCTTGACCCTGCATGTTTATCCTAGTGTTTCAGTGGCTCAAGATGTGTTGATCCTTGATGTAAATCCTCACTTTGCATTATGCCTCTCTAGAGAATTCACAGCCAAAATTGGGGGTTATCTAGTAGCAGATTAGTCCTACATGGATTTTAGAATAAGGTATGGGACTAAAGTATCAATCAAGGCTGAGCCCATTGCACAATTTCACATTGAGCCTCATCATCTAGATAGTATAAACATCAATTGTACTATCCTTGATGAAGATGAATTTAAAATTGGTCAAGAACTAAATACTTATCCTAAAGAGATTCTAGACTTTTCCTTGGATGAGTTTTGGGGGGGATAATCAATTTCTCAACCCTTTGGAAGGTGTTAAAGAAAGAGACATGGGTATCTATTTTCTAGATGAATAAAATCAACTCATGCCTTCCCTTATTAGACTTAAAGAAGACTGTAGTGGTATGTGGAAGTTGTTCTTGGATGGTTCAAAGAGAAAAAATGGAGTAGGTGTAGGGGTAATGTTGGTTTCCCCTTTAGATGATAATTTTTCTCTTCTTATAGGTTCCATTTTAGTGTCACCTCCAATGCAATAGAATATGAAGGTCTATTCCATGGCCTTCAATGGGAGCCCAGTTTGATATTCTAAGTAAGCTAAAAGAGGCCAAGGTTCAACCACATGTTAAGGTGGTGGTGAGGCCATTAGTACCAGATAATGAAGCCCACTGACATGTTTTCAAAAATAATAAATAGATTGCTTGTTTCCTGTAATAGGAAGTAGAGTTTTCCTTGATGAACCAAGGTAAATTATAACATTAGTATGAGGATAAAATTGTTCAATTGAGGTCTAAAAAATTCCCTAAAGGGTTGGTCACCCTTAAAATTATTTTCCATGAGGAGAACATATGAGGAAAGACAAGGTAGTGATGTCAACTGATGAGGATAACTATGAAAGAGTCTTTATTTTCAAGGATAAGCTCCTCAAGATTGGAAAGGTAAGAAATGAGATAGAAAGTCATGGTTTAATTAAAATTTATAGGGAAAATTCAAACATATTTGCTTGGGAATATAGTGACCTAAAATTTTTTGATCCAAAGTTAGACCAACATACTATAGAACTGAAGGCTAATGCTAAGTTTGTGAGGCAAAAACAAAGGCCTGTTAACCCTAAAATAAAAGAGCTTATGAGGAGAGAGTTTACCAAGTTAATTAAATCCAAGATAATCTTTCCCATCAAGCACTCATCATGGGCATCTAGTTTGGTGCCTATAAGTAAAAAGAGTGGGGAGATTAGGATGTGTGTCAACTTTAGAGATATGAATAGGGTCTCCTTGAAGGACCATTACCCTCGACCATCTATGGAGCAACTTCTTCAAATAGTTATAGGTTTAGAATGTTTTTCTATTTTGGATGGATATTCAGATTACAACCAAGTATTAGTAAAGAAATAAGATTAGTATAAGACTGCCTTCACCATAAAGTGGGGCACATATGCTTATCAAAATATGCTTTTTGGCCTATCCAATGCTGGGGCCAATTTTCAAAGAGTAATGGACATGGATTTTCAAGGGAAACTAAATCAAATGGTGTTGGTCTACTTGGATGAGATCATAGTTTTCTCCAAGGATGCCAATGAACACACAGACCACCTGAGGTTAATCTTTGAGAGACGTAGAGAGTATAAGATGTCTTTGAATCGCAAAAAGTGTGTGTTTGTTGTTCATGAGGGTAAACTCTTAGGACACATTATCTCAAAACAATGATTAGTTATTGATCTTGATATAATAAGTGTCATCTTGGCCTTATCCTTACCCAAGCATAAGAAGGGACTTCAAAGTTTCCTTGGGAAAATAAACTTCATGAGAAGGTTTATACTTGGTTTTACAAACTTGGTCAAACCCATCACTACCATGTTGAAGAAGAACCCAATTTTCACTTGGTCAAGTGAAGGTAAATCAACATTTGAGGCTATCAAGCAGACCATTTCCCAAACACCCACACTCATGAACCCTGATTTCTCAAGATATTTCATATTGTATGCCTTTGCCAATATTGACAATATATTAGCTATGCTAATGAAAAAGAATGGTTAAGGACTTGAGTAGCCAATAACATTTTTCAATCAGGGGCTTGAAGGGTATGAGTTGAGGTATACTTTTGTATAAAAACAAGTCCTTACAGTGGTAATAAGCTTTAAAAAATTTAGGCCAATGCTCTCCAATAGCAAAATATATCTTATGGTCTCATCTTGGACTGTGAGACTTCCTTATTAACAAAGACTTGAATGGAAAGAGGGCTGGTTGGATTAGCAAGGTCATGGAGTATGACATGGAGATCAAGGTCACTCAGATAGTAAGAGGTAAAGTCTTATGTGAGCATATGATTTATGAACTTCATGAGGACAAAGAAGTTTACATAGTGATACAAGATAACTCATAGGTGAGAACACCTCCACTTCATAAGACTTAGCTCAATGATATGGCACATTTTTTGCTAATAGGAGAATGCCCACAGGGCCTAGATAAGGAAAAAATAAGGTATTTCAAACTTTAGTCCATACCTTATACATTAGTAGGTGGTACTCTTTTTAGAAGAGGCCTAAATGAGGTACTCCTTAAGTGCATAGATAATGACCAGGTGACCAAGATTTTGGACCAATTCCATGATGGACCTAAAGGAGGTCATTTTTCACCTAGAACCATAGTAGTGAAGATAATGAGGGTTATTGGCCCAAACTTTTCAAAGATGCTCATGCATGGGTTAGGAAATGTCAAAAGTGTGCCCTCTTTATAGGTAAGCAAAGATTGGCATCTCTTCCTCTCAACCCAATTTAGGTAGAGTAATCCTTCATGTAATGGGGGCTAGATTTCATAGGAATGATCAACCATCCATCAAGTATAGGGCATAGATGGGTGCTTACTACAATTGACTACTTCACTAGTTAGGTGGAAGCCATTATGTTGAAAGAAACTAATGAAGGTGTAGTCCTAGATTTTTATGACAATATTGTGTCCAGGTTTAGTGTTCCATCCACTATCATTTTTGATAATGCATTAGCATTCCTCAATCTAAAAATGAGTGAAGGGACTCTCAAGATGGGCACCTACCTCAGCACCTCTTCCAACTATTATCCTCAATGAAATGGACTAGTTGAGTCCATAAATAAAAATTTTCTAAGAATCATTAGAACTATGGAAGAGAATCAAAGGACATGGCACACCAAACCAAAGACAACCTTATGGCTTGATAGGGTGACTCCTAAAGATACCATTGGAAATTATCCATATGTCTTAGTATATGGAAGGGAGGCCAAGCTACCCATTTCTCTTGAGTTGCCTACATTAGAACTATCCCATTAGTAGGAGTTGATGGAAGATGAGCCCATTTATGTGAGACTCGTAAACTCATGGAGATTGAAGAAATGAGGGACCTTGCAATTAAAACACTAGAGTCACATTAGGCTCAAGTCAAGAAAGCCTTTGACAAGAGAGCCATAGCAAGGGACTTCAAGGAAGGAGACTTAGTCCTCAAGTGGGATTCAAACAAGGCTAAGCTAGGCAACCATACCAAATTTGATAGCTTATGGAGTGGTCCTTATTTGAACCATAGATGTAAACAATATAATGCTTTTTAGCTAGCCCAACTAGATGGAGAGGTACTATCCATCCTTGTCAATGGGATTTATTTAAATAATTACTATTAAAAGAGTTTGAAACCATTATATATATTGTACATTTTGTATAGTTTTTCATGTTTTCTCCTATGTGCCTTGTGCACATATTTTTAGTTATGTGTTTCCTTTCTCTAAGTGCCTTGGGAATATTGGTTGTTTCATTCTTGTTATCCTTATTTCTTCAACAAGAGGTTTCCAAATAGGGTCAACCTCATCAAAGAAAGTAGTGACTATGTGCCCAATAGATTGGATAAGGCAAATGAGCTAGTTTCTCAAGCATAACAGGCATACTTCCCTGTAAATCACCATAAATGTTGGCCAATTTTTGGCTCACATATCAAAATTTTGACTATTTTAAAGAGATGGACATGATCAAGAAGAAATGGAGGACCAGAAGAAGTAAAAGTGTAAAGGCTCATTCTTTCATGTTTCTTTTTCACTAAGTATTTTCTTTTAGAGTTTTTTTGGGCTAAATGTTTGAATTTCTTTAGACATTTTGCCCAAATGAAAAGCTTTTAAGGGCAAGTTACATCATTTGAATAAGTGTTTGGAATTATTTCAAACATTTTGTCTGAATTTTTTTTTTTTTGAATGGCACTTACAAAATTTATGAAGGGTTATTCAAGGTAAAGTGAACCAAACAGAAAAGCTGAAGGGTACTTTTCCTTTTGAAAAATACATTTTCAATATTGCTGAATGGTCCACTTTTCTTTCGGGAGATCACTTTATCAAAGCTGAAGGGCATTTTTAACTCTTTTAAAGGGCATTTTCAATTCTTCTAAAAGGCATTTTCAAGCATTCTAAAGGGTCATTTCCATGTTGAAGTGTTACATTATGCAGTATTCTGAAGGGTATCTACAAAGGAAATAGACCTTTGCAAAAGTATCAAAGACCTTTTCTTTCAGGAAAGTGATCAAAGAAAAATTGTTTGAAGGGCCATTTTTGAGAGTTCTGAAGGGTGATTTCCCTTTAGAAAGGACACTTAACAAAACTCAATGAAATTTGTCTAAAGTAATAAGATCAGAAAATGGGGGCCTAAAGGAATAGCGGCCAAAGGAATAAAGTCCATTTTCAAAATGTTGAAGGAATTCCTTTGGAAGAAAAAATGTCTAAATAAAATGGCTAAAACAAGTTGTCTGAAGGAATTGATGATAGGCCCATAAACATAAAAATCTGAACCCCTGCAAGTAGTTTTTGGCATTTGAAAAGATCAAAAGAAGTTATGCAATCTATAGACTTGTATTGTTATAAATGGATACAAGAAAACCAAAGTCCTTAGATTGGTTTTCCATCAATAAAAAATATTTGGCCCAAGTTTCAAAGTAGGAGTTGGTGTATGAAATTAATGGAGAGGTTCTCATCCTTTGACGTGACCATCATCTTCGACAAACAACCGCTCAACTCAGAGGCAACATGGCTCAGTCCAGATTCAAAGTTATGGGGATTTTGTCCTTATAAATGCAAGACAAGTGAAGGATGGCATGGAAGTGAAAGATGATGATCAGGTGATTAGAAAAGTAGATTGAGCATTAAAGATGTTTCTAGACTTTTCCTTTTTTGAGTGGATCATGACATCATCATCCTCAACAAGTTATTATCTTCTAGTGTGTTTCTCAACCAATGAGAGGGATTGAAGACTATTGGAGCTAATGGTGGTTAATTTTTTGAAGAAGGATTAGTTTTAATTAACCCAAATGTGGGTGAGAATTCATGGAGGGTGGTTGGATCTCACTTATTGAATTTTTTTGCTTGCCTCTTCTTCTTTCTCTTTCTTTTTTTTCATATATCTCCATTTTCTCCCCCATAAAAAAAAAAAGAAGATATCCTCATTTGACAAGGAGAAGTCCTATCAAAATTTGAAAGAAAGACATTTTGAAGTAATAAAGATTAATTTTTACCTATCTCTTACCTCTAAATTGTGTTTATCAAGCTTGTGCATGATGGCCTTGTGAAGAAGTGTTCTTCCATGTCTATTGTCCTTCTTTCTTGCCTATTTTTAGGTGTTTTCAAGTTAGTTGCAGGTCTAAACTTGAGCTATTTCCACCATTAATGGATGCTTGGTGTGGATTTGAAAATTATTCATTGCTTCATATATTGTTTGGTGAGCCCAGTTTATGAAAAACTTATGCAAATTAACTAGTTTATGAGGTTGTGTGAGCAAGAATTATCTTATGTTAAATTTGTGTTTATTTCATGCTTATGTGAGTGTCAATTATTTTGGTGTATCACCCATTTATATATCTTAGTTACCCTATACTCCCTTTCTACCTATTTTACAAGCAAAAACATTAGTTTAGGTGATCTACCAAGAGGAAGCTAGCCTTCTTTGGATGTTCAACTTCACTATAAGATACCCACAGCCTGAGGTTGATACAATATTATAGCTAGGAGTGAGAGAGTATTAAAAAAAATAACATAAGGGTGAAATTATAGAATATAACACATCCATTTCCATGTTTGGTTTGCTTGAAAAATGCTTAAAATTTTATCTCTTACTTTTTTCCTCTCTTCTTGTCTTGGCAAGAAAAAAAGAAGCAACTTTAAGCATATGTTACAGACAGTATAGGTGGAATGGGAGGGAGTGATTATATAAGGGGATATTGATCTAATCCCTCTTCACATACATAATATGAACTTATATTTTTGTGCCTTATCCTTCATGAACCAATGCTAACAATACACACAACCTTGTTTGGGTTTACAACTAGGAGGGGGGTCACTATTTACAGTCATCTTCATTTTCTTGTTTTGTTATGATAATTTCATGTTTTATATGGGTGTCCAGATGTTTCAAATTGTGTTATTTTAGGTTCTCCATCATTCATTTGGTTTTAAAGGCATCAATAATGCAAGGAAGCCTTCTCTAGGCTTATCTTCCACTTTAGGTCAGAATTCTACATTCTTCTAAAAAAAAGTGCACCTAAAGATGTTGTTGGGAAGCTCTCCATGCCAACATGAGGGATTTGGATATTTCATAACTCTTTGTGTGTCATGGAAATGGTATAATTACATAATCCTTCTCATAAGGTTTAAAACTATGCACTTTTCATTATTGCTTATCACTGCCCCTTCCAACTCAGTCTAACCTGTAAGAGGCCATGAACATGTAACAAAAGGAATATGGAGGATGGAGATGATATAGGGGTATTTCCTCAAGGTTATATGTAGTATTTTTCACATGTAATATCATAATTCAATCACCAAGCACCTCAAGAGAAGTAATATTTCAAAACAAAAAAAATGATTGAGTTTTTTTCCTCAGTCCCTAAACACACCAAATAAAGCTCCTAGGGGTCTTTTTGGTTTTTATAAAGTGAAGTTATATTTGGTTTTTTATAATAATATTATACCCACTTTGTATTCATATCAATGGGAAACCATCATACCAAATTTGAGCTTGAAAGGACAAGAGTCATATATGTTTTGAGACCTCCCAAAAAGAGGCAGTAATGTCTACAGGATTCTTAGGGGAAGGTTAAGATTTGCATCCTATGAGGAAGTCCTAAACATGTGAAAGTAGAGGAAACAATTCAAAGGGATATAAAAATTAGTCTTGAGTACTTAGGTGATGGATAAATAATACATTTCATCAAGTGACCTCATATCCTATCCCCTGTCTGTACATAGAGCAAAGTAGGTAGTGAATGCAATGTTTCAATGATTGGCATAGAGAGTTTGTGTTAAGGAATCCTCAGAAGGAAATAGTATAAATATGGATGATAAAAACTATATGAAAGATCAAAAAAACCATAAACAAGGTGAAACATGATATAAATACTCTAAATCAACCTACAAGCCTAGAAATGAACACCTACAACCAAGGACAATGGAGGGTTAGCCATAATCAAGGTGAAAAGAGTCTTTTGTACTAAACATGAAGCATGTAAATGGTGAAATAGAGATAATATGATGCCAATATCATAAGTGAAAGGTTGGATACATAATTTTTTAGGCTAGATACCTATCATTATGCACTTATATACCTGTGAACATGCACCTATAGGCCTATGAACATGCACCTACAGCCTAGAATGGAGGTTGGTCTCAGTCAAGGGTAAAGTGAAGTCTTTGGAGCTCAAGTGGAGAATGGAATCATATGGGATAATTTTAATGGGATTATAAGAGGAAAACAAAGGATTTTCATACTTTTTGAGGTCAAAAACATACCATAACAACCTACAACCCCATAGGTGTGTGTTTCAGTCCTACAAGAAATGTGACCATAATCATGTCATGAGAGTATGCAAGAGGATTGTTATAATAGATAGGTGATGTGGAAGATTATACACATTAAATGGATCAAATGAAACCTATAACCTACATTTATGTGAACCTCAAATAATCCTAAGGTGATACAAGGTATGTCTCAGTCTGTATAGGCAGATTTGGAGACTATAACTAGGGGAAAAAGGGTTTGCATAACAAAAAATGGTCTAAGATGATCCCAAATATCCATGAGATTTAAATTAATATTAGAAACATGTTTTAGTACAATTTTATCATGAAAATTGTATATAGGTAATATCTATAGGCAAATTTGAACAAAAACATGCATAAAACAAGGTTTTTGTCCCGTTTTTTGACAAAATTGAGTTGGTTACACCCATTAGACAAAGATTATGAGAAAAACCTTTAGTAAAATTTATCATCATTAGAATTTGGATCTCAAAAAATATTCACTTTTCTCATCCAATTAGGACTAATATGCTCTATTTTATCTCAAATGTAGGTCAGCCTTTCATGCACAAGAATGGTAATTTTTGGGAAAAGTGAAAAATGGAGGGCTTGTACTAATTATGATCAATCAAATAGGTTTTTATATTTTTAGGATACATCATAGAAAATAAAAAACCAGCTTGGAGGGTTGGGGTGATAACAGGGTGGTCTGGACAAGTAGGTCTGCAGGCAAGCCTAGCAATAAGGCATGCAAATCTAGTCCCTAAGGCAAAGTCAATACAAATCCTAGGCTTATAATAAAATTATAGTGCCTTAAATGACTTAAATGGGACTGATAATGATTTTTTCAATCTATTTTAAGTCTTGGTAAGTGAAAATAGAGGGTCATGTAGCTCAAAAATGCAAACTGGCTCATTAGCAAGGTGTAGGCCTTGTTCTAAACCAGAGGTCATTTCCATTTTTGGCCTTTGGTGATCCATTAAAGGTGTTTAAAAGTTTTTATGGGATATATATAGATATTTTAAAACCTTTGGTTGGAAAAATAACTCCATAAGAATCCATTTTTGTCCTTAAGAGTGCTCAGACCCTGATGAGAAGCATAAAAATGACTTAAAGGTCAACTTTGGACACTCATACCTTACATCATATTTTTCATGGGAACTTGAGCCATTTGTATATGTTATGGACGGTATTTTAAGATCCCTCAATGTAATTTAGAAATGTTTTTAATGTCTAACCTTTATGAATAAAGGTTAAGAGTTCAGGCCACTCAAAACCCTTATAAAACCCTCACAAGGACCTAATGTCTAACAGATGAAATGGGAACCCTTGAAAAGTGTCATGACCTCTTGTACATGGATCAGTTTGAAAATTGTGAGGTCTTGAATTATAAGTGTATAAATTCATGGGAAAGATCCACTTTGAAACATCCAAAGATGATTTTGCATGTCCAAAAAAATAGGGATGGTCAAGGATCAATCCAATGAATGTGGGAACTTATATGTAACCCATATTACTCAAACCAACCATCAGACCTGACCATATGTAGAGAAAAGTTAGTTTCCAATTCTAGAATTGTAATTTTTGTGCCACTTTTCACAAATCTTATGAATTTTTTTGGACAAGTAGACCTCTATGACATGGTATATCACTCCCCACCTCTCTTTCACATGCAAATATAATTGAGTATCTCAAAGTGACACATGTTCGAGTGACCCTTGGACTTCCTTTTCTTGCTCCACTTCTCAAAACTATAAATATTCATTCTCTTGGCTCATTTGAGTAACCTCCATTGGTTGATGGGAAAACTTTGGCAAAATTTCTACTTGAAGAACTCTTGAATAAATATACAAGTGTTATTTCCACTCATATGCTATAATATTGAGTAACAACTTGAATCATTGTTGGTCTAGTCTAGTGAGAGATTTTCTTTTATAGCATGTACTCTTTATGGTATACCCATTTATAGAAAGGAGATTGTTGCATGTCTTTTATAGTATTCTCTACTAAGTGTAGAGATATCTTATAAGTGGTTCATGATTATATCCCTCTTTGGAATCATTCATCCCCTTCCTAAGAATCACATACCTTTCTTGAATCTAGCATATGAAACATTGATGTAGCAATGGATCCTAAGTTATGAGTCTTATGTATGAAACATCCTTATTTGTCTTTAAGTAGTGGTTTCAGTCAAGTGAGAGGACATTATATATTGGTGCATCACCATTTTGTTGTGTTAGTTGTCTTTCTTAATCCTTTTTTATCTTTAAGTTATTAATTTTAAGAGGAAGCTTCAAAGAGTACATCAAGGGGAGCTAGCCCCTCATCTAGAGATTCATTTCTCAACATTATCACACATAACAAGAGAAATGTCTCCATGGTGCCACTTGGATGAGGAGAATTAGGCATCTCTTCATGGGTGCATATCCAAGTGTCAACAGGCATTAAAGGGTTCAAATCCTTGTTATAAGGTCTAATCCCTCTAGGATTTTGATTATCAGTATGCTACCACCTATCTCTAGTCCCTAGGCCCTCAAAGACATTAAAGGGTTCTTTAGAGCTTAGAATCCCTTGAGGTTTTGAGTTCATGGGATAATACAACCAAGTAACATCTCATTACTCATTTATTGGAGTAATGGACATAATAATATATCGTATAATCTTGAGATGGTATCATGTCATCAGAAAGATACATATTTCATTCATGATATAATCGACTATACCTAACAACATCCCACAAATAACTAGACATGAAATGTATATGCAAGAGGATGAGGTGTATCTATGTGATATTAAATTCATATTATTATATTTGGTATTAATAATGTATTGTAATAAAATGGAGATGACATTTTATATCTTGATCAAAATGGGCATGTGCCTTCTTTTCCATAAGACATTAAGAATTTTATCAATTAATCCTATTCTACACAAGATAAGGATTTTTGGTAGTTGATAATATTTTAGTTTTGTGTAGAATGGGCACATGCCCATTCTAAACAAGATAATAATAATGTGAACATCTACATACTAACTAATATTATGTAGCATAAGCTTAGTGGATTCTTTAGTGGATTACTAGAAATAATATTATATTATGGAACCTTGTGATGATATTGTGGCATCCGATAACTACATATGACATTTATGGTATAATTAATTGTACCTAGCAACATCCCATGGAGAAGTAGACCTAAAATGTATATATATGAAGATGAGATGTGATTTTTTTATATTAATTTTGTATTATTGTATTTGGACTTAACAATGCATTGTAATAAAATGGAGATGATATTTTTTATCTTGATTATAATGAGCTTGTGCCTGCTTATACACAATACATTAAATTTTTTATCAATTAATCCCCTTCTATGCAAAATAAGGATTTTTGGTAGTTGATATTATTCTAATCTTATGTTTAATAGGCACATGCCCATTATGAACAAGATAATAATAATATAAACATCCAAATTCTAACTAATATAATGTAAAACAAGCTTGGGGGCATTCTTCAATGGAGTACTGGACATATTAGTATACTATAAAACATTTTGATGGTATTGTGGCATCAGACAACTATATATGTTGATCTCGATATAATCAATTAAACCTAGTGCTATCCCTTGGAGAATTAGAACTCAAATATTTTTTCAACAACTTTCACTCAAACACCCCATTTTGGAAATTAAATGGGGACCCACTATTGCTTGAATGTCCCATTGATATTATTCAAATATTGTGTAGAATTGGAAATCGCCCATTCTGAACAAGATAAGAATAATATGAAAATATACATTCTAACCAATGTTTAGTAAAACAAGCTTGGAGGATTTTTTAGTGGAATACTAAACATAATAGTATAGCTCATATAACCTTACAATGGTACTACAACATTAGACAAATACATATGTCTTTCATGGTATAATCAATTTTATCTAGTGACATCCCACAGAGAATTAGACCTGAAATGTATATGCATGAGGATAAGATGTGTTTATTTGATATTAAATTTTTATTATTATATTTGATGTTAATAATGCATTGTAATAAAGTGGAGATGATATTTTATATCTTCATCAGAATGGGCATGTGACTAATTTTATACAAGATATTAATAATTTAATCAACTAATCCCATTCTACATAAGATAAAGATTTTTGGTAGTTGATAGTATTCTAATATTATGTATAATGGGTGCATTCCCATTATGAATAAGATAATAATAATATGAAATTCTAATTCCTAACCAATATTCTATAACACAAGCTTGGGGGCATTCTTCAGTGGCATACTAGATATAAGAGTATAATGTGAAACCTTACAATGGTAGTGTGGCATCAAACAACTACATATGTCATTCATGGTATAATCTAATTGATTTTACCTAGCAACATCCCACAGAGAATTAAACCTAAAATATATTTTCAAAAAATTCCACTTAGACTAAAGATCTCATTAAGAAATAATTATTCATGAAAAGGCATGCAAATATACATACCATGTAGATTCAATGGCACAATCAATATAATCAATTAAGAGATGAAAAATAGCTTTAAATAAGAAGGTTAAAAATGTAGAGTCATAAATTTTAAAACTAAGAAATAAGATAGAAGATATGAGTTATTTCATAGTGCAACTAATGAGTTACATACCTCCTAAAATAGTGTATGTTGTCTACATTGAGTAGTAGTGGTTAAAATTTCTATTCATGATAGTTTATTGTGACATGCCCAAACTAGTAAGTGAGCCTCACTCTTTTGAAATATATGGCAGTGACACTCCTAAGAATCAAAATAAATTATGTGAATTCTATATACAAAGATATTTTATTCCTTATGATCAAGAATGGAATCCAACCCTATATTTCAATGACGTGCTTCTAATATCTTTTCCTTATTATCTTACCAATGAAAAAATAAGAGGTAAGAAATTGGATGAGTATCATGATAAATAGAAATAAAACAAATTAACAATTAGAGGAGAGGCTACTAGGATATATATGATAGAAGTAAATTGGATTACATTAATGAATAAAAGGGAGGTAGATACAAGAACTAGGACAAAACAAAGGCCCAATATCAATACTTGCAATTTATTGCATAAACAATTTAATAAATGTACAATGTTTGTTTGGTTATATGGAATGAGATTACCCCTAAATTGAAAAGTAGCCATTATTAAGGTATACCATGGAATCTTGTGATGGTAATATGACATAAAACAACTACATATACTATTCATGGTATAATTTATTATACCTAGAGGCATCCCACAAAAAATTAGACTTGAAATATTTTTCAACAACTTCCACTCAGACTGAAGAGCTTAGTCAAGAAGAATTATTTATGAAGTGGGATGTCGAGATACAAACCATGTAGATTTGATGGCCTAATGATTATAGTCAATTAATAATTGAAAATAGATTTAAATAAGAAGGTCAAAGATGTGGAGTCATAAATTTTAAAATTAAAAAATAAGGTAGAATATTTGAGTTAGTTAACAATGCAACTAATGGTTTATAGACCTCCTACAAGAGTGTATGTTGTCTACATTGAGTAGCAGTGGTTAAAATTTTAGTTAACAAAAGTTTATTGTAACATTACCAAATAGTTAGTGATATTTACTCCTTTGAAATATATAATAGTAGCACTCCTAAGAACCAAAATCAATTATGTCAATTCTATATACATAACTATGTTGTTCCTCATGAACAAGAATGGAATCCAAACTTGTATTTGGGTGATGTGATTATAATATCTTTTCCTTCTTATCTTTCCAATGAGAAAATTATAGGTGAGGAATCAGATGAGTATCATGAGAAAGAGAAAGAAATCACATTATTAATCATAGGGGAGGCTACTAGGCCAGATGTGATAGAAGTAGATTAGATTGCATTAATAAACAAAATGGAGGTAGTTAAAAGAAATTGGATGGAACAAATAGAGGCCCAAAATATTAAATGTTGAGTTTTAATAAAAGATTCAACTATTCTTTTCATGTAAATCTCATTAGTTTAATAGTTAACTAATATGGAATTTGAGTTTGAGATAGGAATGCCATTATGATATCTTTGATATTGAACAATCAAAATTAAAATCTATGAATACTCAATCTTACATATATTTTTATTGTAAATGGAAATTAAAATTGATTTGAGACTATTTTGACTACATTGATGTTACATGTTCCTTATATAAAGTTACAAGTACCAAATGGTAGGACATCATAATATTGTAAATAAATTAACACTAAATTTTTATCAATACATTTTATTTACCTCTTATGATTTAAATTGGTGATACTATGATCCAGGTGGCATCATTTCACAAAGTTTCATTGTTGTAATCTTTTTATGCATCTTTTACCCACTTTAAACCTTGTGAATGTGCCAAAGTACAATATTATGACATGTGGCATTATCGTGTAGAGTCATGCCATTTTATACTTTTATTCTCATTATTACCCATTTTAAAATTTGTGGTGAAAGTGTGAGATCAATACATGTGACATCATCACATAAAGTCAATATGTTCCATACTTTTGTTCTTTTGAACTAGATTATTAATTGATAAAATTCTTGTGGCCTTATTTAGAATTGACACATGCCTATTATACACAAGTCTAACATATTAATAATATCATCAATTAAGAATTCAATATTATTATTATATTGTTTAACATGAAACACTATTAAAAAAAAGTCATGCCTAGTACCCTCGTACTTGGGTGATGTATGCAATATGGCTCCTATGGTTTTTTTAAGAGTCCATCAATATGATCCTACTCAGTTGGAAGGAAATTTATTTCTTAACTAATTTATCTGGGACATAGATCCTTTGTAAATGGAGAAGTACTATTATTTCTCATTCTCTTATACTTATGATTGTGTGGTTATGGTATTGAGCCAAAAATCAACATAACATGCTTTATATTAGATACCTTATTTTTTCAGATAGCCTCTATGGAATAGGCTTTATATTAATAATTTGATACACAAGAGAGTAAAATTCATCTAAGTTATATTTTGTATATAATGTTAGGATCTTACAGTACAATTGATTACTTTTGTGCAAGCAACTAAACATGGAATTAAACCAGAATAATAAGTAACTAGAAATCAGAATCCGAAAAGAATAAGAGATACAAGAAAAAATACAAACTTGTATTAAACTCTTCCAGAAGGAAATACAATTGAAGAAATCTCTCTTTCTTCCACACCTCTCAGATGTACAGATCTCTTTCCCTCAAGAGTTCTCTCTCACAATTACAAACACAATTCAGCTACTTGAATTGATTCACCCTTTTTCTCATATGCAAGCTATGAAGATCTATCCCTATTATATAGAATTAGGGATCATGAGCTATGCATTCTCCACCATTAGATACACCTCTTAATCAAAGGTTCAAATTAGTCTTGCCAAAAATAGAAACGCAGACTCAATACTAACAGTTAAACTTATTATGCAAACAATCTGTTCATCCACGAAAATAGACTTCTGAAATGCACAGGTGACCGATGTCGGTCCCTATCTACCTACATATGATTGACATTGGCCGATCCATAACTGATGTCGGCAGCCTCCAGTTAATCCCTGACTGATGTCAGTCGATCCTGACCGATGACGGTGACTATGTAGTCCAGCAACCTCTGCATTTGCTCATCTGGTGTAGCTTTTAGCTTTACACCTCAACAATCTCCCACTTGGAGATAAACAGCTGCACCTGTACCTGTATAGCAACATCCTCTAGCTTGTTTCTCCATCTTTAAGCTCAATCTTGAAGACCAACAAAAGTTGAATGAAGATTCAACTTCTCCTTTGTTACCAGCTTTGTTAACATATCAGTAGGGCTCTTATTTGTATAGATCTTTTCCAGCTTCAACTCACTATCCTCCAATACCTATCTAATGAAGTGGCACCTAAGCTGTATATGTTTGGTTCTTGAATGAAAGGCTGAATTCTTTGCCAAATGAATTGCACTTTGACTGTCACTATACAATCTACAACTCTCTTGCTCCTTTCCCAACTCTTCCATGAACTGAGTCATCCATATCATCTCCTTGCTAGCCTCTGTGACTGCAATGTATTCTGCCTCTGTAGTAGACAAGGCAACAACCTTCTACAACTTTGAAATCCAACTAACCGTCGTTCCACCAATAGTGAACACATATCCTATGGTGCTTCTCCTGCCATCCAAGTCACCTGCCATATCCGAATCTACATACCCATGTAGAGAAGTGTTTGACCCTCCATAGCATAAATGCCTACTACTGGTCCCTCTCAGATATCTGAGAATCTACTGAACTACTTTCCAGTGTTCCTTTCCTAGATTGGCCATAAACTTGCTAACAACTCCCACTGCTTGGGCAATATCAGGTCTAATACATACCATTGCATACATTAAGTTCCCAACTACGGAAGCATATGGAACTCTACTCATGTACTCAACCTCATCATGTGATTTAGGACACTGTTCTTTGCTCAACTTGAAGTGTCCAGCCATAGGTGTGCTTACCGGTTTTGCATCCTGCATATTAAACCTCTCCAACACCTTGTTCACATAATCCTGTTGAGACAAAATCAAACTGTGATTTTTCCTATCTCTCTTAATACTCATGCCAAGGATTTTCTTCGCTGCTCCTAAATCCTTCATGGCAAATGTGTGAGCTAATTTTACCTTAAGCTCATTAATATCTTGCATGTGTGAACCTGTAACAAGCATATCATCTACATACAGTAATAGGCTAATATAACTACCATTATCCAATCTCTTAAAATAAACACAATGGTCAGATTGACATCTACTAAAGCCATGCTCTATCATAAACCTGTCAAATCTCAAATACCATTGTCTTGGAGCTTACTTAAGACCATATAAGCTTTTCTTCAACTTGCACACAAGTTTCTCCTTACCTTTGACCTCAAAACCTTCCGGTAGCTCCATATATATTTCTTCATCCAAATCTCCATGAAGAAACATTGACTTAACATCAAGCTACTCAAGATGCAAATCCTCAATAGCAACTAAAGACAATACAGTCTGAATAGAAGTCATTTTTACTACAGGAGAAAAAAATTTACCAAAATCAATACCTAGTTTCTGTGCAAATCCCTTTACTACCAACCTGGCCTTATGTCTCATTTGTCCGTTCTCACCTTCCTTTAACCTATAAACCCATTTTTTCAGTGCTTTCTTTTCAGCTAGCAACTCAACTAAATCCCACATTTGGTTCTCTTTCAAGGAACCAATTTCCTCATTCATGCCAAGCTCCCACTATTTCTGAGATTTTACCTGCATTGCCTCATCAAAACTTTCTGGTTCTTCACCATCAATGAGCAACAAGTAGAATAATGAAGGGGAATAATGAATTGGATGTTTACTTACCCTTTCTAACCTCCTCATGGTAATTTGAGACTCATTCACTGCTTGTTGTCCACCCAAATTCTCTGTCAGTGATCGATCTCGGTCATCTTTGGGTCTGTACCTAACTGATGTTAGTTCCACCTGACCGACATTGCTTACTGTCTGACCGACGTTGGTTCCTGTCTGACCGATGTCAGTTCCTGCTTGACCGATGTTGGTTCCTGCCTGCCTGACGTCAGTGTTTGTGTTTTTTTGTGTGTGAAAATTCTTCCCCACGAGCTCATTTTGGATCATCACCTCATCCAAATCAACATTGCCCTGCTCAGAATTATTTAGCCTCTTGAGCTAATCACTGTACATCACCTTCTCATTAAAAACAACATCATGGCTTCTAATAATTTTGTTAGTTCCTAGATTCCACAATCGAAATCTGAAATCTACAGAGCCATAACCAATAAAAGTGCACCGCATAGATTTAGCATCTAGCTTCTTTTTATTTTCTTTATCAATGTGCACAAAAGCTTCAAAACCAAAAACTATGAGAAATGAAAGATCTACCTTTTTACCTGTCCAAGCCTCTTTTGGAATTCCACCATCCAAAGTAGTAGAAGGTCCTCTGTTAATTAGGTAAATTGTAGTATCTACAGCCTTTGCCCAAAACTATAAGGGCAAACCAGCATGCAACCTCATACTCCGTGCACACTCCATTATTGTTCTATTCATCCTTTCAATAACTCCATTTTGCTGAGGTGTCCTTGGAACCATCCTTTCCTTGCGTATTCCACTCATAGAATAGTAACTTTTGAATTATTGCTGTAGTACTCACCACCATTGTCAAATCTAAGGCACTTCAATCTCAAACCTATTTCATTCTCAACCAAAGCTTTCCATTTCTTAAATGTGTCAAAAATATCATATTTCTTCTTTATGCAATAAACCCATACCTTTCTTGTAGCATCATCAATGCAAGAAACATAATACTGTGATTCTCCAATAGAAGCTACCTGAGCTGGTCACCACACGTCTGTGTGAACAAGCTCCAACTTGTGCTTCTTCTTCGTTGACCCAATTTTGAGAAATCTCACTCTCTTCTGTTTCCCAAAAATATAATGCTCACAGAAATCTAGATCTATGCTTTTTAAATCTGAAAGCTTACCTTTTGACTTAAGAATAGTCATTCCCTTCTCACTCATGTGGCCAAGCCTACAGTGCCACAGCTTTGCATCTACATCTGAAGTAGATAAAATAGAAGTAGAATAATCAGTAATACAATTACATAAATAGAGATTACCTACTCTCTTACCTCTGGCTAATACAAGTACACCCTTGGAAACCTTCCAAGATTCAGCTGTGAGAGTTACTGTGCAACCCTCATCCCCCAACTTTCTTGCAAAAATTAGATTCCTCTTCAGGATGGGTACATGCATGACATCCTTCAACACCCATGTGTTGCCATTCTACAATTTCAGTTGCACTTTTCCTTTGCCAACAATTTTACAAGGCTCATCATCCCCTAAATAGACTATTTCAAAATCTCCATGGACATAATCATTGAAAAATTCTCTATTTGGGGTTGCATGGAAAGAGGCACCAGAATCTAAAACCCAAGATTCTATTTTATTATCCAAAGAAAAAATAAGAGCATCTTGTGCAACAATACCTACAACTTTTGCTTCTTCTTTACCTTCATGTAGATTTTCTTCTTTAACTTTCAACCAGCAATCTTTCTTTGCATGCCCTATCTTTCCACAATTCTAGCAAATTATTTTTCTTCCATTTCTAGATTTGGATCTACTTCTCATCTTTGACTTTGACCTTGATCTCCCTTGCTTGCCCTTCTCTTTTTGCCTTCCCCTACTTTCAATACTTAAAGCATTACCTGATGATTCCCCTGTGCTTTTCCTGCGAGTTTCTTCATTCAAGATTACACTAAAAACATCATCAACTTTCAAGATATTTGTAGCAGATGCAGTATTACTAACTGCCATTGCCAAACTATGCCAACTTTTAGGTAAAGAGCATAAAATTAAGAGAGCCTTAATTTCATCATCAAAAACTATTTTGACTAAATTTAATTGATTTACTATTGCATGGAAATCATTAAGATGATTAGATACAGATCCACCTTCCTGCATTTGCAAATTAAATAATTGCTTCATAAGATATACCTTATTTGAACCTGAGGGCTTTTCATATAAATTTGACAAAGTATCTATTAACTCTACTGTTGTCTTTGCCTGTGATAAGTTGGAAATCACAGAAGATGCTAGGCTCAACCTTATAGATCCCAGAGCTTTTTTATCAAGAACATTCCATTCTTCATCTTGCATATCTATGGGCTTGCTTGAAACCCCACCCAACGGTAAGTACAAATCTTTCTAATAAAAATAATCTTCTATCTGCATCCTCCATAATTGATCATTCTTGTCGTTAAACTTCTCCATTCTTAGCTTACTTTCTTCTACCATTGCTTTATTCCCACTCAATCAGAAACCCCTGTGAGTGACCTGTAATCAACACACACTAACCCGATCTGATACAACCTGTTAGTGAACCCAAGCTCTGATACCACTTATTAGGATCTTATAGTACAATTGATTACTTTTGTGCAAGCAAGTAAACATGGAATTAAACTAGAATAATAAGTAACTAGAAATCAGAATCAGCAAAGAATAAGAGATACAAGAAATAATGAAAACTTGTATTAAACTCTTCTAGAAGGAAATAAAATTAAGGAAATCTCTCTTTCTTCCACACCTCTTAGATGTACAGATCTCTTTCCCTCAAGAGTTCTCTCTCACAATTACAAACACAATTCAGCTACTTGAATTGATTCACCCTTTTTCTCATACACAAGCTATGAAGATCTATCTCTATTATATAAAATTAGGGATCATGAGCTATGCATTCTCCATCATTAGATACACCTCTTAATCAAAGGTTTCAATCAGTCCTACCAAAAATAGAAATGCAGACTCAATACTAACAGTTAAACTTATCATGCAAACAATCTGTTCATCCACAAAAATAGACTTCTGGAATGCACAGGTGACCAACATCAGTCCCTGTCTGCCTGCATATGACTGACATCAGCTGATCCATAACCAATGTCGACAGCCTCCAGTCGATCCCTGACTGATGTCGGTCGATCCTGATCGATGACGGCGACTGTGTAGTCCAACAACCTCTGCATTTGCTCATCTGGTGTAGCTTTTAGCTCCACACCTCAACATATAACTCTAAAACTTGTCAATATAATTAATAAAGAGAATGTCAATGTCTTAAAAAACATTTTTGTCATTTTTAGATGTCCTTGAAGGTGACCTTAGGAAACCCATTGACATAGCACAAAGAACATCAAGTAAATAGGACATCATACTTCCATTCTTCAAGTCATGAGAATATCCTTGTCATCATTTTACTCATTCACCACCTTGACCATGTTCGCATAAATGGGTGTATAGTGAGGTAATTCCCCATGTAGAGCTGCTGAATCAAAATTTGTGTCTTGATATACCTAGGATTATCTGAATGAGAATAAAGAGGAAGCTTGAGTATGACTAGGATCCTCCATTATATAGCTTTATGGACTTGGTAGTGTAATTTGAAAATTCAAGTGCTGAGGGAATAGAGAGGTCTAGATATTCAATTTTCATTGGTATTATGTTTAGAAGTGTATTTAAACTTTATTTGAGGTCATATAATAGTCACGAGGCACCAAGCCAAGGATATTCATGGCTAAATCATGGGAATTAATTGCTTCCTAATGATCTGTGATGGCACACCTTCCATTTTAATTTAATTTTGTGACTTGTGGATTTATAGTAAATTTCCTTATGAGGAATCAATTTATCATGGTTTATTAGAAGTTAATTCATACCTCTTTTAATGTTATATTATTACATTTATTAGTGCTCCATGGATAGATTATTATTGTGTTTGGGACAAATGGATACTCTTTCTATTAAAGGATTCAGATTAATATTTATAAATCATCCTCTGATAACCTTTCTAAAAACATCCTTAGATTAATAAATATTAGATAATATATATTTATTGTCTTATATTATTTTATTTGATAAGGTTAAAATATGAGCCTATATAAAAATATCCTTAGATTAAGAAATATTAGAGAATATATATAATTTTAACAGATAGGTTTTAAAAGGTCTCATTCCCATTCCAACACTAAAATATATTCAATAGAAAGATGATAAAAATATACATAGGTAAAATCCTCATGAGATAAAAAAAAAAAAAAGTTGGCTTCAATTCGAAATATAGTAAATTAACAAGAAACTTCCACTAAACTTCAACAAAAATAGCATAACCACAAAATTGATGAGAAAACTAGAAGTAAGGTAGGGGGTTAAGGGTAAGACTCCTCTATGTTAGATTATTCAACTAGTTTGGTGGTATATGCCTTACTAATTTCATATTTTTATAGATTTCCCCAAGTTATCTTACTAGGTCCTTATGTAGAGTCTTCCACTTTCGTCATCCACCTACTAGACATTTTTTTTCTAGTTATTTTACTATGTTTTTTCTTGGCTGACACATGATGGTTTTTTTCACTCTTGTCATATTTCCTTTTCTTATTTGCGGTGGCATCCCCCACCTCCTCCTTACTGCCAGTTTCCTTCACTTCATATTTCCTCCATCATGGAATCTTATTCCTTAAAATTGAATTAGTGATAGTTGGGACATCATCTTTTTCTCTTCTTCTATCATCTCAATGCACATAAATTATTGTATTGAAAATTTTATTTCCAACTTCTCCATACCCTCTTCAAATTCCATATTTTTTTTGCTTTTGGGGGTAGGGGATCAAGACTTTTCCTTTTTTTCATGATTATCTCTTTTCCTCTTCAACTGGTAGTAGGGGTCTCCTCTAACTTGCTCAAGGGATCCTTCTCCTTGGATTTTCATTTTCTCCTATCCACTTTCTCAATAGGGGTGTTGGACTTGTTAGATGAATTAACCTCTTGGGTTGAGGAATCATCATCCTCTTGAGTTACCTTTTCCTCCTTAGTGTTATCTTCTAGAATCTAAGTCATCTTCATCATTATTTAATTCAATTGATTAAACCACATATTTTCTTGACAAGGGATCACCTCTCTTGACTACTAAAAAAATTAGGCCTTGGTGTAGGAAAACAAAGGAAGATTTCAACTTATACGAAGTCACAGTGGCCTCTAGGGAATTCAAAAAGTAAAGTGGAAGACTAATTTTGTGTCCTTTAAAATGATTCATAAGTAGGAAGAGGTGTGATAAAATGACATTGAACTTACCCTTTAACATAATTTATTTTATTATTTAAAAGAAAACTTATGGCCATTTCCTTGATAACTCCAATCTAGGATAACCCTTCTACCTATGGACAATGGGTTTATCGATTTTGAAAAAAGAAAAATTATTAGTTCCTCCTTAAATTTTTTTCCTTGAAGGATATATTCACTTGATAATCCATACATATTAGATCTATGATGATTTCCTTGGTGATGGTTATCTGTAGGCATCTCAAACTGATGACACCTTTCTCTTATCCTGTTACAAAATCCTTAGAGATGGTAGGATCATGGCCAATAATTCTAGTCATAAAAATAGTGATCCATCATTTTTGTATCTTTCTACACACCATCCGGTATTCCTTGGATTAAGCGTAATAAATAGGTTTGACTCTATCATGGTGACCTCCCATAGTTTCTCATTTATTCCTTCTCAAGGTCTTATTAGATTTAGTGGATTGCAAGCAATTTAATTAATTATCTACAATCATTATATCTCCTTCCTTTATTGGGGGTTATGAATATTTCCATATCATTTGAAATGACAATGATTACATGGCTTGGTAAGTCTTGTAGATTCGACCATTGATTAAAAGAGGGGATAAAAATAACAATATTGGCCATGTTATCCACCCTTATGTTTCCTTCTTTATAAATATGTGATATTGAGAATTTTTTGAAATATTTTAAGATCCTTTTTGCATTCTCAATTTATATTTATATAGACTAGGAGTGTATAGTTTTGATCAATTTACCAATACAGATTTTACCAATAAGGGGTCTACCCAATTTATAGATAAAGATGTTGTTAGTCATTTTTTACATGTGTTTCAAATATATTTATAACTATCAATAATTAATGATGATAATGTATGATTATATTCATGATACTAAATTGAGATCATATTTGCATCAAATGTTATTGTTTTTTGCATATCACCTTGCTCACTAGTTCTTATTTTTATATAATATAGATTTCTTCCTAGCAACACATATATCCTTAGTACATGAGACTTAAAATACATTTATAATTATTATAATTTTTTCTTTCATCTCAAATTTATGTTTAATTTTTATATCTGATAGGGTTTTATAGAATTTTACTTTGATATGATGTTTATTATTTATACTATAACATCAATGTCTCTACATTCAGATAGGATGATGATGTGGACATATTTTTAAAATGAACCAAATTTATAAAGGATAAAGTGTATCCAAGTAAAAGGATACTACCTTACAGAGATGTGGTAAGATATTTGTTTTATTTAGTGTTTCCATAATACTAAATGGAAAATTAAAATTCCCTTATTCAGTTGATGGATTTGAACTTTAGCATATGTCAATAAAAAAGGATACTACATTCCATGGGAAGAAAGTGATTTGGCAATTCATGTAGATCCATCCATTCCCAAATTTCAAATTTATTACATTTTTAGTGACTCATAGGATTATTGTGACATGGAAGAGGGAGATTCCAATGATGATAGTGAAAGCTCCACCAATTATACAAGACCTAAAGATAGCACTGATTTTGTCATAGATATTGTCATTCTCAAATTCAAATGATCTAGCAGAGATAATAACATAGCCTAAGGTTTTATAACTCATGTTATAAAATATCATAAAAATCATGAAATGATATTGAAACCATTGATGTTTGGTGTAATGCTTGAAAATATGGTAAATTTATAGATTACTAAAACATACTATAACCCAGTACATTAATAACTTGGACAATAAAACATTTAGTTTTCCATAAAACAAGAATAATCATTATGGTCGATAAAAGTAGTGATGAATTGGATGGTTTGTAAATTTTAAGTATTAGTGAACACAATTTAAATTTCAATGGAGTTTATACTGAATTGATCCATTTATGTTCATCTACGAGTAATTATGTTGTAGAGAGGAACAATTAGAAATGTATTTCAAAGAGACATGGTAAAATTTAAGGGATTGGAGGATAACACCTTTGGTGTGCATATATATAATCATCCCTCTTTGAAAAGTATGTTCCTTATTTAGAGGATCTCTTATATAATGGCATGTTAATCAATTGGCATACATAAATCTTTCTCCTCTAGATGTGAAATTAAAACAAGTCCTAGATGAGGTTGAGGTGAAATTCAAAATATAGATGGTATATCAATTTCATTTTGATGCCACTAACTAAAATCATTCTAAAAATGTCATTTGAGGACCCTATAATGTGAAAAAATATCAAAAATTAAATGCCTCTCTACCCAGTTTGATAAATTTAAATGTTGATGAGGATAGAGAATGGTTAATTTTTTTGGATGAAGTGGATAATGTGAAAAATCATTGTTGAAAATATGACTATCTCCAAAAAAAATTCCCCTACCATCAGTCACATTTCTATTGCATAATATTAGGGACATGAATGAAGAAGATAGAAATAATTTTGGGTTAGATGCATTAACAACAAATGCTATCTTTAATTTTGACAAATAATCTATGGAGGTACATAATATGAAATTCAATGGGATGGATATCTATCAAAATGCATGGCACAAAGCTTATGGGTACCCAAGGAGCACCTTATATAGTCATAAAGTAGGATGGATAAATGGTCACAAGCATTTATTAAATGGTAACATTAGTAAATAAAAAGAAATGTTAAATACTACTACAATAGTTGCTTGCATATCAATAATGGTTTACATAGATTCAATTATTTCTCTGCATTTAACTCATTATGTAGGATAAGATGGAATAAAATTTCCATAAAGGTTACTTCATGATTTCCCATAATTTAATGTGAAAGAAGTGTAATGAGGATCTCAAATTGTTGAAACTTCCACTAGTGTCACAACCATGTTTCATCAAGATAATGACCATAATATTTTAACATGTTTCAATTTAAAAGAACAACTTATTCATCAAGTGTGATGAGTGTACGGATTTGTATAAAAAATGTAGAGCCACCACATGCTTAGAAGTATTATCAAAACTTGAAGAGGAACAAACATATAACAATCAATACATTCAAAGTTGTCATACACATTACTACTCCCATAGATTATAATCAAATGAACAACCTCAAGGATTCTTGAGCATTGTTCATGATAAAATGAATAAAATGAAAACTTACATACCAAGGATGGGAAAAAAATGAAATCCAATAAGTAATGTTATGAACCTCCAATCTACTTTGATTAGTATTCTCACAGATGGACATAAGACTAGGGTTTCAGCGACTTTGGCCTACCATTTGTTGAACATGGATCAAACTACACAATCACATCATTGGTTTTGTGTCTCAGGAATATTGACGAACCCATCATTGATGAGTATGGGGATTTATTGTAAAATTGTGTATCATATAAACAACCATTACAAGATCCACTATTAAAAAATGAAGTGTGTGATACGTATAAAGGGTACAAGGGATTTTTTCCATTCTAAAGTAATTGATAGTGTTACTAGTATAAGCATTTCATTCGAAAAAAAACCATGGATCCTCTACTTGTAATTAGATAATGCTTGAGTGACAAAAATAATCATACCTTATTGTCATTTGCATCAATATTGACATCAATAAGGATATTCAATAATGTTTGTGCAAGCTTCCTCCTAGTGGGACACAACCATGAAGATATAGATGAGACTTTCTGTAGATTATTAATATCATTATGGAAACTAGACACATTTTCTTTGCTATATATCATGGACACTTACATAACATGTCAATAGGGTTCAAATACATTCACTCCTTAAATTATTTAATAAGTGTATGACTTCAAAGCCTTAGTGGAGGCACACTTGTTGAATGAAAGCCATAAGATAGTGGATATTAGAAAACCTAAGATTTTTAGGTTCCATGTTGTATATGGCATACTAGTGTTTGAACATTAATTTTTTTTGAAAATTTTTCCAATGGTCTCAACCAATCCCAATATGGCATACAAACTATAATGGTGAACCAAACTTGTAAGAAGGGAAGCCTCCTCTAGCCCCATTCAAAAAAATCATAGAAATGGAAGATCTAAAAAGGGAATAAAATCACATATTAAACATTGGATAAAAACTTCAATAGGTGGAGGTAGATAATTCTAAATTTCAAAGATAACATATTGGGAAAATGTTTTGTGTACTTCGAATAGACTATTTATAAATTATAGAAGGATGTCAAAACTTTGTTTTTGACAAACAATATAAGAAAATCAAATATTTGACCAAATAACAAGAGCCATTCATTTCCACAGACAATATTAAATTAATGGTCATATCACAAGCAATAATGATATTTATGCTTGGCCTATTTTTGGAAGATATAAATAAGCATTCAATCCATTGATGGATGTGTATGTGTAATAGTTTCTTCTAGTAAGACTAGTAAATGAAAATGAAAAGATATGGATGGGAAGGGTAGATGGGGATATTTAACTTAAATCAAAAGGTGATAATGTGATTAAAAAGGTGAGGATTAAATATTAGAAACCCTTAGGGAGAGAAGTTGATGAACCATTGTATCGGTATTGTTTGACACCTAGTAAAACATGGATCAAATTAGACGAAATCAAACAAGACATTGATGTGGATAATGGCATGTAGGCATGGACACCAAATAAAAACTATAAAGGTGGATTGATTAAGATTATTTAAAATGGACATGAGGCCACTAAATCATAACTTGCACTACTTTAACAGGGTAATGAATACTAAGGTGAAACCATTGGAGGTTATAAATTAATATGTGATATCATCTTACTTTGGGATATGGGTATTTTAAAATGTATATTACAAAACAGGATCCAATACCTTGTCCTTGCATTTGTATTTTAATTAATTAATATGAATTGAAGATTGACATTATTTGCTTATATTTGACCAACTTCTATCCAAATGTTTTAGCCTTTCTTCTATTCAAGCTTCTTACTATTCACCCATTAAAAAGGTAACCATATTATTTATTAAATATGAATGTAATATTAATACGTTTTTAAGAATATTGATTTTCATAATTATGTAGAGATAATAATATATTTAAATTAATGTTGAATTATTTAATCAAAATATTTTTCAAATAGCTTTCATTTACTATAATTATTCTACTTAAGTTCATGGGAGATGTGCTAGTGGTGATCCCACACTAAACATTTTGGTGTTATGTCACACTAATTTGATGATATGTGTTTGAAAAACAAAACATAAGTTGGTGATTCAAGGAGGAAAGGATTTTGAAGCATTAAACTACAAGTAAAATATCTAAATTTTAGGATTGGGTCATTAGGAACCCATGGAATCATCAAGGTATATTTTGTTCTCAATGTTGGCATCAACAAAATGCATGAATATGTTCAGAATTTTATTCTACTTTATGTCTCCATATTTACACCTTTCTGTGCTTAAAATTACATGTTAACATACCAAGGATTATATTTCAACTATAAAATAATAGAGGCATCTATGGACATGTATGTTTATGGATTTCACATTAAACTATGACTGGGTTTGTTTGTCATGAAGATATCATATACTATGTGGCATGAAATTTAAATTTGTGAACATTGATTTAAAAAATAAATGACTGATTGATGTTCATGACAACTTCCAAAATTCAATTACCAATTATGGGTCACAAAAAATAGGTCAAAGAGTTCCCATCATTGATCCATGAATGCTAAGGATTAATCCACAAGCCAAAACACAATATTATCATGTCAAAAAACTAATTTGTCAGCCATAAAATTTATTCCAAGACATTCATGATGCACTCAACACCATGTGGTTGATTTTGGCCTTCTCAATCTTATTCCACTAGGGTCATGGATACACCACTTATCACATTTATAGGACCCTAGGTCCAATTCTAAATGCCCATCCCCTAGGCTTCTGAGCTTTTAGACACTCCCACTTGGAAGCTCCTCTAACCTCAGGACCTCCAAATCATTGAAACATTAAGGCCTAATCCCATAATGCATCCAAGGTTTTGAGGGACTAAAAATATAATAAGTGCTAATGTTATGGAGCTCAAAACCTTAGGAAGATTAAACCATTGGAGATTTTCACAGACAAGACAAAGTTATTCAAAATTTATTTATACAAGCACTCAATCCATTGATGGATGTGTATGTGGCCAAAAAGGTGAGGTTTCAATATTTTAAACCTTATAGAAGTGAATAAGGTCAAGCATTATATCCAAATTACTTGACAACTATTAAAACATGAATCAAACAAGTTACAAAAGCAAATTATCTCTCCTTCACATCAAAGGATTCTCTACACATTATTAATTAATAAATATATAATAGTTAAACCATTTAAATCACATCATTGTAGCTAATAATTGATTAATTAATTATAAGAATATATTGTTACATAAAGTGTGGACTTTTGAACTTTTGATTATTGTATGTGGTAACCATCTTTTATTTCAAAAGAGCATGCCCATTCTAAACAAGTCTATGGAAATAATATGATAAATAGAGGCCTATATTATTCTCTTGGGTATAATGGGCACATGCCCATTCTACACATTGAGATAAGAATAATGACCTCTAAATTGATAAGATGAGAAACAAAGTCCTATGGTAATATCTAGTGTAGAATGGGTGCTTGTTCATTCTACACAAGATTATTAAGAATAATGATAAGTTTGTTCTACATTGGTCACATGGGCAATGAAAAGTGTTTTTGAATACATGTACATATTGATATTAAGTGTGTTTTACAATGTTACACTAATATATTTAATTTTTCCATCTCATGATGTGATTGGTTAGTATATGGTAAATTTTAGATAAATAGTAAACATTATTATAATAACTATAATTAGGCAATAATATGACAAGTAAGGAGTCACATTATTTAAATTGTCAAGACCCATTTCAACTATTGGACCATGCTCAATTATTGGCCCATTTCCCCTAAATATGAATTTAAAGGTGAAAAATAACTTAAGATATAATTGGAATTTGATTCCATCCTATAAATTAGAATATAATAATAGTTATATTGAAATCCAATATCACACTAAATAATAATAATAATAATAATAATAATAATAATATGATATCCCACTAGTTAAAAACCAATAATATAAATATCTAAATCCAATTTAAAAAATTAAAAAAATATAAATGACAATAATATAAGTCCAATTTCTTTGGAATATGTCCAAATTTCATGAAATGATGGTTAACTATAGAGACCATGCCAACTAAATATGAAATTTCAGGTCTAGTGTGCATAAGATAAATGAGACTGAAAACAAGTTGTCAATATGAGGTAAAATCAACCAAAAGAGATAATCAATCAGTCTCAAACTTAAAACCAAATAGAAATGGAGTTGGAGTGCACTTATAGTCATCCATGTTAAATGAGGAAAGAAAATTAAGACTATACTTAGATTTTACAACAGTGATCCCAAAGTTAGACTGGTAAATTTTAATCTTGAGGAAGTAATGCAACAAGACCAAGTTAATCATTGAGAACATATTAGACAAAGTAATTTTCACTAGTACAAAGGTGGATTAATAAATCCATATGATTAATAAGGCATACACATAGAGAATCAGAATCAATAGTGAATCATCCAACCATAAAATGTAGACATTCATAACAGAATGGCATCTAGTCAACCAAACCAAAAAAAGAAAGGATTCTATATCAGAATACCAAGTTTGAGGAGATTGTTTAAGGCCATAGATAGATTTTTGAAGTTTATAAACTAAATACGAATCTTCCATAAATCCTTATGGTTATTCCATGTATATTTACTCTTTGATTTCAATGTGAATAAAATCACTCTTCACATCCATATGATGATCATCCAAACAATGTGCAATGGTAACGGCAAGAGTGAGTTGGATTATGTTTATTTTGGAAATTGGGTAAAATGTCTTAGTATAGTTAATGTCAAGTGTCCAATAAAAATTAATTTACTACTAAGCATGTTTTGAACTTATCTACAGACCCATCTATAACAAATTTAATTTGATATATCGATTTACATCGAACACATTTTATTCTCTTAGGAAGAGGGAATAAATCCCATGTGTTATTCCTCAACAAATAACCATACTCCTATTCCATAGTAATTTTCCACTCAAGGGTTTTTGATGCCTCACTAAATGAATATGCATCATAAGTAGATATAATAAATGCATGTGGGGAATTTAATAACTATGAACGTGTTCACTTAGTCTGAAGGATCTATAACCTAATGACCACACTTTGCAGTGTCTATCTAGCCCAAAGAGATCGATATGGTAGAGATTCAAGAGAAGATTCCTCATCTTATGAATATATTATAGGATAAGAAGGATTTATTCCCCATCACTACTCTCATCATCGAAACTAGAAGAAGATTCTAGATCATCTAGAAGCTGCTCAAGAGTATCCAAATCAAATGAACTATCACCAAATTCTAGTGTATCTAAGGAAGAGTTAGAAATATCAAGTGTGGATTCCAAAGAACCCTATTAAAAATAAACACTTATCTCAATGAAAAACTCATGAGTGGTAGGATGGATAACCATGTATCCCTTAACACATCAAAATATCCAACAAAGATGCAAGGGTGATTCTAAGGTTCCATTGCCTTATGTTTATTCTTAGGAATGTAAGAAATAACATGATATCCAAACTCTTTGAAGTGATTTATTGTGGGTTTCCAACTATAAAATGCTTCAAAATGAGTGAATCCATTTAACAATTTAGGAGGAACTCAGCTATAGATATAACAAACATAGTTGATGGCCTAATCCCAATATTGAGGTGAAATAGACTTGGAGTGTAATATTAGTTGGCCATTTCCTTCAAGGACTTATTTTTTCTCTCTACAACACCATTATATTGAGGAATATATATGGAACTATATTTGTATTTCAATCCCTTCTAATGGGCATAATTGTTAAAAATGATAACTGACATACTCACCACCATTATTGGTGCAAAACATCTTGATGGATTTACTTGACTATTTTTTTACAAGTGCCTTGAAGTCTTGAAAATGATCAAATAACTCATATTTATGATTACAAAAGTATACCCAAGTATATCTCAAAAGTTAATCAACCAAGGTAAGCATGTATTTAGTCTCATTGATTAAAGGAGATGGAAATGAACCAACAATGTCATTGTGAACAAGCTCCAATCTCTATATAGCTCTCCATGATTTTCCTTTGTCATAATTCTCTTCATGAGTTTTATCAAGTATTCAATATTAGTAAAAAATATTATAAAAATGAACATGTGGTAACCTTGAAACCATGTGATTATGATTTTTTTACTCTAGGTAGCGATAATTGAGATGGCTAAATAACTTATAGAATAATTTACTCACCCCATCTATATGAGTGAGAAATGCACTAGAGGGTTGATCATGAGAAAAATGTGAGAAAGTATATAATCATGATTGGTAATATACTTTCCCAAATGTAACTATGGATTCACTGTCTACTTCCCTAATAAACACATAATTACGTGCAAAATCAACTCTCTTGCATGAACCGATGTGAGTGATCTAATAAATAGATAGGATATTGGTGGATAAAGAGAGAACACACATAAAAATATAAAATTCCCCATAATTCACTTTAAGAGATCCTCTCCCACTAAATTCTATGTAAGTATCATCACAAAAAAAAATGGATGGCATAAAATAAGGCTCCAAGGATGAGAAAACATTATGTGATGAATCCATGTGGTGAGAGGCACTAGAATCAATTACCCATGTGGAAAGATAGGATGCAACTACAATAAGTGATTTGCCCTTACCTTTTACCTTAATATTTTATTTGGATTTATAAGAATCCTATGTTGATAAACTAGTTATGGCATAATCAAGGACACTAATATTGTGCTTGTCAAGCATTTTTGCCAGTTGGTCAATATGCTTCTTCATACATTTAGTTTCATCATGCCCAAAATTCTTATAGTAGGCACATGTGAGTCTTTCTTTCCTGGGTTTCTCACCAAAAGAGGAGGACTTAGTTGATGCTTTTGACTTAGCATCATATATCTTACCCTTTATTTGCTTTGGGTCCTTATTATGTTTCTTTTCCTTACTACTATGAAAATCCTCTATTTTTTATGAATCATAATTAAGGTAGGTGATTTAGAGGATTTCAATGTACCAATTTGAATAATATTTTCTTGATCCCAAGTCAATTTTGAATAAAAATCATCCAAGGATGGCATGGTCTATATATCTCTAAGGGCAACTTGGTGGCATAGAAGGTATAAATGAATATAGAGTAGTCAGAACCCAGTTTGGTAAGGATGGGAAGAATCAATTGATCATCCTTTTTGTCTATTCCATATAGTTTGAACTACAATCTAAGTGATTTGAATTATGTTAATAAGTCTTGTATAGTGTTAAAATTACCTAGACTGAATTTGATGAGTTCATTTTCCAACTCATGAACCCTCATTATGTTCTGCTTTCAAGAGAGTTTTTCTAATGTGGTTAAAACATCAATAGGATAAGATACAAATTTAATATGAAAGAGTAAATCAAGAGACATAGACATACATAATAGACCATAGGATTCATCACTTATGTTAAACCACCTCACCTTTTTTCCATCAGAATTAATTCCATGGTGAAAACTAAGTGATACTTCCCCACATCCATGGATGGTGCTAGAGGTAAAGCCACCAACATTTATGTTTTTCATCCACCTAACCCATCAAGGACATCATGAGATTACTAACACAATAGAGGTATCCAGCGAAGGGGATTTGACCTTGAGACCTATCACATATAGCATTCCACACTCAACCACATGAGCTAACCTGGCAAGCTAAACCACCTCACTTTATCAACATCAGTTTTTGGTTATTTTATTATACCTATTGTGATTCGGTGTAAGATTTTACTCCTCAATAGGATTTGCATTTTGACTTTACACTCATTATAGTTTAATGGTGTAAGAAGCATAACCATATTTTGATCCATTATAAGTAGGTATGTGTTGAACTGATGGTACTTTAAAGGAAAAGATATTCATCTCCATTAAATCTATAGAGGTTTAATTTTATAAAATATGAGAGTATCACTAATGTATAGAGCTAAAAAACTCACATTTTTCAAAAAAGGTGTTAGAAATATATCTTTAGGTTTAAAATTATGTGAGATTGAAATTTTTCTTGCAAAATAAATCTCCATTTTGCATGAATTTTGGGTGCACACAAAGTTTCACTCAAAATTTCATGGAAAAGTTAAGCCCCCTTGGGTTGGTTGTGACCAATGGCTAAACTCCCATATGACTTGGTATGGATATGTAATATATGTGAAATACCCACAAAATTTATCAATAAACCCAAAATATATATATAAAATAATTTTTCCTTAGAGACCCAAATGGTATGGATTTGCATAAAATCAAGTAAAATTTCTACAAACCCTCTAAAAATGGCCAAAATTGACTGTGACAAAACTATGTCATGTTTACAGTTGATCCTAGGATTGTAACACATTCTAAATCCAATGGCACAAGTTATTTTACATAAAAACATACCATGTGATAGATGACCAACAAGATACACTTTTCCCATTTTATTTTTATTAATCTAGATCATCAAAAGACCTTAAGAGAAGATAAAAATATGAGAAATGGTGAGTTTTCATTGTGTTAAGTTAACAAATAGTAGATCTATGATATTTAAGATGAAAGTTAAGATTTCAAAATGGTAACAATGTTATTTACTTACCAAAAACCATGTTCTGATACCATTTTAGATTAATATACAATCAAGGACCAATATTTAAGTAAACACGAAGCACAAATCTATGTATTATGCAAAACTAAATTATGTAGAAGAGATACCTGTTGTAGAAGAAAAATCAAATATGGGTCAAAATAAGAATCAATAATTCACCAATTGATCATTATCATTAGTATAATTAACTAAAATAGCTTTAGGAAAGGCACATATATAAGTGGATGAAAAAATAAAACCTTAGAGGGGTTTCCCTATTCTTAGGAATCTTAGGTTCCTTGTGTAGGTTGTGCAAAGCTAAGGGTTTAACTAAAAGGATAATAAAATTCAACACACTATAATATATTAATTAATTTGGTTAACAAATTTATTATTAAAATAATAGTATACTCAATTATATAAAATAAAACTTGGACAAATTTATAAGGATGGAAACAAATTTGTAAGAAGCAGGATCCACCGTTGAGTGATCACCAGAAATGATAGATATATCCACCATCATTAAAGACAACCATATCACCACCAAACTTCCACCATAATTCTACCACTAACTCTTTACCATCAACAATAGTCACCCACCATCAAATGTTCATCGAAACTATATGACCTTCAAGCTCCATAATGTGGACAATCAGGGTGTGGCTTGGCCAAGGGAAAATCAACTTAGATTCCTTATGCTCTAATTGAGATTATAAATAAATTTAATCCCTTTAAACATTTTATCATGAATATGACATTTCAATCATGGCCATTATTTGTAATTGAGTGGTGTTGGCTCCACCAAGGTTGAGCCACCTCTCTCTTTCAACTTCTCGCATAGATTTCAAGTTCTTCTCGATCCTTTTTGGGCTTATAGATGGTAAAAAACATGTCAAGTCATCAAAGGATTCTTAAACCTTTGAATAATCTATGCAACATAACCTCATGACCTATATAGTCTCATCACCACCATTTTTGGTGGTAACCCTAGTAAATCCACTACATTAGAGTGTTAATGATTAAAGCTAGGGATAAAAGGTAGTGGTTTGATATACAATTAAGTGAATAATGATAATGGTTTATAAACCACTGACCTTTTGATTTTTCCTTTAGGGAATATGGTATTCACATGGTTGACTGACCATTAGCCATTTCACTTTATATAAAGGGCACATTTAACTATAAATTAACTTGTGTAAATTTTAGTAAATTCATTAGGAGAGAACCATTAGTAATAAAAATTCAAAACAAATTTATATGGGTCATAAAAAATTTAAATTTTAAATTAAAACTACTTTGGGTACTAATTTGAATCATTTTTAATAAATCATAAGTGTATGAAGATGAAGATTAAGAATTTTACAAAGGAAAAAACTTCTTTCATGCCTAAAGGAAATCATAAAAAATTAATCATGATGATGCGATATTTCACCTTTTTTTTCACTACAATGGTAAAAATAAAATAGGCATTCTCATACACATGTTAACATCAATAATACAATGCATTACAATGTATTTTTTATAAAAAAAAGGTCTCATCTTTATTCTAACTAAAATTGATATGAGAACTACAACGCTTGTAAGTTCAAGTAAACAATTATCTTTAGTTTATTTCACAATAATTATATATTAAAATATTACATACCAATGGCTTTCAATATCAAATAATCATTTGCATAAGTATTTAAAATCAAATATAAATAAACTCATCTTCGAATCAAGATCCAATGCATTCCCACAAGGAAAAAATTAGGAGGGTCTCTCCTCCCATCCTTCTTCCATAATTAAGAGGCTACCTTAGGAACCTCAAGCCTAAAACTACCAATTCTAACCATAAGTATCACCAATCTATTGAACGATGTAAAATAAATGTAGATGAATAAATAGGAGAAAAGCTCAATTATAAGGCTCAACCTAATAATATTGCCTACAATAAAGTAATTTAACCCACACCCAATCCAAACCCACAATAAATAAAACTCAAGAACACACTCATGTATATATAATGGAAATATATATATATATATATATATATATATATATATATATATAATCCACATAGTATTTTCAACACTTAGTAAGTGCATTGAATCACCCATTGTCGATGAGGATTTCCACTCTCCACATTGTGAAGTGGGATAAGGAATAATTTAGAATGCCTTCCCTTTCCCAAATTTTCATCCTTTTGCAAACATTAGGAGGCTCCCTTAGGCACATTAATACCTATAACTACCAACTCTAACCATAGGTAGCACCAATGTGTTGACCAATGTAAGGTAAAAGTAGATAAGGAAAGAGGTGACAAGCTAAGTTAGAAGGCTCAACAAAATAATCTGATATACAACAAGTTAATTTCACTCACACCCAATCAAAAATCACAATAAATAAATTTCAAAAACATACACACATATATATAATAGAAAATATATGTGTAAAATCCACATAGTGATTTTCAAGACTTATTAAGGATATTGAATCACCAATTGAGAATGAGGATTTCCACTCTCCACATTATGGAGGGGGAGAAGAAGAAATTTAGAATTCCTACCCTTCACCAAACCCTCATCCTTTTTCCAGTGTTATGAGGCTACCTTAGGAACCCTCAAATCTAGGATACCCAATTCTAACCATAGGTAGCAATAATATGTCAAGATAAGGTAAATGTGGATAAGTAAAGAGGTGAAAGGCTCAATTATAAATCTAAACCTAAAAATATTATCTACAATAATGGAATTTCACTCACACTCAACTGGAAGCAAAAATAAATATAACTCAAGAATATAGGAGTGCATGTGCATACATGCACACACACATTCTCTCTCTCTCTCTCTCTCTCTCTCTCTCTCTCTCTCTCTCTCTCTCTCTCTCTCTCTCTCTCTCTCTCTCTCTCTCTCTCTCTCTCTCTCTCTCTCTCTCTCTCTCTCTCTCTCTCTCTCTCTCTCTCTCTCTCTCTCTCTCTCTCTCTCTCTCTCTGGGTGTGGGTGTAGGTGTGTGTGTGTGTGGGGGAAAATATATGTATAAAATTCACTTATTATTTTTATCACATAATAAGTCTATAGAATCACCCATTATGAATTAGGATTGCCACTCTCTACACTGCGGGGTGGGAGAAGGAGTAATTTGTAATTTATCCCTTTTCACAATCCCTTATCCTTTTCAATGGGAGGAATTTATAGAATGAGTGTTCCCATTTCAAAAAACCCATGGAATGGATCCATCTAGGAGGAATATGTAATAGTGTTCCCATGCACATAACCTAATCCATGAAGGTTCATGTCTTACAAACAAGTTAGGCTAAATTGGGAAGCACAACATTACAATTTCAAGTCACAAAATGGGATGTAAAAATAGACTAAACATAATGAGATATTAATCATATACATGCCCAAAAAGATTTAAAAAAACCTCATGGTACCCATAGGATTAACCATCCCAAACAATTAAAAAAAGAGGGTAAAACAAGTGGCCTTACAATCCATTGGAAAAACACAAACAATAAGAAAAGAAATATTCATTTTGAAAAACAAAATGAACACTTTCATCGGTTAATTGCAAGGACCTATCTTGGTTCCACTAATTGATTATACACAAGGAAAAATTCATACAAGTGTCTTATTGAAATCTATCTTCATCAAATCCAAGATATTTTTTTCTTCCTTCAATTTCCTTCTTAATTCTCAAGATATAACTCACATTTCCAAATGAAAACGAGAAAAAAAAATTGTCCAAGGAAGGCTTTCCCCTCTCATAAATGTCTTCTTTTCCCAATGCCATAAATGGTCACATGGGCTATCCTAAAGCCTCTTAAACACTCAAAAAAAGGTCTAAGTCAATCCTTTAAGATAAAAAGGGCACAAATACTACTACTATCAGCTATAGTTAACAATGTATAAGCTTGATCACCTAGGTCTAATTTTATGTTAGATTTTTTTTTAAAGAGAAAACTAAAGTGGGATACTTATTTACATTTATGTTTTATTATAAAGTTAAAGTGACTTCCTAGGTATGGAAAAGGGGGTACATGGATAGTGATGGGGTGGTCAAAAATGTCAAAAATATAAAACCAAGTTATGAGTATGAATTAGTATTGGATTTAATAGAAGGGTGTCATATAGGATGCTACTATATTAATTTCATTGTCACACACATGCTTGGTGTAATCATAGTTTCCTTACTCGGTACCCTGTCACCTACACATCACTTCATCCATATAATTTCACAACCTGTTTAATCTATTTTGATTTGAAATGACTCAAATAAATAAATCTGAACTATTGAAACTAAAATATATAAGTAAATGCATATTTTATAAAATTGGAAGTTAGATAAAAATAGTAAATTGATCAATGTATATGCAAACATCCATCAAAATACTTTTATGTTGAATTTGTAAACTTACTGTGACTAAAAAATTACTAAAAATATGTGTATTGTGTTACATCTGGACATAGAAATTAAAACTTTGGTAAGACAATGTTGTGTTAGGTAGACAAGGATGCACTACAACCTTATGTATTAACTTCTACCACATCTTGGTTGATTGTGACACTAATTTGTCAAATTGGTTCTATGCACTTGTTTACGAGGGTTTTTAGTCTAATTATGTATGTTGATTTAATGCATCAAATACCTAAAAAAACTAGTTCATGTACATAAACATAATAGAGAGTTTAATGAAAATGGGTGAATAGGGTTAGGGTAATAGCTGAAATATCATTAAAAAAATCCCATGTAATATGAGTGTTGTCTATATGGTACTATAGCTTTTTTTTTAAAGCAATAATTTTTACATTATAGCCAATCAAAAAACTTTATTTAATATATTATTATAACTACCAGCTTTATCAAAAAAATGTTTTAATATTCCTTAGAAAGATTTAATGGAATATTCCAAATGTTTTTGTAATGATTGGATCATTTTTTCCTAAAAATTACATTTATCAAATGACAAATTTTAAAAAAGGAATGTGACACCATCTTCACATACCCAACAACAATGGTCTTATGTTTCTTAAGTCACTTGAAATTTTAAAAAATGTAATCTTCTAATTTTGACAACAACTTTCTATAGAAACAAAAAGTTATCATCTAACTCCTCAAATAACACTATTACATCTTTACCTATTTAGTGTGTAAATTATTTTCATTACCATGTGTCACTTTCAAGCTCAATAACTTGTAAAACTTCCTTTAAAAATATTTTTTCAAAAAGCAAAAAAACTAAAATTGTTGGCTTATTTGATTTGAACCCATCCTAAAAGATTCCAAATAGACTTGAGTTTTAGGGTTGTGGGTTTTTACAACCATCTCAACTTACACTCCATGAATTTGAAAAAAAAAATAAAAAATATATCATATTATACTTTGTAGACATGAGATATCAATTTTAACTATTTATTAATTCTGAACTAACATCATCCCTAAATCCCTAATCAATCCTCTATATGCACTAACATATCTAGCATATTCCCTATTCATCCCCCCAATCAATTAATTTTTTTTTACAACCATATCTAATCCCACAAAACTCACATCTTATTCCATTAATCAATTAACCTAGATTAATTAAATAATCCTTCCCTAATAATAAATCCATGGATTTTCAATATTAATATATTTAAAATATTAAACTAAAAATATTATCATGTCACATCTCCAAATCTCAAATTTATTCACTTCACTTAACCTCTCCAAATCCCTATGCAATCCCCCTTCTTCCAAGGCATGTCACATGGATGTGCCTCATCATTACCTCTCCTTACACATTCAACCTCCCTCATTTATTAGGATGCAAGAACTCTTCTCATCCATTGATCTTGATCTTTATCCAATGGTCCACATTAATCAAAAAAATCTATAAATATAGGGTTTCCTCTCCATTCTAAACAAGTATTGATACACAATGAAGTGTTGTCAAAAAAATTATTGGTCAGGCATCATTGGCCATGCCAAATCATCCAATCGTATAGTTTTCAAGGAGGTGATGTCAAAATATCCACATGATTCAAAAAATACTTTGAAAATACATATGCATCACATCTAGATAAAAAATACAATTTTTTTAATTCATTTTCATTCCTTTTTAAGTGAAGGTATACAAAAAAAATTATTCATTTTCATTCTTATTTTCTCAATCTGAAGTTATATATTTCATTTTCAATTTCATTTGCACATTTATTTTTATTAGCTAGCTATTTTATAACTTGCTACTAATCTATATTTTGTGGATACACATTCCATCATTTAGTTTTATTTAGCATTCTTAACATTATGCTTTTTATCCTTAAAAAATGGGGGCAAATTTTTAGCATGTATTAATATCCCTAATTTACATTTTTTTCAATTTTTATAATTTTATTACAACCTTATAATTTATTTTATGAATTTATTATTTGAATGCTAAAATTGAAAATAAATAAATGCATTACTAAATATGTGGAGGCTTTTCTTTTAATTTTTTTCCTAATATTCAAATTAAGGTAAACCCACTTTTAAACGGGTGTGGAATCCATCCCAGACACATTAGGAGGTCCTGGTCTCCCCCTAGCTTATGAAGGATAAAAGGTGTAGCTCACCAAAAAAATAAAAATGACCCAACCAAAATAATTAATAAAAAAAAGAGAGAAATAGCTACTTTTGACTAGTGCGGGAACTAGCCAATTTTAGTTCCTTTTGATGGCTGACCCAAGGACCCTATTTTGGATTGGGAATTAGCTAGTTTTAGATTAGAATCTAGTAATTGATGGCTGACCCAAACAAAAGAGTTTGGAATTTGAATCCAAGTCCTTCCCAGGAATATGGTTTGAATCTTTGGTGGGATGATGCCATCAGAATGACCTCTCACTTTTTGTGAATATATGGCCTCCAACTTGCTAAATTTTGATACACTCTTACTTTGTTACTTCCTTATAGCTGAGCCACATGACTTTAGCTCTAGAAAAGGATTACTTCAATGAGATCTTGTACGTCAGAGTTTCCTTCTTATGGCATCGCATTAATATTGCAGACAACTACAATGCCTAAGAAGCTCTAGTCAAAGCTAGGCTTCATTAGCTTAAGATTGGGGACAAAGCTTCAAAGGAGTTCTTTCAAATGTTGTAAGCCAAGAACTTGAAACAATAAATTCAAGTCATATTTGAGGCTGGCAACAGACTTACATAGACCACACATATTTTTTAAACCTTTATCCACCATTATCAGCAAGTGTTCAATGCTCAAGCCTCTTCAGTTGAGCATGAAATTACCCACCAACAATGTCTTGCAGTGACGCCATGCAAACTCACTCCTTCCCAATGGGTGGCTTACAATAGGCCCCTCACTTTTGATGATTTTAATGAGGCAGTGTCTCACATGGGAAATGACAAACCTCCTAGAATTGATTACTTTCCCTATGAATTCTATAAAACCCGTTAGGACCTTGTGGGCAGTGACTTACATAAAGTTTATGAAGAAACATTTTGCTCGCATTCAATGGGTAAAAATATAAATAAAGGGAATATTAAATTCATACCTAAGTAGAGAGATCTTGAATTGATGTGAAATTGGTGGCCCATCACCCTTCTAAATGTCTCTTATAAAATCATTGCCAAGGCTCTGGTGATCTAGCTGCACAATATTCTACCTCTCATTGTGCTTCTAGAATAAATAGGTTTCATCCAAAGCCATTATATTTTGAATAACATGATTGCAATCTAGGAAGGGATGGACTGGCCCAAATGATCCAAGCAAAAAGCTATGTTCGTTAAAATTGACTTTGAAAAATCTTATGACCACATAAAATGGCTATTCATTTTAGCCATGCTTCAAGCACTGGGATTTGAACCCATCTTCATCCAAACCATCTAGATGCTTTTTGTAGATGCCTCAGCCATCCTTTCCATTAATGGAGTCACCTCTGAGAAATTTGGCTTGTTCCACTCCATTTGACAAAGGTGCCCACTAGCTCCCACCTTGTATGTGCTTGCAGCTGAGGGTTTTGGATATCTTCTTAGCAATGCCCAAACTAGGGGCCTTGGTAAGGGAATTCATATCCTTCTAGATAATGTGAACCCACAATAATATATGTAATTGCTTAATGGTCAATTTGACTGAAAATACACTACTTAAAGACCAACAAAGCTTCTTTCACACAAAATCCACAACTCTTTGTGCATTGTCACATCAATGTTTCACATGTTAGATTCAAGAAGGCACTCAACATCCATGAGAGAAACAGACAATTCTAAGAAGGAATATAGTCTTCAACCACTTATAAAATGTCTATACACTTAAGAAGGAATACTAACAAGGACATGTAACAATACTCTTTTTGTACATTTGGTAGGCAATCAAGGATAATAGGTTAGGAAAGATAAACTCTCACTAAAAAAGAACAACAGGATTTAAACTGATACACAATAGTACATGTGAGTGGCAAAAACTTGAATTATTTCTTCTAGAGTTTTACAAATACAAATTTGGCTAGAGTTTCACCATAACCAATAGAGGATGTGAAAATGAGCCAAGAGGATGCATATATATAGCCTTGAGAGATAGAGCAATCAAAGAAATTTCAAGGGTCACTGAGACATGTGTCATCTTGAAAGGATCAATTACATTTGCACGGGAGAGAAGTAGGTGAGCTATACCATGTCACAACTGAACAGATGCAGCAGTTATAATTCATCACAACATTAATTGCATTTGTCACAACTGAAACAAAGCCTCAGTTACATATTGTTACAACTGAAACAAAGCCTCAATTTCATTTGCCACTTGTTACCTTTATCTCTGCCTTTTGGTTCTTGCCAAGTCTTTCTTTTTGAAATTTCTATGACTAGTCTCCACAGTCTGAAATTAACGTGTTATGGGTTGTCATTCCTCGAGCATTTATTTTGGACAGTTGTTTTCTGACCTTTTTTTTGGACAAATTGTCCATGGCTATTTGTTTCTATTTATTTCCTTGGACTTTTTGTCGATTATTTTCCTTTGAGCTCATTGCTTGTTTATTTCCTTCGGACAAAAGTTCGAAGGAATTCTTCTTGTTTATTTTCTTCAAACAAAAAGTTTGAAGGAATTCTTTTGGAATTTCTTCTCTTTATTTCCTCCAGACAAAAAGTCTAAAGGAATTATTTTGGAGTTTATCTTTAGTCACTTCTCCTCGTCCTTTCCTGTGGCTTTTTGATTGGTCCCTTCAGAGAAGTTGAAATGCCCTTTAGCTTTTGGAAATGGTCATTCGAGCTTTCGAAAATGATCCTTTGGGAAAATTGAAAGTGTTCACTTAGCCTAAAAAAGTCCTTCGGAAGATTTGTCACCTACCCTTCAGAAAAGTTGAAGTGCCTTTCAAAAAGTTGTAAGTGACCATTTAGAAGATTAAAGATGCCCTTTTCTTTTGACTTGCCCTTTGAAAAAACTGTTATGGACCTTCGAAAAAGTTGTTTGGACAAAATGTCTGAAACAATTCTTTCCTTTGGATTTTTTGAAAATATCCATTTGGAAAGGCAAGTGTCCTTCAGAAGAAATGCAAGTGTCCACTTTCCAAAGAAAATGCCCTTTGGGAAAGTTTCAAATGTACCCTTCAGAAAGATTGCAAAGTATCCTTTGGAAAAATGGAAGTACCCTTCAGAGATTTTGCAAAGTACCTTTCAGGAAAGTTAGGTAGACCATTTCCTGCAAGAATGATACCCTTCAGGGAAGTTGAACATACCCGTCGAAAAAAGTTGCCTCGGGCAAATTTTTTTTCGCCGAATGAAACCTTGAAAGAAATACACTTAAGGAAAAAAGCCTTGGACAAAAAGTCTGAAAGAATTTAGCAAAGGCTTAGAACAAAAACCTAAAAGAATTCATTGCAAAGGACTTAGCCAAAAGACTAAAGAACAAAGCTTCCAAAAGGAAAACACTTGGGTTTTTTATATGTAAAAGACTTCAGCTTTGTATAAGAACACTTCTTCTGAATGGAACTTGCATACTAGACTTGGACAAAGGTACATAATCAAACATTTTTTGCAAAAAGAGGTGTCCAATTTTGGGTTGAAGGGCCAAAATTTGGTCAACAGTCACTTTGCTGATGACTCTTTCCTTACTCTCATCAAAGATGAATCCTATGTGGATAAAGCCTTGTAGTGTCTCAACACCTTCTTCCTGGCCTCTGGCTCTAGCATCCAATGGCAAAAAACTCATTGTTACAAACAATCTTACCTCCCTCTGTTGGTGTGGACTATTAAATTTGGTTGGAAGTGGATCCAACATGATGAAGTCTTTAAATTCCTTGTCATACCCTTTGTTTTAGTTGCTTCAGCACCTTTGTTATGGCAATATGTTGTTGACATAGTGTTGACTAATTTTTTCCCACAGGCCAAAATCGTTCACCTTCTTTCTTTGCTATTCGAAGATAGTTATTTCCAGGTTGCACAAGTTCATACCAGTGGTTCTCTACTTGGTTCAACATGATTGTGTCAGTCATTTGATCCTCCTGGTTGGTATATCAACATTTGTTTTATCTTCTTCACAGTCCAATGGCTTCGTTCCAGCTCAGTTCAACACTTTGGTCATCAGCGTGGTTCTTTGGTTCGGCATCTAGTTCATTGTTTCAGCCTTAGTTCATCAGCCTTAGTCCAAGTTCAAACATTTTAAGCATAGCAGGCACTTCAAAGAAAAAATCGGGTTCAGTCAAGTTCAGTTCAAAGTTCATTTGTTTTAAAACTAAATCCCACATATACCAAAGTTTCAAGCAAAAGGAAAGGAAGGCAGGCATTTACAAAAGCAAATGGGGTCGGGTCGCACTAAGCAAAGGCGCTCCAGCATTCAAAGGTAAGTAATTGGGTCCAATTCAAATCTAGTTAAGGCAAAGCCCACGGGAAAGACAAAGGTAAAATGCAGATGAATTTTTGTGGACTTTTTGTTTGTGGGAAAACATCCGTAGACAAAAGCCTGCGGGGGGAAATGCAAACAACCCCAGGGAATTCCCGTGGACATGGTTCACGGGAATTTCTGCAGACATTTTGTCCGCAGGGAATATACAAAGCCTGGGGAGCAGTCCAAGTAGCCGCAGACCATCCAAGGCAAGCCGTGAAGAGACTAAGGTAGTCCACGAAAGACATATAAGGCCCGTCAGCAGTCCAAAGCCAGCATGGACCCGTTTAACAAGGAAAGGTGCCTGCAGGGAGAGAAAAGTGTCGCATAAGCAAGCATGGATCTAACTGCTAACAAAGACCCAAGCACGATGGATGCATGGTCGTCAAGTTTAACCAAAGGAAGATGGCCATTGGTTTTAAAAGCAAAAAGGAGCACTGACCAGAAAGAGCCAGAAGTGAAGCAACCTGAGAGGAAGTTTGCCGCAAGGGCCAAGTAAGCAAATAAGACAAAAATGAAAAAAGGATAGGCGACTACACGGCATGGTTCCAGCAAGCTTCTTCTAGACGATGACATTGGCTACAGTGTTTTCTCTTCCCAATGAGGGACACGACTTGCCAACTTGCCAAAAATAAGTGCCAAGTTCTTTTCTTTCTCCCTATATATCATGAACTTCTCATTATTGTAAAAAAGGATCTTCCACATTTGTAAAGGGTGCAGCTCTGCAAAATTTCACCTGGATCAATATAAATGCAATTTTTTACCTTCATTTGGATAGACATTTCTGTGTATGCGTTGAATGTTTGCTTGTGTCTTGTCATTGTCTTTTGATGCTCTCACAGGTTCAACACCAGCAGACCTACTGTCTACAAGGCGCCATTCTTGTAGCTAAAAGGAGAAGAGCTGACATTTGAGAAGACCAGAATAGCCAGGAGTTACAGTGTGCATTCCACAGCACCTCAGTGATTTTCTGTCTCCTGTGTCTTCATGAAAGCCTCCCTGCCAGTTTTAGCAGCCTAGTCCTTCTGCCAAGTGCGTAGTGTATGTATGCATTTGTTTGATTCTAAGAGTGGATGTGTGAAGGTCAACCTTTATTTTGGTGCATCAACTCTTTTAGAGTAGGTAGTTTGTTTTCTATGCATTTCTTCTCCCTTTTCATCCCCCACTTTATTATAGCTATCTATATCTGTACTTTGCACTGCTTGAAACAAACATGATGCATCAAAGGGAGCTACCCTTATCTAGAGACTCTCCTCTCCTGCTTCACCATCCCACAGGCAAGAGAGGAGTTTCCATGTTGTGAGGAGAAGGTAGGAACCTATTTTCTTGCCACTGGTTGCAATTTCCTACGTCAACAGTTTTTGCACGCCCAATGGGACTCAATTTTATAATGCAGTAAAGTTTCAAGATTGATGTTGGTCCTATTACAGCAAATCGATTTCTTCAGCATCTGACAACTCCAAGTTATATCCGTTGGTTAAGCAGCCTAGTACCATCAAGAAGTGCATTTTCTGGTATGTGTAAATTCCATCATTTTAAGCTATGGACTCTACTTTTTTCGGCTAGCATGGCTATGATCCTTACCAACCTTATGGTGATCCTTATCACACCCAATATGGCCAGTCTCAACCCTGCTATGAGCTATATCACCCTTGTGCTCAGTCTTCTCAGTATGTCGCTTCTCCCACTCAACTCAATCTTTTCGCCAATCAACCAGTTTCTGTCTTCAAGCGAGCACTGCTGGGATACAAAAAATATGTAATTGATCTTAACACTAGAAAGGGGTATGGCCAAGAAATTCTTGATCATATCGTCCATCAAGTGAGGAATGCACTGGATCAGGTTAAGAAAGAATGGGCTCCTATTGAAAGAGCGAATTGGCACAGGCTTTCAAATGAGATGCTGGATGCAAGTGGTTTAATTGCATTTGTGGAGGAGAAGCTGAGTGTGCATGAGAGGCAGCCTTACCAAGTCTATCAACCTACATACTCGCTACCCAAAGCATCATATCAGTCATATACAACCCCTGCTCTTGAGCCAAGTCAAGCCTGTCAAAGTCCATTCCCCAATCATGTTGAGGAGATCTCTGAAATAGTGAATCTTGTGTTTAAGGCTAATCTTGATAGACAGATCAAATTGGCAAACCTTCAGATTGAGTAGTCCATTCTGGAAGCAGGGGAAGTGGAATCAAAATCTTCACTATCCTCTCACATTGATGCCCCATCAGCCCCAAAGGAAATGCTCGGCCTGAATTGCTTGAGCTGGAATAGAGTGCTCGAGTAATGGAATAGCAAAGAGGAGAAAGATGTCATCCAAAATGAAGAAATGCAAAATGAGGATGACCTGGCCAAGCGGATTGAGGAACTAGAAAAGAAGATGAGACTGCTGGGCGAAAAAGAGATGGAGCTTTCAGATGCTGCAGACCAACCAACGCCAAAAGGTATCCCTTTCACCAATCCACAACCTAATTTCAATATTGATGAAGTGCTGGTGAAGTGGAGGGACGAAAATCAAGAAGTTTTGGCCCAAGGTCTGCCCTCTCGTATTTTTGAAAAAGCTCTACCTTATGTGCCAAATCCTTTTTACTAGATGGCGCTTGCTCATTTTGGCTCATCTAATGCATAAATCAGTCCTGCCCTCAATCCTGTGTACCTAGCTTTTTAGCACGCCTCTCTTCAGACAACTTTCCCTATGCATGAGCAAACCCTCCCAATTATTCCCCAGCCTCCTTAGGGCTTTCAACATGATCTCCAAATTCCAAGCTAGAAGGAAGAGCATCATGAACCAGCCTAAGAACTTGAAAATGACAAAGCTGCTGCCTGCTCACAAAAGCAAGAGTCCAATCCTAGGACCACGAGCTGGAAGCAAACAGTCGAATCTTGGACCAGCAAGGAGGAGGAGGAGGAAGATTTTAGTCTAACTCTCGAAGAAAGAGAGGCTGCTCCTGCCCCTGATAATGATTGTGACTTTCGAGAAAGGTTTTTCTAGGAAAATTTGGATAGGCGAATTGCAGAATTGGAGTCTAGAGAAGGTCTCCTTAGTGAACGTATGATGGATGTTTCAGATCAAATAACAGATTTTGTGTCTGAATGCATTCCATCCATACACCTCCAAGAAAGCTATCAGGCCTTTCCTGATATGGATTATGCTCAGTTTATGACTGACCAGGGAGACTTCATGATTGCAACTGAGGAGGAAATCAAGCAAAGTGACGTGGAGGAGCATGGGCAATCTCTTGTTCATGTTTCGAATAATTCATTTAAAGGTGTTAAGGCAGGCTGTGCTACTCTCTAGGCAGGTTGTGAGCTGGTTAAAAATGAAGAAGGTAGCATTGGGTTTCAAACAAGCATGCAAGGAGGTGGCACTTCTTCAGATTTATCCCTTCAAGAGGTTGGTGAATTTGAGGACACTTTCTCTGAAATCATCAAGAAGGATGGTCGTACAGTGGAACCCAAGCATGAGGCAAAGGAGAACGAGCCAGTGAATGATGCATATCAGGAGGCTTCTGGTGATGAGCTGGCATCAATTGACTTCTTGATGGGATGCACCAATCTGAAGGACCAGCATTCAGCAGGCTTCCAAGAACAAACAGAGTACATATACGTTGGAAGCATGTTTGAATCTCCACTCGAGGACAAGCCAACTCAGGTGACAGGTAAAAAGAACAAGTCATCAATTCTCTTTTCCATTCAGCTACTTGCCTGGCGCCATAAGTCTTCTTACCTGGGAGGGGACTTAAGAAGTTTCCCATTTGATCTAGGAGGGAATCAAAAATGCCTAGTTAGCTATACATAATAGTTTGTTTCAGTTTCTTCTCCTGCTTTCCCTAAGTGCAGTTTGCACAGGTAGTGTTTTTAGTCTTGCATGTGTTTTCCCTTTGTGTGTGGCGGTAAAAGCTTCAAGTGTGATTCTGGGATCTCGAGGGCTGTTGTGAACTCTCTTCAAAGTTACCATCCGACTCCGCACCCAATGGATATTCAAAGGCAACTGGGTCCTAAGCATAGCAGGCACACTTCCCCTGTGAGTCGCCAATTTATTGACCAATTTTTGCCCACAGGCCAAAATCGTTCACCTTCTTTCTTCGCTATTCGAAGATAGTTATTTCCAGGTTGCACAAGTTCATACCAGTGGTTCTCTACTTGGTTCAACACAATTGTGTCAGTCATTTGATCCTCCTGGTTGGTTTATCAGCATTTGTTTTATCTTCTTCACAGTCCAATGGCTTCGTTCCAGCTCAGTTCAACACTTTGGTCATTAGCGTGGTTCTTTGGTTCGGCATTTAGTTCATTGTTTCGGCCTTAGTTCATCGGCCTTAGTCCAAGTTCAAACGTTTTAAGCATAGCAGGCGCTTCAAAGAAAAAATTGGGTTCAGTCAGGTTCAGTTCAAAGTTCATTTGTTTTAAAACTGACTAAGTCCCGCATATACTAAAGTTTCAAGCAAAAGGAAAGGAAAGCAAGTGTTACAAAAGCAAATGGGGCCGGATCGCACTAAGCAAAGTTGCTCCAGCATTCAAAGGTAAGTAATCGGGTCCAACTCAAATCCAGCTAAGGCAAAGCCCACAGGAAAGACAAAGGTAAAACGCGGATGAATTTTCGTGGACTTTTTGTCCGCGAGGGAAACACAAATGAGCCCAGGGAATTTCCGCGGACTTTTTGTCTGCGAGAAATGTCCACAGACAAAAGTCTGATGGGGAATATACAAAGCCCGGGGAGCAATCCAAGCAGCCGCAGACCATCCAAGGCAAGCTGCGAAGAGACTAAGGCAGTCCGTGGAAGACATATAAGGCCCGTCAACAGTCCAAAGCCAGCGTGGACCCGTTTAACAAGGAAAGGTCCCTGTAGGGAGAGAAAAGTGTCGTAGAAGCAAGCATGGATCCAACTGCCAACAAAGACCCAAGCATGACGGCTGCGTGGACATCAAGTTTAACCAAAGGAAGACGACCGTTGGTTTTAAAAGCAAAAAGGAGCGCTGACCAAAAAGAGCCAGAAGTGAAGCGACCTGCTAGGAAGTTCACCCTAGGGGCCAAGTAAGCAAATAAGACAAAAATGAAAAAAGGACAGGCGACTACACGGCATGGTTTCGACAAGCTTCTTCTAGATGATGACATTGGCTGCAGTGTTTTCTCTTCCCAATGAGGACACGACTTGCCAACTTGCCAAAAAGAAGTGCCAAGTTCTTGTCTTTCTCCCTATATATCATGAACTTCTCATTATTGTAAAAAAGGATCTTCCACATTTGTAAAGGGCGCAGGTTTTCAAAATTTCACCTGGATCAATACAAATGCAGTTTTTTACCTTCATTTGGATAGACATTTCCGTGTATGCGTTGAATGTTTGCTTGTGTCCAGTCATTATATTTTGATGCTCTCATAGGTTCAACACCAGCAGACCTGCTATCTACAAGGCGCCATTCTTGCAACTAAAAGGAGAAGAGCTGACATTTGAGAAGACCATAACAAACAAGAGTTACTTACAGTGTGCATTCCACATCGCCTAAGTGATTTTCTGTCTCCTGTGCCTTCATGAAAGCCTCCCTGCCAGTTTTAGCAGCCTGGTCCTTCTGCCAAGTGCGTACTGTATGTATGCATTTGTCTGATTCTGAGAGTGGATGTGTGAAGGTCAACCTTTATTTTGGTGCATCACCTCTTTTAGAGTAGGTAGTTTGTTTTCCATGCATTTCTTCTCCCTTTTCATCCCCCCCTTTATTATAGCTATCTATATCTGTACTTTGCACTGCCTGAAACAAACATGATGCATCAAAGGGAGCTAGCCCTTATCTAGAGACTCTCCTCCCCTGCTTCACCATCCCACAGGCGAGAGAGGAGTTTCCATGTTGTGAGGAGAAGGTAGGAACCTGTTTTCCTGCCATTGGGTGCAATTTCCCGCGTCAACACATAGTTTCTAAGAATCTAGATTATTGGGTGACCAAGTTTCTTTAGTTAGTAGTAAAATCTCAAATCTACTCAATGATTCTTGTGACCACCCATGTGTCCTACTTGTCATGTTGGGTACATTCTAAGAAATCTTACCAGAAGTTGAAGAAATTGCTCATAGATTTCCTTTGGGCTAGTTCCCCCAAGGTAAAGGATTCCACAGGGTGGCTTGGGAATATTGTTGGCTCACACGTGATATCAGAGGGATGGGGCTCATTGACATAGCCTAACAAGGAACTACCTTATGTGTCAAATGGATTGTTTGGGCCATTGAGGGCCAAGTAGCTTGGAAGGTATTGTTTAGACACTATATCGCCTCAGGCTTGTCTAAGGGCAAGAAAGCTTGGAAAGGGATCAACTTCCCCAATTTGGTTTTGATTCAATCTCCCATCTAAACCATAGGACCTTTGTGGCTAAAAGCATCTGGAAAGCATAGGAAAAGATTAAGCCACAACTTCTTTGGAATGTTTCTAGTTTTTGTAATGGGCTATCTACTAACACCCTCTCTCTTGTTGGTGGTCTCCCATTTTTAATCTCAATAAAGAGCCCTTGGCAGAAGTCCCATGGATCAATGCTCTCATTTTTTTTTGAAAGGGAATTCATACTATCCATGATATCTGTTGTAGGTGAACTCGCTCTTAGCTACCTTGGGAGGAGCCAAAAGTTAAATTTTAGTTAGCCAATGCAGACCATGAATCCTACTAGGAGATTTTCAACACCGTGCTTCCATCCATGCTCCATAAAATCTTGGTCCACTCCACTCAGCCATGGTGGAAGGATTGGAAGTGGTATGTGGAGACCCATTTTCACAATTACACTCCTCAACTTGGCTATGGATGGATCACTCTCTATTTTCCTATGGTGGACAAGCTTAATGCCCACTGGTAGAAGACTCGCCCAGCTAGGAGTCCACCTGCCTACTTGCCCTTTTTGTGACCACCTTGAGATGCTTCCTCATCTTTTTTGGTACTATTCTAAAGCTCAAAGGGTCTAGACTTAGATCCATGATCTCTTCAAGCCTTTCCAGCCTAAATTTTTCCTTTGGTAGCACATCCTCCTTAGATATAAAACCATGATGCCCTTCAAATACACATAAGTCTAGCATACTTTCAAAATGGAGATTTTCTTCTAGATTTAGAAATAAACAAATAATTTTGTGTTCAATAATGCTTCTATTGATTGTAATGTTTCTAATTTAAACAAGTCCTCTATCATCTCCGATGTTCTTTTGTAGATTCAAGTTCAAGCCAATCAAGTGGCTATGGAACTTCGGCACCTTCAGGGTCTCCTCTCCCACTGGGAAGATGCTCTTTGTACAATGGCTCAGGGTCTGCCATCTCCACCAAGGGATCCCAAACTGGAGGATAAAGTGGCTCTTCCACCTCATGTTGGGCATCATCGTAGTTGTTCTCAATGCCACTCTCAGAGCGACACCTCATACCAACTCATAACCCCTTCTTGACAGCAGTGAGGGTGACAACGACCACCTCCTTTCCCCGCTAGGAAGGAGGATGGGATGTTCTTCTTCCTTTGTGCCTGGATACTTGGGAGGCACCATTTGGAGGCCGATTGGACATGCTAGACAAGATCCCTAGGCTTTCGTTGGCTATTTTGCCCACTCTGACACAAAAAGAAGATGATACTGACACTGTTCAAACTACTAGTTGGGAGCCCATCCAGATGGCAATGACTTGCCAAGCTCACGCTGGAGTCCGGATAATATGGATCCACCACCTCCTGCCCTTGCTCTTGCTTCTTAAAGTTCTCTTTTTTTATGTGACTTGTTCCTAAGCTTTGTCTAGTTATTTGTAATACTTTTGTTTATGGCTCCTAAACTCGCCTAATGTAACTACGTGGCATGCTCTCATACCACCTATATTTTTTGTAAATTATTTGTATATGTATATTAAGTTAATATATCGATATATTTCATCCCAAAAAAAAACAAGATAGCCCAACAGTCATCTAAAATAAATCAAACCAAGATCGAAACACAGTAACGGCAAAAGTAATGAGGGAACATTGGCAACATTTGCCAAAACCCCAACCCCAAAATAAGTGCAGCCCAACATAGATCTGTGTAAACCCCATGATAAAGGTAAACATCTTCGCTAAAAAAATGATCCTTAAGAGCCTGGATCCATCTCTGAATCGGAAAAATATGAACATTGCTTAGGCCCCCAACCACCACCCATTTTCACCCCATGAACAGGGTATAATCCTGAAGCTAAGACCACCTTTATTGTTCACACAAATAGTGCCAGAACGGCACAATCCAACCAACTAAAATGCTACGAAAGATCCTTCCTCATACCAATCCTTCTAACCCTTCCTTGAGACCCATCAGATCTAAAACATCAAGGAGCCAGAGACAATCAAACAAAAATGAACTGAATCCCCACTAGACCTACCGGACCACCACGCCATTGGTCTACCACAGATAACGTCTCGTCTTCCCCATCCCAATGATAAAATCGTCTAGGACTTAAAATAAGGAGGAACAGCAGCTCTAGAACATCATCTAAAGCCAAGCCAAACCCAATCATCCCCCTTCCATCTGAATCTGGTTCATCTTTGTTTATTTTCTATTAAAAAAAGGTATTATTATGATTAATGTTTATTTCTTTGTTGGTTTTTTTTAACCACCTCAACTTCACTTTAATGGTGTTTATCCAATAAATTTAAAAAAAAACAAAAAACTAACTTTAATGGTGTCATCTATGTTATTGTGATAATTTTAATTGTCATTGACGTAACAACTTGAATTGCCACTATTTTATTGTTCAACAAAGATATTTATAGAAGTTTTATAAATGTTGTGTTTATCTCATAAAATATATTATTTTGAAGTGAATCAGTTGTGTTCCTTAGTCATATTTACTTCGATTAGAATTTAGAATCCAACTTCATTTAATTATTTCTAGTATTTTAGCAAATTCTTACTTTAATAGATGGAATAACATTTTTTGACATATTATTATCCACACTAATCAAATTATAACTTTTTATATGTGTAATATTGAAATCTAATGGCAATCTCTTGGATGTCCATCATGACAGAATTTATAGTAGACACAAAATTACACCTAACTTGATTATTTAATAATCAATACATATTAATACTCATATAAAATAATTATTTCTCATGTTAATATGAGACCCTTGTTGTTATATTAACCTATAATTTAATCTCAAAAATTATTTAGCTTCATGTAATTAACTCAATATAGGCAGGGACAAGTCGCTTGGCTTTTTAGGTATGTACATGGAATTGTGAGATGCATGGGAAGTATTAGGTGAGGGGATGGATGGAATCATGCGATGCATGTCTAGTATTCCACTTGAATAATGAACAATTAAGGACAAATAAATGGGTATTAAACTATTACAAATATGTAGAATCCACCTAGGAAACTATCGCTTGATTTAATTGGCATAATTTCATTATTCATGTTAAAATTATGAAAAGTACCCAAATTATATAGAACTCATCTTAGAAATTTCTTACAAACTTAATAAATATATTGGCACTCTCTTAAGATATTAACAAAAAATATATACATACAAAAAAACTCAAAGGAGTATCCATAGAACTAAGTCTAAATATGAATATAAGGCCAATGTTGCATGTTGTGAAGTATTGAAATCTAAATATTACATTGCATTTTAACATGACCAAAATGGTGTACGCACACACACACAAAGATCTAGATGGGGTAACTATATATAGTTCAATCCCTCTTCAGGTTATTGGAACATAGGCAACATTTAATCACTCAATGATGAGTGGTTGAAGATATAAAACCTATCTTCCTAATCCATTTTTTCAAGTCAATATTGTGTCAAAATTGAGGCTAGGGTTTCAAATCAAAGAGAGGAAAATTTGGAATATTTTCTTAGGACCAAAGGCAATAAAACACATAAATCATCTACAAATGTAGGTATAATGATCTAAGGTATAATAGTCTAGAAAAATCAAGAGAGACAATGCTAGTAGATAAATGAATGTACACATCATCACAAGGTTCTGAGCTTCGCTAATAGCATCCTAACATTGTTTGAGGTTCTATTTCCTTATTTTAACAATAAACAAATTAACATAGATTCATTAAGTTCTTCTATTTTTCTTTGTCTCAACATTTCTGTTAATATAAAGTGTAATATCAATCCCCTCTTTACATTCAAATTTATATGATAAATGCTCTATATCTTTATAGAGTTTGAATTTCAATAATTTAATGTAATTTATATTACATTAATCATAAAATAAATAAAACATTATAATGAACTTGTTCTTGTAGACACATAAATTTGGTCACAAAAACTTGATAATCCTAATTCTTGACACATTCTAAACCACATAATTTACATCCAATTACATGACTCTTATTTTCTATTCCTCTTAGTCATTTATATATATTTGGGTTCAACAATTTTTTTCCACTACTGTTGCACATAAATTTTAATCTCAAATGTTCAATCTTTATAAAATCTTCTTTGTTGGGGAATCCAAGAACAACACACCTGCTCTGATCCCACTTGTTAGGATCTTGCTCCTCAGAAAGAGAACAATATGATTACCACATACAAGCAATTAAACATGCGGAATTACCCATAAGTAACAAGTAACTAGAATTCACAAATAGCACAGAATATGAGAGACAATACACAATCTTGTATTAATACTCATCCAGAAAGAAAATACAATAAAGAAGATGCCACTTCTTCTTCACACCTCTCAGAAGCTTCCCACACCTCAAGTGTTCAGTAATTTTCTTCAAGAGTTCACTCTCCTACCAAAAATGGTCCCAACACACAACTCGCACACAGAATTGGTGTTCACCTCCAACCAGTCAGTAATAACCCTGCCAGTACACAAGTACTCAAAGTACTTCAAGTAGATCTCGCATAAGCTTGCAACAACCTACAACTCAAATGATCATACTTACACATGTAGATCTTCAAACGTGGCCTTGCACACCTGCTGACCAAGATCCTACAACTAGAAGAAATCCTTTTCTTGCCTTAATTACAATACATGCCAATGGGTCTATAAATAGATCCCAGACTAAACAATAACTTAGACTCTTAATTTAGACACGCAACTCAAGACTCAAAAATAGCCTTTACATGCAAACACTCGGTTCAACGAACTAACTGTCTGTGCAATGAACAGTTCTGGAACCGCCACAGGTGACCGACGTCGGTCCCTGTCTGCCTAGAGGTGACCGACGTCGGCCGACCTCCTGCCGATGCCGGTTGTCTTCAATTCACACCTGCCGATGTCGGTTGCCTTCTGCACTATACTCTGCCGATGCCGGTCTCCCTGGAACTCAGCAACCTCCTCCATGTTTGGAATAGTTGAAGCTTTTAGCTCCACAACCTAACAATCTTCAAGGTGGATGCAGGGTAATGGGAGATAGAAGTGGTTCTAAAGTGTCACTTGTTTCTTTTGAAAAATAACAATATCTGAACTTGGAGAGACTTTTAAAGACACTTGGAAAAATAGTTTTATAATAATGCAAAAAAATAAAATGTGAAATTTTTAATTGTTTCTAAATATATAAATTTTTGAATACCTAGATAAGAAAAGTATGCAAATTGATGTACTTTTTATAATGACATAATAATTTTTATGGAAAAAAGTAAAGTGCCTATGTACGAACACACTTTTTTGAAGTAAACAAATAATTTTTTAATGAAATTATACATATAGATAGAAGAAATGTCAAATATTGTTGATACTATTTTTTATTAATTTTTAAATACACACATGCACACATTCACATAGATACATGTTCTTTAAATAATAAAACAAGTCAAGAAAGCAAAAATATGAATTTATAAATGAATGAACATAAATTTTTGACATTAAATTCATAATATGTATAAGCATAGTTAATGATGTGTATATGGTTGATGATGTAGCTAAAAATAATTGGCCTTAAATGAAAGATCTTAATAGCTAGTTGGTTGAAGTATGGTGGTCCTTCTTATAATTTAAACTTTAAATCTACCCATGTGCAAAAGGATTCTTCGTTATAGTGTTTGATATCATTGAGGATAGGAACAAGGTCTTAGACGGGTGTTGGTCTTCGTAGCAGGACCTCCTTTTGTTGAAACCTTAATTTCCATCCTTCATCCCCCTTACCGAGTCTTTCAATGTACCAAGCTTATTTGGTTTGTATTACACATCTTCCTCTAAATATTTGGGTAGATCCTTGCCTCAAATCCATAGGGGATTCTTTGGGTGAATTCTTGTTATCAAATTCTACCACTTTGGAGTTTTATCATATAAATTTTGCTAGAACGTTGGTTGTCATGGATATCTAATAAAACATTCCATTATAAATTGAGATGAGGGTAGGGGATCAATCTTTGAAATAATAAATATATTTTGAGGGGTTTCCACTATGTTGTCATAAATGTTTTATAATAGGGCACTTAGCAATGACCTATAGAAGTTACAAAATAAAGAGGGAGTCTTCATGGTGGAAGAATAACTTTCCTAAACTATTCATAGTAGATGACGCTACTTATCCCCATGAGGTTATTTTAGATCCATATTCAATTTTAGCACTAGAGCCTACAAAGGAGGACCTATTTTCAATCAGACTCGCACCCTTGTGAAGGTGGTTTCAGACCTTCACAGTCTATTGAAACATGGAAATAATCCTAAGCTATGTGTCGCCTAATCAGTGGATTCAGTCTCTATATTCTAAGGGCTAGCTCCCTTTGGTGTATCAATTAAGATCTATACTCTACGCTACAAACTATCAGGAAAGGGAGACTTAAAGGAAAAAATACTATCTAATGATGGTGATACACCTATATTTTGGTTCATCCACTCAATTTGGGTTCCTAAAAACACGGATTAGACAAGAAAAAGATTTAACTTTCTATTCTAATTAACTCCTATGCATCAATATTTCATGAAAAGGTTCTATTTGTTGATCAAATTTTGAGGAAAATAAAGGAATAGGACTAATTCAAAGCACTAACCAGCCACTTCCATCCATTGTAACTTCAGACAAAAGACATCAAACATAGAACATGACTTGTATAATCTAATCAACTAGCAAATAGGTAAGAATCAAGACTTGACAAGGAAAAAAATCTATCACATATGCAAATCACTGACATAAATACACTATACTAACATCTTGGATTTTAAAAATATTATAAAACTCAAATTTTGGTAGAGTTTGATCTTGCCAAAAGAGGGATCCTTAATAGATGAAAAAACCAACTTATATAGAAAAAGCATACAAAAGCCAAGAGATTGGTGCTGGAATTAGAGAGGAGATCAACTCCCACATCTCACAAGATAACTTCAGCTATCAAAACATAACTAAGCCTTCAAATAATATCTTTTTGACTTCTGTCCTACATGAAAATCTCTTTGGCATTGGAAAAGGACAGTGATCCCATTTCATAATCATTATTTATAATAAACATTAAATTCTTCAAAATTCATTAAACATGCATGGATCGTTGGTAATTTAATTCTCTCCATGCATGATGCTATGCCAATCTTCAAAGAGAAACTCCACTTGATATGTTTAGAAGCTGAGTCAAAATAAGAGAGAGTCCTTTGCATGGAAAATAAGGAAGATACATGATAAGCTTCATCTAGTCAACTCCAAGCAATTCCATGTTAACTCCTTGAACAACCATCCAATGCTAAACTACTTGAGCCCTTCATGCATTTGAGTCTCCCTTTTGGAACTGAGAGAGTTGTGCTTGAAGGCAGTTGCATGTCTTTTCCAAGTCTAAGTAATTTGATTATTATATTAAAAACTTAGCATGCTCCTTACTGCAATCTAATTTTTCTTGGACTACTTTGCATGCTTTGAATGTGAGCTGTGAACTACATTATAAGAGTCGAAAGGAGAAGTACTCATTGTCTTCCACTGATTGGCTATCAAAATCCCATTAATATCCTTCTAAAAACTTGGCCTTTTCTCATCCATTGATCAATTTTCTAGATCTTGACAAGTGTCAAGCTCACAACAATCATGATGAACCCTTTGAAATCTTGACCAACAGTTATTTGCAGGACCTCAAACTTGACATTTGTAGGTCCATCATTAATTCCTTTGGACTTATGTTTTTAGCCAGTATTTCATGAAAAAGGCCTTCAAAATATTTCTTTGTCTATTTATTTTAGACTTTTCTTCCTTTCCTTTCCTTCAAACAATTTGTCCGAAGGAATTCATATCTTTTGTCTATTTCTTTTGGAATTTTTGGCATTAGGACTTTTCTTTTAGATTTTTTATCTCTTTCACCTTGACCAATTCTTTTAGATAAAAAGCCTGAAGGAAATTAGGTCTTTGGTTTTTTTACATTGGACAATTCCTTCAGATAAATTGTCTAAAGGAATTCATGATATGGAATTTTGTAAATTGCCCTTTAGAAAATTTAGAATGGTCCTCAGACTTTTGAAGTGGTTTCTCAACTGAGGAAAGACCCTTTAGACTTTTAGAAAAGTCCCTTAAAAAAAATTGGAATGCCTTTTAGAAAAGTGAAATGAACCTTCAGACTTTTTGAATCTTACTTTTTTGAAGGAAAAAGAACCCTTCAAAATTCTTGAATGAACCCTGTTTGACAAAAATAACCCTTCGACAATCTTGAAATGAACTTTTTCAAAGAAAAATGAACCCTTCATAAAAAAATGTAAATGTCCCTTTGTAATTGTTGTAAGGGACCTTTTGGTTTTAACAAGGACCTTTTCTTACAAAAAATACCTTTAGTAAAAATTGTAGTGGTCTACTTTGTCTTTAAAAATGCCTTTTTTTGAAGGGTAGATACCCTTCGACTTTTCTGAAATACACCATTTGAAAATTTGAAAATTCCTTTCAGATTTTTGCAATAGACCTTTCAGCAAAATTGAAATGGTCCTCTCAAAACCTTGCAATGGACCTTCAAAACTTTTGCTTCAGACAAAATGTCTAAAGCAATCCCTTCAAAAAATATGTCAAGTCCATTGGCTATTGAAAAGAACCCTTCAAACAATTTGAATAAACCCAATTCCTTCAGACTTATGAACAAGCCTAATTTTTTGAGAAGTTCCCTTTGGACTTATAGAAAAGGCCCATTTCTTTGAAAAAGATACCTTTGGGAATTTGAAAGAGTCCTTCATCTTTTTAGAAATGGTCCACTTCATCTTTCAACTTTATTGGAAAGACCCTTCGATTTTGTTGAAAAGGACTTTCTAAAGGGAAAGACACCCTTCAAACTTTTGAAAAGTGATTTTCTTGAAAGAAAAAAACCCTTTGAGATTATTGAAAATGCCCTTTTTTGAAAGGAATAATCTTTCAAATTTTTTGTAAAGTCCTTCAATTAGCTTATATAGAAAAACCTGAAGTATTTCTTCCTAAAAAATCCCAAAGTCTTCTTCTTTGAGACCCTAACATCTTTTTATTTAAAAATTTCTCCCTTCAATTGCTTGAATCAACATCAAAACTTTCAAATCAAACTAGCATGGTATGTAGAGCTTCGAATGATAAAGGTGGCAATTTTTGACCTATAGGCTCAAAATTGTCAACATTTTGGTGACTCAACTAAGAAGCATGCATGCTATGCTTGAGAACTAGACTATTTGCATGACTCTTAGACTCAAAAAGAAACGACAAATTTGGTCCATGACTACAAGTACAACCTTTTGACTCAGCATGAGACAACCTTCATCCTCCAAAATAAGAAGGAAAACACACAAAGCAGGGAAAACTAACTAAACAAAGTAAAGGTGCAAACAAGCGCTTATTGGAACAAAAAAATAATAATAATGTGTTTGAACAACACTTGGAGGAAAACAAAAAACCTAACTATGTACAAGGAACTTTACTCTTTAATATCAATTTTTTAAATACATCCCATTAACTGAGATTGGAAGCTTTTCACCATTCATCTTTGTAAGTTGGAAGGCATTGCGGGATTTGCAACTAAAGATTGTGTATGGACCACTTTAAAGGAAATCAAAGTTTGTGTGCCTTCCTAGTTTAGCTCTATCCTCATCCCACTTGAGGACCAAATATCCTCCTCTGAAACTTTGTGAAGAAGCTCCTTTGTCAAAAGCTCTCTTCACTTGTGCTTGATGAATTTCTATGGCTATCATAGACTGATTTCTTACCTCTTCCAACGCAAAAATCTTAGCATACCTAATATCCATAGGCTCATTCTCTAACAACCCAAGTTGATGCATTAGTTCTAAAGTAGAAAACTCAATAAAAATGGGTAACCTTATTTCCTTAGCATATACCAGCTTGTGTAGAGAGTTGGCTAATGATCTTTTGTAGGTGATCCTATCAGCCCATAGAGATGAAATAAACTTGAGATGCCATGACCTATGATTATCTTTAATAGTCCTTGTGATCTTTAATAGGTTCTTATTTGTAGATTCAACAAGACCATTGCCTTGTAGATAATAGTTTGATGAAGTGTTAAGATAAATCCCATGTTGGACAGCCCATTGAATTTTCCTAGTTCCTACAATATCCATTGTATTATCAGAAATAATAGTTGAAAGAAATCCAAATATAATAAACAAACCTTCATAGAAATATAGAACATTGGTATCATTTTCTTCTTTCAATACCATTGCTTCTGTCCAACATGTGAAGTAATATGTAGTAGTTAGAATCTATTTATGTCTTGAACTTGAAATAAGATTTATGAGACTAATAAATTATAATCCCCATTGGAAAAAGGGCTGATCCACTGCAATTGGTTGAAGAGATAAGGCTGCAATTTTTAATTTTCTTACAAACATAACACACTATTTGCACTTCCTTACCCATGCATGTCAATCACCAAATACACTAGGCCAATAGTAACCACCTCTCATGATCTTAAGGGCTATAGTTATTGTATAAAAATTCCCCCCACCATGTCCATCATAGAATTCTTTAAGCAATCTCTGAGTTTGGTATGGATCTATACATCTTAGCAACATGCCATTTATATCTTTCTTGAACAAAAGACCATCGATAAGCAAAAAATGGAATTGATTGCAACCTAAAATATCTTATTTTTGAAGAACTCATATGAGAGGGATAAATATCATCTTGGAGATAGCTCACCAAGTCATGAAACCAGGTGGAAGGTGAGGTATGACCACTTGTAAACTTTTCATCATTTCACACCAAAACAACCTCATTAGTCTCTTACAAGTCTTGAGCTAAATGCTCACAAAGTCATTTACCTCTAATCGGTTTTGTGACCTTAATTTCCACATCATTCTCCATTACCTTGGTTATCCAACCAACTCTCTTCTCATTACTATATTTATTCAAAAGGAACTCCTTGATGCTTGGATGAGAAACCATTAGGTGTATCTTACTGTTAGACAACACGTATCTAAATTTTTTAAGAGACCTTATAACTAAAATAACATGTTTTTCAATAGAAGAATACCTTGTTTCATAATCTTCCAAGCCTTGACTAAAGAAATCTTTTGGCTGCTCCAAAGCCCCATGAATTCATTGCATAAGAATGCCTGAAATGGTGTCCATGTTAACATATGTATACAAAATGAAATCTTTTGTGAAATCTAGATTTATAAGTGTAGAAGCACTAGCTATGGCCTTCTTAATATCTTTAAAACTCTTTAATCCTTCCTTGGATCAGTTGAAGATCTAATTATTCTTTAGCATGGCTATAGTGGCTTAGTTAAAATGACAAAATATGAAATATATCTCCTTATGAAGTTGATTTTCCCAAAGAAGCTTTGCATAGTATTTTTGTGCTTAGGTAAATAGAGTGCAAGAATGGAGTCTACTCTTTCAAAATCTATGCTTAAACCATACTTTCAAACCACATGGCGAAGAAGCTTACCTTTATGAACTGAGCAGACACATTTTTTTAGGATTTAGAGATACACCAAATTTCCTACACCTTTTAAACACTTTCTTGAGATGAACTGTGTGATCCTCTACACACTTTGAAAACATTGTTATATCATCCAAATAAACAAGTAAAAACTTGTTAAGAAGGCTTTGGAATGCCATATTCATGGATTTTTGAAAGGTTGCTCCAACATTAGATAAACCAAATGACATATTTCTGTATGAAAAAGTTCCCCACTTGGTTGTGAAGGTTGTCTTAAATTGGTCCTTTTTTTTTTACCAAAATATCATTGTAGCCATTATATCCATATAACAAAGAAAACCTCTCTGAACCTACACCCAACTATAAAATCTATTCCATTGATGGTAATGGATAGTGATCTTTAAGTGAAACCATGTTCAAATCATGGAAGTCAATACACAATCTAATCTCACCAATCTTCTTTCATACTGGAACAAGATTTACCACCCAAGTTGAGTGCTTAATTGGAAATATAATAGTTGACTCTATAAGCTTGTGAAGCTCAACTCTCATCAAATACTCAATCTTAGGATTATTGGGCCTTTGTCTTTATCTCACTGGTTTAGTTTCAACCTCTAACTCAATGGTGTGTTGAGATAAACTTGGTTCAAATCCCTTGCAATCACTATATTTAATAATTCAGTAAAACTTGTGCATAACTCAATGAAAGCTTCTTTTTATGAAGGATTGCATACCTTACCCAACTTCAAAATATTATCAGCTACAATATCTATATTGGCATAGTGTTCTTTCTTTGTTGACAAGGATGACTTCTCTTTCCTTAACTCGTCATCACCATTGAAAATGTTCTCAAGGGTGACCAATCCCTTGGGAAACTTATTTATTCTTAATTTCACAACTTGATCACCATACTTCTACAAATACTTTGATTGGTTTCTTGAAGAAAACTCAACCTCCTCTTACAAGAATCTTATAATTTGATTGTCATCTTCAAACACTTGCCAATTCTCATGATTATCTAGAATGGAAGGCCTTACAACCACCTTTATATGTGACTAATTTTTTTCATTTTTTATATTAGTTGGGATACTAGATTGTGACCCAATGATAACCAACCTATTTGCATGTTTATTCTTACCTCTTGGTATTGATTGAATGCTAAAATCTTGAAAATATTTAATTAAGTCCCATATTATATGATTTTAAGAATTAAGTAACAAATTTTTACATTCATTTAAACCTCTTACTTGGTGAATTATAAGTTTGCTATCACCAAAAAATTGAAAAGAATTGACTTTCATCTTCCTAGTCCACTACAAGCCATGAACTAGTGCTTCATACTTAGCAACATTGTTTGAAAAACTAAACTAAAATTTAATAAAAAAGAAATACCTTTGATTTTTTATAGAAACTAACATCATTCCAACTCTAGTACCATGTTTATTCTTTAATCCATCAAAGTACAATTGCCACAAACCTTCACTAGATTCATCATCCTTAACCATGGTTGGAATTGGTACATCATTCTCATGAAGGCAATACACACTAAGTCCTTCTTATTGAATTAGCTTATAAGGATCATGCTCATAAAAGTGAAAGTCCACACATTAAGAAACAAATCTATAAATCCATCCAAATGTGATCCATTTTCTACTCCACTAGTTTCTAGCACATCATCTGAGATAATACAGTTAGTGTTCATAACACTTAGCATATGTGTGTAAGGCACCTAGAACAACAAACATGCTCTGATACTAGTTTTTAGGATCTTTCTCCTCAATAAGAGCACAATATGATTACCTTGTATAAGCAACTAATCACAGAATTAAACTAGAATTAACAAATAACTAGAATTCACAAATAACACATAATATGAGAGACAATACACAATCTTGTATTAATACTCATGCCAAAAGGAAATACAATGAAGATGCCAAAATCTTCCACACCTCTCAGATGTATAGATCTCTTTCCCTCAAGAGTTCACTCTCCTACCAAAAATGGTCCCAACACACAACTCAAACACATAGTTGGTGTTCACCTCCAACCAGTCAGTAATAACCCTGCCAATACCAAGCACTCAAAGTACTTCAAGTAGATCTCACATAAAATTGAAACAACCTGCAACTCAAATGATCTTACTTACCATGTAGAACTTCTCCTTGATCTTACTGCATCCTACAAATCAACTTTTTTTACAATTGGAAGGATCTCTTCCTTGCCTTGATCCTTTTTAATTACAATACATGCCAATGAGTCTATAAATAGATCCCATACTAAATAATAACTTAGACTTCTAACTTACAATAATTAGACATGCAGCTCAAGACTCAAAATAGCCTTTACATGCAAACAATCGGTTCAACAAGCTAACTATTCATGCAACGAGCAGTTCTGGAATCATACAGGTGACTGAAGTCGATACCTATCTGATTGGAGGTGACCGACGTTGGCCGACTCCTGTCGATGTCAGTTTCCCTTCTGTTCACCCCTAACCAACGTCGATTGCACTGTCAACACTGGTATACCTGGAACTCAGCAACCTCCTTCATGTTTGCAAATAGTGAAGCTTTTGGCTCCACAACCTAACAATCTCCCACTTGGAGATAAATAGCTACACCTATACCTATACCTATACATCATCTAGTTTGTTTCCTTGGCTTTGTATCCCTCTTCAATATCACCCTTGAAGACCAACCACCACAATTCATGTGGTGCACCTCTTATCATCCAAATCACCTACCACATCCGCATCTACAAACCCATGTAGAAAAGAACTTGATCCTACATATCATGTGCACTTACTGCTGGTCCCTCTCAGATACCTGAGAATCCACTGAATTGCCCTCTAGTGCTTCTTTCCCAGATTGACTCCAAACTTGCTGACAACTCCCATTGCTTGGGAAATCTCAAGTCTAGTACATACCATGCACTTAACCTCATTATGTGAATTAGGACATTATTCATAGAACTGTCCAACCATCGGCATGCTAACCAGTTTCACACAATCATTTGGAGACAAAATCAACCTGTGACCTTCCATGTCTCTAGAACAAACTCATGCCAAAGAATCTTGCTACTCCCAGATTCCTCATGACGCACCTCTGAACTAAATTTACCTTTAGTTCAACAACTCCCTGTATGTGTAACCCTACAACAAGCACACAATATAGTAACATGATAATGTAGCTAATATTATCCAACCTGGTAAAGAGAAACACAATGGTCAAACCTCCATTGTCCTGCAGCTAACACAAGACCATATACCCTGGCCTTCCATCTCACGTGTCCATTCCCACTCTTATTTATCCTGAACATCCATTTGTCTCTCAGTGTTGGGTGGCAACTCCACCAAAAAACTCTAGTTTGGTTCTTCTCCAAGGAATCACATCCTTCATCCATGCCAAGCTCCCACTGTTTCCTGGATCTACCTGCTCTGCTTCTTTAATAACTTCCTGGTTCTTTACCATCAGTGAGCAACAAGTAGTGTAAAGAAGGGAAATGATGAATTTGAGGCTTACTTACCCTTTAAGTCCTCCATATGGGTGCTTGAGACTCCTTGATAGTGTGCTGTCTACCCAAAATTTGTCTCAGTGACCGATGCCAGTCACATCTCAGTCTACACCCGACCGACGTCGATTCCATGCGACTACCTCATCACTGACGTCAATTCCCCCTGACTGACATTGGTGTTTATTTGTCTAGAGTCGCTGACATTGGGCTACACATAGCCAACGTCGGTCCTTGTCTGGATGTCGATGTCAGTTTTCTAATCGATGTCGATCTCTGTGTTTTACTTGTGAGTGATGACTTCTACTCACGAGCTCTTTTTGGATCAAACCCTTTTCCATATCAACCTTGCTCTGCTCAGAATTCTTTAGCCCCTTACGCTGATCTCTATTCGTCATCTTCTCCTTGAAAACCAAGACTTTCCTGTTCTTGTCACGAACATTAGATTTCTCAAGAAATGTCACTTTCTTCTTTTGCTTACAAAAGTCTTGATCCATGCTTTTCAAATCCGAAAGCATACCCTTTGACTCAAGAACATGCATCCCCTTCTTATTCATGTGACCAAGCGTATTAAGCCACATCTTCGAATCTACAACTGAAGTAGATAAACCAGAAGGAGAATCAGTAATACAAGTAGATAGATAAAGCGTACCTACTTTCTTACCTCTTGCTACAACAAGTGCACCCTTGGTAACCTTCCAAGAGTCTGCTGTGAGAGTTACTATGCAACCCTCATCACCTAACTTTCCAACAAAAATCAAATTTTGCTTCAAGACTGGGATGTGCATGACCTCCTTCAACACCCATGTGTTGCCTGTCTACAATTTCAGCTTCACTTTCCCTTTGCCAACCATTTGACAAGGCTTACCATCCCCTAAATAAATTTTTCCAAAGTCTCCCTGGACATACTCATGAAAAAATTCCCTATTTGGGGATGCATGGAAAGAGGCACCAGAATCTAAAACCCAGGATTCTACTTTATCCAAGGAACATACCAGAGCATCCTATGCAACAATACCTACAACATCTGCTTCTTTAGTTTCTTCTTGCTGATCTTCAACCAACCAACAATCTCTCTTTCTATGCCCTTGATTTCCACATTTCTAGCAGGTTATTCTGCCATACATGGACTTGGATCTCCTACCTATCTTTGACCTTGATCTCCCATGCTTGATCTTCTCTCTTTGCCTTCCCCTGCTTTCCACACTCAAAGCATTTCTCGATGATTCACCTTTGCTTTTCCTGCAAATTTCTTCATTCAAGATTACACTCACAACATCATCCACTTTAAAGATTTTTGAAGCAGACGCAGTATTACTAACTGCCATTACCAAACTCTCCCAACTTTTAGGTAATGAGCATAGATTAAGAGAGCCTTAATTTCATCATCAAAAAAAATATTGACTGAATTTAATTGGTTTACCAAACCATGGAAATCACTAAGATGACTATGTACAGATCCACCTTTAAACATTTGCAAATTAAATAATTGCTTCATAAGAAATACCTTATTCGAAGATGAGGGTTTTTCATATAAATTTGCCAAAGATTCCATCAACTCTACCATTGTCTTAGCCTGAGATAAGTTGGAAATCACAGACGATGTAAGGCTCAACCTTATAGATCCCAGAGCCTTCCGATCAAGAACCTCCCATTCTTCATCCTTCATATTCATGGGCTTGCATGCAACCCCACCCAATGGTAAGTACAAATCTTTTTGATACAAATAATCTTCAATCTGCATCCTCCATAATTGATAGTTCTTGCCATTAAACTTCTCCATTCATATATTACTTTCTTCTGCGATTGTTATACTCCCACTCAAATAGAAACCCCCCTGTGAGTGACCTATAATCAACAAACACTAACCAAATCTGATACAACCTATTAGTAACCCAACCAAAAACTCTGATACTAGTTGTAAGGCACCTAGAACAACAAACATGCTCTGATACCACTTTTCAAGATCTTGCTCCTCAATAAGAGCATAATATGATTACCTTGTATAAGCAACTAATCACAGAATTAAACCAGAATTAACAAATAACTAAAATTCATAAATGACATAGAATATGAGAGACAATACACAATCTTGTATTAATACTCATGCCAGAAGGAAATACAATGAATATGACACAATCTTCCACACCTCTCAGATGTACAGATCTCTTTACCTCAAGAATTCTCTCTCCTACCAAAAATAGTCCCAACACACAACTCAAACACAGAGTTGGTGTTCACCTCCAACCAGTTAGTAATAACCCTGCCAGTACCAAACACTCAAAGTACTTCAAGTAGATCTCCCATGAACCTACAACAACCTGAAACTCAAATGATCTTACTTACCATGTAGAACTTCTCCCTGATCTTGCTGCATCCTGCAGATCAACTATTCTTACAATTGGAAGGATCTCTTCCTTGTCTTGATCCTTTTTAATTACAATACATGCCAATGAGTCTATAAATAGATCCCATACTAAACAATAACTTAGACTTCTAATTCACAATAATTAGACACGCAGCTCAAGACTCAAAATAGCTTTTACATGTAAACAATTAGTTTAACAAACTAACTGTTCATGCAACGAGCAGTTCTGAAACCGCATAGGTGATCAACGTCAGTCCTTGTCTGACTGGAGGTGACTGACGTTGACCAATTCCTATCGATGTCATTTTCCCTTCTATTCACCCCTGACTGACATCGGTTGCACTACCGATGCCGGTATACCTGGAACTCAGCAACCTCCTTCATGTTTACAAACAGTGAAGCTTTTAGCTCCACAACCTAACAATGTGGCTCCATATAGAAATGTGCAATAGGTTAAGAATAAATCATTAAATTAGTACCATACCTAGTTTTGAACAAAAAATAAGTCCAATCAACTGATAAATATCTCTCAATCTTTGAGGTGAATCCCTTGAAAGGCACATAACAAAGTATGTAGGCAAGTCTACCACAACAACATCCTGTTGAATAGTAACATTGGGAAAAGAATGTAATGTCAATTTTAGATATATGATTATTCCTACCATCTTTTTTGATGACCCATCCAATTTCAATACCCCCTTAGTGTTTGGCTCATAAACTAGGTCGAGCTTGTTCACAATCTATTTAGGTATGACTGTACTACTAACTCCACTATCCACCATATAGTTATGAACTAAAGTATCACCTACTATAAAAAAAGGTATAAATAAGGATTTTTATTTGTTTTTACCTTATTTCTATCCACCTTTTCCATCTTATTTACTTGTTGTACTTGTTACGTAGTTGGCTAATCCAAACTAGCTAAGATAACACCTTCTTTTTCAACTGGTTTTGGAGACAATTTGAGAGCTAAAAACTCTTAGATAAGCATATATTTTTATCCTAGGATGGAAAGAGAATCCCACATGTTAATTTTGATATTATAATTCTTCATCTGATCCACTATACTGAACTGAGATCCACCAACTTTTGGTTGTACTTTCTAAAGAACTAGTTGCTCACGGATTAGAGGTATTTGATGAACTTTACTAACCTCTATATTCTATTTTTTTTAAAATGTAGGAGCAACAAGTTGTTATTTTTTACTCTTAGAAACAAAATTAGGAGTAACTGAAGCATTTGTCACCTCCTGTAGCTCATCAATGGCTCTTTTTTTAGCTCTAGTTACAATTGTAACTTGACTACTTGTATTGTTAGTTTCAACACCCTAAGTAAAAACAACATAATCATCCACTTGCCAATTTACATTAATGGAATCAGGATTCCCTTTAACTTATTGAGTCTCTCCTCATGATGCCAAACCTATATCTTGGTATTGACCTCCTTGAAAATAAAACTCTTCTTGTGTCATTTGTGGCATAATAATGTTTTGTGATACCAAGACTTAGTTTTGAGCATCATTAAGATTTGAGGACTACCAACTTGAACCCTACATCAAGTTTTTTTGACATGGGGTGGGAAAAATGGCCTTTGAAGGGGAAGGAGCATTAGGATGAAGGGAAACATATGCTTAACTAGAGTTATGGCTCCTTTTGTTTGATAAGTGGTCTATTCTCTCTGAAACCTTGATAAGGAGGCTTTTGATCTTTGAAGGGCTGATAGGTGGTTTAATTTTGTTGTTTATAGGACCTATTAGACTGATATTGTCTCTTTAGTTGCACTATTTCATTCCCAAAGGATTTTAATAAGATTTGCAACTCTTCTATCTCACTAGCTTGACTAGTAGGGGTTGCAATTTGATCTTGAGGTGATGGAAAAGGAGCTAAGGATGGGATCTAAGGAATTTGAGGGGATGGAATGGAATTTATTTCTAGAAATATAGGCATTGAAGGTCTTGGAGAAATTTTACCATCTTGTATCAAATTATTATCTACCTTTATTCCAACCTCATAAGAATCTGGCAAGGTAATACCACCCATTGACTGTATCATCACAGTAATGTCAAAGTTAAGGGCTTTAAAATAGTATAAAAATGCATATTTAGGGGATGACCTAATCAACATAGGTATTTTTGTCATTGTCTTTTATAATTTGAGGTTAAAATTAGACATGAACTCATGAGGAGCTCTATTTGTGGTAGTTAATTACTTAACTAAAGATAGGTGATCATATTTGTCCTCAAATTGCTTGACTAAGGCTGCACCCAATTCATCCCAGGTAGAAATGGAGTTTAGTAAGAGGTTTCTATACCATTGAATGTTTCTCCTTTGAAGGAAGCAACAAGCAATCTAATAGAAACATTATCCTCAACAACATTATGGATTAAACAGATATTAACTACATATTGGATATGCTCAATGGGGGTTATTTGATTTTCTCCTGAGAATAATGGGATAATTTTGAGAGAAAACATAGGAATGTCATCAAACTAGGATAGAATCAGTGGGCTACCTCTATTGAATGGAACAAACACCTAGTTTCTGATAGCCATTTCGATAGTGGGGATTGTAGTGCATAGAACAATAGGATAACCAGGAGACAAATATTTATTTTGAGGATATGGATTTGCCCTCTTAAACCTTGACCTCTTATATGATATAAATTTAAAAGGAATACCTTTACTAGCTAACCTTGTGGTAACCTTTGGCATGAAAGGATTGCTTGAATGGTGCTATGAACCTTGCAACCTGAAGAATATTTAGCTTGTGATGAAGATGAATATTCTCATCTACTGAAACTACTTCTCCTCAGCTTCAAACTTCTTTAGATATGAAAATAATTTATTTGATATCCCATCGAGTGTTCCAAAAACTATTGTTAATCAGACTCGCACCCTTGTTAAGGTTTTAGGCCTTCACAGTCTATTGAAACATGGAAACAACCTAGGCTATGGGTGGCATAATTAATGGATTGAGTCTCTAGATTCTAAGGGCTAGCTCCCTTGGGTGTATCAATTAAGATCTCTACTCTATGCTACAAAATACCAAGAAATGGAAAAAAAGGAAAATTAAAAGAAAAAATCCTATCTAATGATGGTGATAAACCTATATTTTGGTTCATCCACTCAATTTGAGCTCCTAAAAACACTGATTAGATAAGAAAAAGATTGAATTTTCTATTCCAATTGAATCCTATGCATCAGTATTTCATGAAAAGTTTTATCTAGTGATGAAAGCTTGAATGAAATGAGGGAATAACCCTAATTCAAGGCACTAACTAGCCACTTACATCTGTTGTAACTTCAGGTAAAAGATATCAAACATAAAACTTGCCATGTATAATCTAATCAACTAGTAAATAGGTAAGAATCAAGACTTGACAAAGAAGAAAGTTTTATCATATATGAAATTTACTGACATAAATACACTATACCAACATCTTGGAATCTAAAAATATTCCTTCTATTTATTTGAAAAGATTACAAAAGTCAAATTTTAGCAGAGTCTGATCTTGCCAAAAGAGGGATCCTTAAAACGGCTAAGCCAACATATGTAGAAAGGCGTACAAAATCCAAGAGATTGGCACTAGAATTAAAGAGGAGATCAACTACCACATCTCAAGTCCAAATTTAGCTATCAAAAGATAATTAAGCCTTCAAATAATATCTTTTTGTCTTCTATCTTGCATGAAAAGCTCTTTGGCATTGGAAAAATATGGTGAGCCCATTTCATAATCATTATTTAGATTAAACATTAAATTCTTCAAAATTCCTTAGACATTCATGGATATTTGGTAATTCAATTCTCTCCATGTGTGATGCTACACCAATCTTCAAAGAAAAACTCCACTTGATACATTTGGAAGCTGAGTCAAAACAAGAGAGAGTCCTTTGCATGGAAAATAAGGAATATGCATGATTAGCTTCATCTAGTCATCTCCAAGTAACTCCATGTTAACTCCTTGAATAACCATCCAATGCTAAACTGCTTGAGCCCTTCATGCATCTGAGTCTCCATTTTGCAACTGAGAGAGTCATGCTTGAAGGTAGATGCATGTCTTTTCCAAGTCTGAATAATTTGACTATTGCATTAAAAACTTGGTGTGCTCCTTACTACAATCTAATCTTGCTTAGGCCACTTTGCATGCTCTAAATGTGAACTATGAACTACATCATAAGAGTTGAAAGGAGAAGTCCTCATTATCTTTCACTGATTGGCTATTGAAATCCCATTAAAATCCTTTTGAAAACTTGGCCTTTTCTCATCCATTGATCTTTTTCTAGATATTGACAAGTGTCAAGCTCATGGCAATCTTGATGAACCCTTTGAAATCTTGACAAACAACTACTTGTAGGAGTTCAAACTTGACGTTTGTGATCCCATCATTAATTCTTTTGGACTTATATTTTTGGCCACTTTTCCATGAAAAAAGGTCTTTGAAACTTTTCTACCTCTGTCTATATCTTTCAAACTTTTCTTCCTTTCCTTTCCTTTGAACAATTTATCTGAAAGAATTCATATCTTTTGGTTATTTCTTTTGGGATTTTTGGCCTTAGGACTTTTCTTTTAGAGTTTTTATCTCTTTCACCTTGAACAATTCCTTTGGATAAAAAGTTCAAAGGAAATTAGGTCTTTGGGTTTTTTTTAATGGAAAATTCCTTTAGACAAATTGTCTAAAGGAATTCTTGATATGGACTTTTATAAATTACCCTTCAAAAAATTTGGAATGGTCCTTGGACTTTTGAAATGGTCTCTTGGTTGAGGAAAGACCCTTCAGACTTTTAGAAAAGTCCCTTTGGAAAATTTAGAATGCCATTTGGAAAAGAGAAATGAACCTTCGAGCCTTTTGAAACTGACTCTTTCGAAGGAAAAAGAACCCTTCAAAATTCTTGAATGAACCCTGTTTGCCAAAAATAACTCTTCGACAATCTTGAAATGGAATTTTCTAAAGAAAAATGAACCCTTAAAAAAAAATGTAAATGTCCCTTCAAAATTGTTGTAAAGGACCTTTTGGATTTTGAAAAGGACCTTTTCTTGAGAAAAGTACCTTTTAGAGAAATTGTAGTCGTCCACTTTGGCTTTGAAAATGCCTTTTTCAAAGGGTAGATACCCTTCATCTTTTTTGAAATACACCATTCAAAAATTTGAAAATGCCCTTTCAGATTTCCATAATAGACCCTTTGGAAAAATTGAAATGGTCCTCTCAGAACTTTGCAATGGACCTTCGTAACTTTTGCTTCAGACAAAATGTCTGAATCAATCCCTTCAAAAAAGATGTCAAGTTGATTGGCTATTGAAAATAACCCTTCAGACAATTTGAACAAGCCCAATTCCTTCGGACTTATGAACAAGCCCAATTTTCTAAGTAGTGCCCTTTGTAATTATAGAAAAGGCCCATTTCTTCAAAAAAGATACCTTCAGGAATTTGAAAGAGTCCATCATCTTTTTAGAAATGGTCCACTTCATCTTTTGGCTTTCTTGGAAAGACCCTTTGATTTTGTTGAAAAAGACTTTCCAAAGGGAAAGACACCCTTCAGACTTTTGAAAAGTGACTTTCCTTGAAAGGAAAAGACCCTTCAAGATTGTTGAAAATGCCTTTTTCCAAAAGGAATAATCCTTCAAAAATTTTGAAAAGTCCTCCTTCAATTAGCGTATATAGAAAAACCCAAATTATTTCTTCCTGAAAAAGCCCAAAGTCTTCTTCTTTGAGACCCTAAAGTCTTTTTCTCTAAAACTCACTCCCTTCAACTGCTCGGATCAACATTAAAACTTTCAAAGCAAAATAGCATGGTATGTAGAGCTTCGAATGATGAGGGCGGTAATTTTTGACATATAGGGTCAAATTGTCAATAGTACCTTTCACAAACATGTGAGATTCCCAAGGATCAAGGGAATAGAAATATATTAGAGGATATGTACATGGACCCAAGAACCAATGTGGAAGCAAAGGCTATCATACCTCATGGTAGAATTGTGAATACTTAAAACATCAATTGTCATCCCTTTAATTCATTTAAAATTGACATTCCAATCATTTCATATTCAGGAAAAGGTGGAGATAGGATGTAGGTTATAAAGAAGAAGAAATGAAAGAATTCTAAGATTAAATAATAAATTAGAATGACACTTCAATCCCATAAAAAGGTGAGAATGGGAGAGGATTTTATCATTTTTTAGGTCTGTTGTTTTTTTTGGTTATTTTTCTTTTGAGTTTAGTCTTGATGTATAACAGAAAGATTTTTGGTTGATTGTTCACTACTTGTTTGATGATTATTGGATGCCTATTTGCTGATTGAATTTGTTTATAGTTTTGATTAGTGCATTTTTTAGTAGGTTCATTAATATATCCCTTGTGTCCTATTGGTAGAGGTGTTTTGGTTACCTTCAATTCTTTATTTTTTTACTCCAAAATAACGGTGTGTAAATTATTGAGATATAAGTTTTGTACAAAGTTTGTCAAGGAAAAAATATAATAAAGACATTTTTAATGATATATTCATGAATTTTAAATTTTTTAAGTAGACATTAATAAATAATTAAAATGATGATTTAACATTAAAAAATTCAAATGGCCTATACAACTCCTCTTCCTACCCATGTGCCTTACTTGCAGGGTTCAACTACTACTACTAGTGCACCACCTAGGTCTGCTACTGTTGCATAATATTCTACTATTTTTGGTGTGTTTTCTGGTGCTGCTATTGGTGCACTATTCGAGCTAGGGGATGCTACTAAGACATAATCTAAGTAAGGTTCTCTCACAATTGGGATGCTACCTATTTCTGGGGTGACTTCTACTAGTGCAATGCCCATGTTTGGGGCAACTATTGCTAGTTCTACACTTGTTTCCACTACTAATATGGTGTATTCCACTATTTTAAGCTCTTTCCCTATTGTTCCAACCTCTTTTTCCAATGTGGTTCGTACTGAACCTCATCTCCTCAAAAGAAGATTGCCCCTACTCATTCTTCTTTTGTGACTGGGGGCAAGGTAAAGCTCTCAGCACTATCCCTTCCTATTATGATTTTAGGGGATGAAGTGTTAAAAATGAGGAATATTTTTCTTGGAAGAGATTGATTTGTAGATTTGATAGATTTTGACCATGGCTCCAAGATCTAAACACTTGGATATTTGAGTGTTAGGGAATCCAGAACAACACACCTGTTCTGATCCCACTTGTTAGGATCTTGCTCCTCAGAAAGAGCACAATATGATTACCAAATACAAGCAATTAAACATGCAGAATTAACCAAAAGTACAAGTAACTAGAATTCACAAATAACACAGAATATGAGAGACAATACACAATCTTGTATTAATACTCATCCAGAAAGAAAATACAATAAAGAAGATGCCACTTCTTCTCCACACCTCTCAGAAGCTTCCCACACCTAAAGTGTTCAGTAATTTTCTTCAAGAGTTCACTCTCCTACCAAAAATGGTCCCAACACACAACTCACACACAGAATTGGTGTTCACCTCCAACTAGTTAGTAATAACCCTGTCAGTACACAAGTACTCAAAGTACTTCAAGTAGATCTCCCATAAGCTTGCAACAACCTGCAACTCAATAGACCTTACTTACACATGTAGATCTTCAAACGTGGCCTTGCACACCTGCTGACCAAGATCCTACAAATGGAAGAAATCCTTTTCTTGCCTTAATTACAATACATGCCAATGGGTCTATAAATAGATCCCATACTTAAACAATAACTTAGACTCTTAATTTAGACACATAGCTCAAGACTCAAAATAGCCTTTACATGCAAACACTCGATTCAATGAACTAACTATCTGTGCAACGAATAGTTTTAGAACCGCCACAGGTGATCAACGTCGGTCCCTATCTGCCTGGTGCTGACCGACATTGGCCAACTCCCTGCCGATGCCAGTTGCCTTCTGCATTCATCATGACCAACATTGGTTATACTACTGACGCCGGTGTTTCTGGAACTTCAGTAACCTCCATGTCTGCAACAGTTGAAGCTTTTAGCTCCACAACCTAACAATCTCCCACTTGGAGATAAATAGCTGCAACTGTACCTGTACTTGTACATCCTCTAGTTTGTTCCCTTGGCTTTGTATCCCTCTTCAAAATCACTCTTGAAGACCAACCACCCCAAATCCTGTGGTGCACCTCCTGTCATCCAAATCACCTGCCACATCCACATCTACAAACCATGTAGAAAAGAACTTGACCCTGCATAGCATGTCGACCTGCTACTGGTCCCTCTCAGAATCCACTGAACTACCCTCCAGTGCTTCTTTCCTAGATTGACTCCAAACTTGTGACAACTCCCACTACTTGGGAAAGCTCAGGTCTAGTACATACCATGCACTTAACCTCATTATGTGAATCAGGAACCTCTTTTGTGAACTGTCCAACCATCGGCGTGCTAACCGGTCTCACACAATCATCCTGAAACAAAGTCAACATGTGACCTTCCATGTCCCTAGAACACACTCATGCCAAAGAATCTTACTGCTCCCAGATTCCTCATGACACACCTCTGAACTAGCTTTACCTTTAGTTCAGCAACTCCCTGTATATGTAACCCTGCAACAAGCACATCATATAATAATAGGATAATGTAGCTAATATTATCCAACATGGTAAAGAGAAACACAATGATCAAACCTCCATTGTCCTGCAGCTTAGTTAAGACCATATACCCTGGCCTTCTGTCTCACATGTCCATTTCCACTCTTCTTCATCTTGAACATCCATTCATCTCTCAGTGCTTTCTTCTAGCTGGCAACTCCACCCAAAACTCCCATTTGGTTCTCTTCCAAGGAATCACATCCTTCATCCATGCCAAGCTCCCACTGTTTCCTAGATCTACCTGCTCTGCTTCTTCAATAACTTCCTGGTTCTTTACCATCAATGAGTAACAAGTAGTGTAAAGAAGGGAAATGACAAATTTGAGGCTTACTTATCCTTTAAGTCCTCCATATGGGCACTTGAGACTCCTTGACAGCTTACTGTCTGCCCAAAATCCATCTCAATGATTGATGCCGGTCACATCTCAGTCTACACCCGATTGACGTCAGTTCCATGCGACTGCCTCATCACTGACGTCGGTTCCCACTGACTGATGCCGGTGTTTATTTGTCCCTGAGTCACCGACATCAGGCTGCACATAGCCGACGTTGGTCCCTGTCTGGACGCCGATGCCAGTTTTCTAACCAACGTCAGTCTCTGTGTTTTTCTAGTGAGAAATGACTTTTTCCCACGAGCTCCTTTTGGATCAAACCCTTGTCCAAATCACCCTTGCTCTGCTTAGAATTCTTTAGCCCCTTCTACTGATCTCTGTTCGTCACCTTCTCCTTGAAAACCAAGGCTTTCCTGCTTTTGTCACTAACATTGGATTCCTCAAGAAATGTCATTTTCTTCTTCTGCATACAAAAATCTCGATCCATGCTCTTCAAATCCGAAAGCATACCCTTTGACTCAAGAACATGCATCTCCTTCTTATTCATGTGACCAAGCCTATTAAGCCACATCTTTGAATCTACAATTGAAGTAGATGACCCAGAAAGAGAATCAGTAATATAAGTAGATAGATAAAGCGTACCTACTTTCTTACCTCTTGCTACAATAAGTGCACCCTTGGTAACCTTCCAAGAGTCTGCTGTGAGAGTTACTATGCAACCCTCATCACCCAAACTTCTTACATAAATCAAATTCTGCTCCAGAACTGGGACATGCATGACCTCCTTCAACACCCATGTGTTACCTGTCTGCAATTTCAGCTTCACTTTCCCTTTGCCAACCATCTGACAAGGCTTACCATCCCCTAAACAAATTTCTCCAAAGTCTCCCTGGACATACTCATGAAAAAATTCCCTATTTGGGGATGCATGAAAATAGGCACCAGAATCTAAAACCCAAGATTCTACTTTATCCAAAGAACATACCAGAGCATCCTATGCAACAATACCTGCATCACCTGCTTCTTCATGTCCTTCATGCTGATCTTTATCTGACCTGCAATCTCTCTTTAAGTGCCCTTGCTTTCCACATTTCCAGCAAGTTATTCTACCATACCTGGACTTGGATCTCCTGCATATCTTGGACCTTGATCTCCCATGCTCTATCTTCTCTCTTTGCCTTCCCCTGCTTTCCACACTCAAAGCATTTCCTGATGATTCACCTGTGCTTTTCCTACGAATTTCTTCATTCAAGATTACACCCACAATATCATCCACTTTTAAGATTTTTGAAGCAGACGCAGTATTACTAACTGCCATTACCAAACTCTCCCAACTTTCAAGTAATGAGCATAAGATTAAGAGAGCCTTAATTTCATCATCAAAAACAATATTGACTGAATTTAACTGATTTACCAAACCATGGAAATCGCTAAGATGACAATGTATAGATCCACCTTCCAACATTTGAAAATTAAATAATTGCTTCATAAGAAATACCTTATTCAAAGCTGAGGGTTTTTCATATAAATTTGCCAAAGATTCCATCAACTCTACCGTTGTCTTAGCATGTGATAAGTTGGAAATCACAGACGATGCAAGACTCAACCTTATAGATCCCAGAGCCTTCCGATCAAGAACCTCCTATTCTTCATCCTTCATATCCCGGGGCTTGCAATCAACCCCACCCAATGGTAGGTACAAATCTTTTTGATACAGATAATCTTCAATCTGCATCCTCCATAATTAATATTTTTTACCATTAAACTTCTCCATTTATAGCTTACTTTTTTCTGCCATTGCTCTACTTCCACTCAAACAAAAACCCCTGTGAGTAACCTGTAATCAACACACACTAACCAGATCTAATCCAACCTGTTAGTATCCCAACCAAAAGCTCTGATACCAGTTGTTGGGGAATCTAGAACAACACACCTGTTCTGATCCCACTTGTTAGGATCTTGCTCTTCGAGAAGAGCACAATATGATTACCAAATACAAGCAATTAAACATGCAAAATTAACCAGAAGTACAAGTAACTAGAATTCACAAATAGCACAAAATATGAGAGACAATACACAATCTTGTATTAATACTCATCCAAAAATAAAATACAATAAAGTAGATGCCACTTTTTCCCCACACCTCTAAGAAGCTTCCCACACCTCAAGTTTTTAGTAATTTTCTTCAAGAGTTCACTCTCCTACCAAAAACGGTCCCAACACACAACTCACACACAGAATTGGTGTTCACCTCCAACTAGTCAGTAATAACCCTACCAGTACACAAGTACTCAAAGTACTTCAAGTAGATCTCCCATAAGCTTGCAACAACCTGCAACTCAACAGACCTTACTTACACATGTAGATCTTCAAACATGGCCTTGGACACCTGCTGACCACGATCCTACAACTGGAAGAAATCCTTTTCTTGCCTTAATTACAATACATGCCAATGGGTCTATAAATAGATCCCAGACTTAAACAATAACTTAGACTCTTAATTTAGACATGCAGCTCAAGACTCGAAGTAGCCTTTACATGCAAACACTCGGTTTAGCGAACCAACTGTCTGTGTAATGAACAGTTCTGGAACCACCACAGGTGACCGACATCGGTCCCTATCTGCCTGGTGCTGACCGACGTTGGCCGACTCCTTGCCGATGCCAGTTGCCTTCTGCATTCATCATGACCGACATGTCGGTTATACTGTCGACGCTGGTGTCTCTGGAACTTCAGCAACCTCTTCCATGTCTGCAACAGTTGAAGCTTTTAGCTCCACAACCTAACATTGCGCAGTGGTATCCCCTTACAAAGGGGAAAATAGAAATTTACCCATGTGTTAAAGGATTCTTTGTAGTGGTTTTTTATTCTTCCTCTAATAAAAATGATATTTTTGATGGTTGATCTTGGTTTTGGGGACATGTACTACTACTAAAGCCTTAGGTTTCTACCTTTAACCCTCTTACTGAATCTTTCAATAGGCTACTAGTTTAGATTCATCTACCAAATTTGCCACTTCATTTTTGGTGTGAATCTTGCTTTAAAGGTATTAGCAACTCGGTGGGTTGTTTAATCGTGGTGGATTATGCCACTAATTATTTCTGTCATACCACTTATGCTTTTATTTTAGTGGATTTGGATTTGTCTATGCCTTTCTTGGCAGAGGTTGTTTTACAAGTTGTTGATCACTCTTGGTGTTAGCCCTTGGATTACAAAGGTATCCCATTTCATTGTTAGAGGTTCTTTAATACAGGTCATTTGACTTCTAAATGCCCCCATGTGAAGTTTTATCAGTCTTCATCCTGGTGGAAGGATGATCTACATAAACACATTATAGTAGATGTTGATGATGATGGTTTGGGCTCAGAAGCTTCGAAGCCTCCTTTAAATGAAGGGAAGGATTCTCTTCCCCCACTACATGACTCTTCTACTATTGGGATTGTTGTAGGGACCTTCCCTATTGTTGATGTTAATTTTGAGACTACTATTCAGACCTCCCCTAATACTATTTTTGTTGGGACTGCCATTAATATCTCCCCCATTGTTACTATTGTAGTAACTTTTTTTTGGTCATTCTACCATTAGAACTGTAATAGGTATATCCCCTACTATCTACGCTATTATTGTTGTTGCTAATAGGACTACCACAAGGATCTCATCTACTATTGTTGCTAAGACTAGGACTCCTGCTATAGATATGCAGTTTGTTGTTAGGGCTGATGTTGTTGTGTCTACTTCATAGGCTCTGTCCCCTTTAGAGGATTTGGTGAGTTTTTCACCTCCTTCATCTCCTATTTCTAAGAATGGAGATTTCAATGCTTATTGGATTGGTGTCCAAAGGAGGAATCGAGGTCTTCCTAAGCATTTTTATTAGACCCATATTCGGGCCAAGGGTATTTGACCTACTAGTTCAAGTTCTTTAATATTTAGTTTGTTGTTCCTTGTAGCCTTTCTACCTTTCTATAGCTTATCATTTTTGGCTTTGTTGTCTGACTGTTGCCAGTGTGTTGTTTCTAGCCTATGGGCGGCCTTTTTATTTTTGCCCTTGAGGCTACTTTGTATAGGGTTTGAGGCCCCCTTTTTTCCTACTGATCTAATCAAAAACATTAAAAATTATATATTTAGAAACTATGTTCTCTTAATTACAAAACTTATATATTTTTTAAGTATATAAATATTCCTACTCAAATACTCTTGTGAAGACATAAAACCATATAAATTTAGAAAAAGTCATTTTGGTTGATCTATGATAGGGTTTTAAACTCAATTTAGATCACCTAGGCCTAAAACCATGATAGTTTGGAGGCAATCTTGAAAAGTTAAAAATAATATGATTGAATAAGGTGAACGCATTTCTATAAAGTGTATACACCCTTATATAAAGGATGTGTACCTTTTTGTAAATGGATTACATATTTTATAGAAGGGTAAAAGACTCATTTAATACATTAGCCCATTTATTTATACTATTCAAAAGCACATGCATGCTACTTCAAAGGGTGCATGCCCTTTGTAGTTCTTCAAAAATTATATACAAACTCTCATGTCTATGATTTGTACTCTAGCATTTCACATTTTACAAGTTTTGAACTATTTTTTACAACTAAGAGTCTAAAAATCATTTTTTAAATTTGTCTTAGTTAGTATAAACTCATCATTTTTGTCCATTTTTATCCTAATTGGACTCAAAATCGTAAAGAAGGATCATGGGGTCAAGTAGTTTTCTAAAAAAATTGATTAAGAATCTAGAAAATGAATAACCTGATGTCAAAAGAGGAAAAAATTAAAAATACAAATAGATAGAAGAACATCCATAAGATATTTTGAACAAGGTGAATGTACTTATTCCACACTAAATAATATTTCAATTGAAAATAACTTGCTCAATTTCATAGAGTCTAATTTAGATACATCTTCAAATGAGATAATTATTAGTCAATCCTTGTTGAATGATGAAACTCAATATGTAGAACATGTAATTAATGAATTTGTATTGAGTGGAAAAACATATGGAAAACACAATATAATGAAACATATATCAGTAATGATTTTCTTGAGATGATATAATAAACATCACATAATGACCTCAATTGATCTCTCTTAATAAAGAGGAATTTACTTCACCTGTAGAGTATAATGTTAATCAAGGATTGAATATCCCTTTTATATTTAAAGTGATAATACTATTAAATTTAATAAATAATAAAGTTCGTACACCCACACCTCCAAAGATAACCCTACATACACCAAATTATTTGATTGAAATAAATGAGAAGATATTAGAAGCTAGTGATAAGGTGAAATGTCAAATGTATAGTTAAACATCATGCTTAACTTGTATTGGACTATGAATTTGAGAAGAAAAAACATAAATAATAATGTAAACTATTTGTTCAATTGATGCAAATACAAAAGATGGGTCATGTGATGCATAATGTAGGGTTAAGAACAAGCAACCCAAAGGGAAGAAATAATGCAACAATAAAGAATCTAAGTAATGTATTTACATAATATATAATAATACATGAACAAAATGATAGTAATGTGATAATATGAGTAATAATAGAGTTTATAGTGAGTAAGACAACATCTAGAGGCTGATTTCTTAGTCAAAAATGTACAACCCTGAAATAAAAAAATGAAAACTCTATTTGAAGCCTTAGGGAGAATAACAAAACTCGATGACTCTTTACTCAAATATTATTCCCTAATACAAAAGAGGAGAGCGAGAGGGGGTTATTTTAAGATGAAAGTTAGAGATGGAAATAAAAATCATCTCTAACTTCCTTCCTTTTATCATTCCATATTATATTGACTTTTCCAAATTATATTGGAATGATTTTTTGTGCTACTCTCCATACACAAGAAGGGGAAAGTGTAACCACTTTCTCTCCATTTTCCAACACTAATTCCTTCCAATCATGATTTAGGTTCAATAATAGTAGAGCCATGGCTAGTGGTAGCATTCAAAAACACAATCCCTAAAACCTAAAGTTATGTCAATGCAAGGTGTCTTTATTGCCCTTTGAATGAAGTGTTTTTTGATATTGTACAAGGGTTGTTGTAGAGGGGGTTTTAATCGAGAAACAAGTCTTTTAGTGCCAAATATAGCCTTTGGTTACTTTTATTGTTTGTTGAGTGTTTTTCCCATTTTTTCTCTTCTATTGTCCTTCAAAAAACATATTAGCCTTCCAAAAAATTATTGGGTTTCTCTCTATGATGGTAAGGGAGGCCAATACCCATATGCACATCAATTTCTATTCTTCAGGTCTACAATGTTGGAAAAGAAAATATAAGGAGGATTTAATAATTATTTATTAATAAATAATATACATGTACTCTATGATGTTGGGGACTAGAGAGAAACACATCATAATATTATTTACAGTGTGCAGGGAGGTAAATCAATTTGTTGGGCAGGTGCATAGTATTGAATTTTGACTTGGGAATTTGTAAGTTTTTTGATAAAATATTATTGTGTATACAGTGATACTTACAATGGAGGTAATAGACCAATAGTTGAGGATTTGTTTTGATACGTTTTGGTAAAATGCTTGGACGATTAAGTGGGTATTGTAGTTTTTAGGCAATGGGGTTATGTTGGAGTTTTTTCATAATTTGGAAAGTAGGGTTTATATTAGGGAGATCTGAGATGATTCAATTAGGTTAGGGTTTTGGGATTTGGAGAGTTACTAGATTTTATGAAAACTGCCATTTCATATTTATTGGTATTGAGAAAAGCAAGAATTGGATCAATCATGCCTTCTTTTACAACACCTTTGATGGGAAGGTTGTTTGTGCATCACTATAAAGACTGAAAAAGCCTTGTCATACTTGCACTCAGCTACATCAATGCCCATTGTTCATAGAGATGTCAAATATTCCAACATTCTACTAGATGATGTGTAAACCCTAAAATTTATAGATTTTGGATTGTCTTATAAGGTGAGAATGGGGGAATGCACATTACTATAGTTATGCAAAGAACAATAGGTTACTTAGAACTAGAGTACTTTAAGATAGTTTAAATTTTAGAGGAAAGTGATGTCTATAATTTTTGGGTTGTTTTGGGGAAGCTTTTGAAGGGGCTGAATCATGTTTCTTTTGAAAGGCTAGACCCAGAGAAAATTGGCTAGTTTGATTGAAATTCTAGATTCTCGGTTGAATGTAAAGGAGGCAAGAAATTGAAATCGATGGGAAAACTAGTTATTTTAGGAAAATAATGTCTTTGTATGGAATGGAAGAAGAGGCTGATAATGAAAGAGGTGGTTTGGTAGTTGTTGTGGATCATAGGAGGAACAAGGCTACATGAATGGTTAAATATTGATGTGGCATAAGATCAAGAAGAAATAGTTGCTCTCATAGTGAGAAAATGACAAACCTATACCTAGGTAGTGTACCTTTGTCATTTGATACTAAAATATTAGAGATACACTAAACTGAGATAAATGATAAAAATGCTATCCATTATTATTAGTTCCTTATTTTGATTTTGTTGTAGCATCTTGGCAATGCTTTATTTTTAAGATTTGTTTTCTTTTTTGTTAACCATAATGAGACATTCCTAAATTAAATTTGGGTTCAAATTATTTTTTTAGAGAAACTCTTTCTATTAAAATATGTGATACTTACAATTAATGGAAAAAAATTGTTAACATGTGGATGTTTGTATATACCCTAATCACATATTTATGATATTTTTTGAGAATCTATCCATACACATGAATGCCAACATATTATATAAAATGGTGTCAATTTTTATGTGTTGTGCTAGTCAAATTATTTAAAAGTATATCATGGACATTACCATAGTAATTTTCTAATCTAGCGCATTGGAAGTGATATCATGCATGGTTCATAGCCATACATGGTTCATAGCCTTGAATCCCTTGATATTTAGGTTGTTCTCACCACTTTGTATAGCCAATCCACATGTGGGGATTCAATATTGTGAGAATCACAAGTAAAACATAAATGAGCATTTGCTTTATATCTTAAAAAATTAATTGTAGTGAGTGCTCATCTTGGGCGTAGTTATTTGTGGTATTTTGTTGCCTGCTCTTCATGCAATGAGTTGGGGTGTTTTTTACCTGGATAGTAATGGCAAACAATATATTATCAAGTTGAAGTCATTTATAAAGAGTAATGGGAATTGATCTCCCTTCTACCTTTAAATAAATGTTAGAATCTTGCTTGCAACCTTAAGATAAATGTCTTGTATCGCTGAGGTTTAAGGATCTGATTTGGCATTGTCTCTTTGTTCAACATATCACTTCTAGTATTTTTCCACTTTGGTTTATATAATTGAACATTTTTCTTATTAATCATTTATGCCATGAGATTTCAAACTTCAATCATGATATCCACAGTGACCTTGAAAGCATGTTTTCTACATTTTGTGGTCTCGAGATTCATGTACAGCTCTTCATGATTATTATCTTCCTTTCTAGAAGGTTCTTTTCCATGAATCCTATTTTGTTGCTACTTCTATTAGTGTAACGTTTCATTCTTTGTAATAAATTTACATTTTTTATCTTTTTTCCTAGACTCCCCTATAAATTCTACGTATAGATTGTCAGCAAAAGACTTGAACTTATTATTCTTTTTCCATATCCTACCATAGATGAGAGTTGTGAACTGGAGAACATGAAATATTGCCTGCAAAATAGGAAGGGAGATTCTTGGATAGAAGTTTTTTTAGAAAATGAAACACCAATATCCTCGTATCCCATTTCCAAATGGAAGTTAGACAATGCTTTGAATGGAGTGAATTTTCTGTTGACATGTCACATTGATGATTACCTTTAGTTCTCCATCTAGTATGTCAATCAGCTCATTATAAATTTGTGTGATAAAATCTCAATGATAATGGTGTTAACATCTCATTTTATGGGCCTTGTGGGCAAATTACCATTGCTGAAATTTTCTAATCCTTCAGCCATAGATATATCATTTTCAAATCAAACATATTTGGAAAAGCAAACCTATCCTCATATTTGAGCCTTTGATGCCATTAATAGCTAAAATATGAGTTTATTTTAAAAAGTAAACTGATGATTTTTTATTTTTTTTTGCATTCTATTGAATTTCATTTATGAATCCACTTAATTACAATTAAGAAATACGCATTCCTAGTATTGACTTGGTGATTAAAGTTGAATGTCCTCTACTTGAATGTTTTGAAGATTAATGTCAGTGGCCATCTTAATCCCATATATTCATTGTTTGATACAATATTAGACATCTTGACCAAATATGTTTTTCCTTTCATCCCTTAAGATGCCCTCACTTTGACTAATCCGAATTCACCATTTGCAATTCCATTGGAGCTCAGGTTTTCAGAACCTGCTTGGGTGGAGTTTAATGTGACAGTTGTTTAGGTGTCTAATTGGCTCTTACCGAATTGGGTGGTCATAGTTACTATTAAATAAGATCAGCTTCAGTTGATTTATTTAAAAGCTTAGTAAGTCCATGATTTCTAAGATGATGTGTATAGGTCAATTGAATCCAAATGTATACTTTATTAGTTTCTTTGCAACAAATTTGATTAATCTAAATTTTGCTAAATATTGGACACTGCATTTCTCTATTTTGTAGTTGCTTTGTAAAGATCTAATAGTTAGCCAACATAGGATTGCATGTTGCTTATTGGCATTACTACATGGAGATTTTTTTGAGACAATAATTATAATTATATTTTTCTATTAATTTTTTATAATAAAAATTGGACTTTTTATTTGGGAAAAATTAGTGCTCCTTTTTTAGTGAAAAAAATAGGGCTCTTTTTTTGGGGGTGGGGTGAATACTAGAGATGGCACAGGAAAGATGGAATGAAATGGAAGAAGATAGCAGACCACAATTGGCAGAAGGCCTGTAAGAGTAGTATGATTTTTGTGTTTCATTTTTTTGAGTCGTATTGTATTGCCATTTTTGAGACTTTTTTTAATTTTTGATTTTTGGCCTACCTTATTTGTAAACCCAAGGGAGGTAGATTGGGGAAAATAGAGTTGAGGGCAAGCAAAATTGTAGGTAGTTAGGCCTAGATTTGGGGCCCTAACATGGTGCTCACAAATGTATTAAGAGGAAAATTGCTAATACAAATTTTCTCAAGTATGTTGGAAGCATAGAATCCAAAGAGTTTTATAATAGGAAGAGTTTAACCAAATGGTTAACCATCAAGTTCATAAGAAAGTGTGCCTACTTTCATCACTATCTTATATATTGCATGGAAATATAGGAATGAAACAGAAATATTAGTAGGTATAGCAGTTCAGATCACCCTAGAAATTGAAGAAACCATGACTTAAGCCCAATGGTTGAGCAGTGTTGGAGATATACTTGGAAAAAGAAGAACTGTCCCATCTTCATTAAAATTGTATTTCCATGTATCCTTAAAATTGCTTTGGCCTTTACCATTACTTTAATTGTATGGGTAATGCTAGACAGGTATAAGTTAAAGGAATAGGCAAAAATAAAAATATGCATATCTCCCAGTAGTAATAGTCATTACAGAGTGGACTCTAAAAAAAGTCAATAATGGGAATTTTAAAAATTGCAAGTAGTTAGTTAATGAATTACATATCAGTCCCAGATCAAGTGGATTAACGAAGTTACCAAGAAAGGGTTATCTCAAATATCAAATTCTTGAAAAATTAAATTGGAAAAGAACCCCGTGGAGTATTCACTACCTTTATTATTCTATGGTAGTAGATCATATCATTCTTATTTGCCTTACTCATATGAGTGGATCAAATCATTTTTCTTCAATTATACATGCCTAGAAAATAAAAATGTATCCCATGCAGTAGAGAAAATGCTATGTGAGTGGATAAAATAATTTTTCTCCAATTCTACAAGCCTTGGAAAAGTTACCTAAATTATAAACGTTGCCCTACATCATTAAAATGTCTTCGAGTCATCATTTTTATAGAGGATTTAGATGGGTGTGATGAATCTATGATTTTAGAAGTATGTTCAATGTTACTTATCAGTCTTATTTTTATTGAATTATCAATGCAATATTTTTTATTATATTAGATTCCACATTTTAAGGTAGTTTAATGTTTTCTATGTTTTAAAACGATTTTATCTTTGGTATAGGTGTTATGTACAATTAATCTTGTGTTGGTTCTATGTGAAATCATTGTTTTCCTTGGAATGGACAAAGAAATGATAGAAAGAGAAATAATTAAAAATCCCTCTAAACATGATCAGGATTTAGCCGACAATTATTTGCAAAAAATAATACAACTGCCACTAGACCTGGTTGACCCCAGTAAAGAGGAATCAAAGAAATTTTTGACGGGACAATTGAGTGTGTTTGAAAAACACAATGAGGAAGATGATTCAGCACCTGAAGCAGATGCACACAATATAAGTTATAAAATAGGTAAGATTTTATTTAGGGAAAACAAATAGTATAACTTTTTTAAATATTTTTGCTTTCCAAGTTATTTTTTTATGTGATACTGTGTTTTTAGGGAGTATGAGCGAGTTTTTAAATTTAGTTCTTTAACTTTTTTACAATACTAAAAATATTTAATTCATAGATTCTATATTCTCAAGCCTAGAACCTGGGATCGAAAAAGAGAAGGAGAAAAACATTAATATAGACGAGGAGGTTATTATAGATATACAAAATCCACAATAAATAAGAAAGAACAAACATGTGCTATATTTTAATCTAAAAAATACAAATTAATTGTATGTATATCTTTTTTTATTTTTTATCCCGTTAATGTGGACATTGACCAACCCAAATAAACTAGTCTCAAAAAGGAAGAATATAATTAAGCCACGAATCGATTTCTTTTTAGTTGAAAAGAAATATTTTGCTAACTTATTTTCAGATCTTGATAACATAAATGTTCTTTTTCACAGAGCTACACAAGCTCATACAAAAATAGAGCCAGTGATGAGTCTATCTGTTGCAACACGAACAGAAGCTACTCAAGAAAATTATTCAAACAGAGGTATTAGTAGTGATCAGTAGGTAGAACAAGTAATTAAAAGATGCACTAAATTTTTGTAGTTTTAGTATCTTCAAACCATCTAAACTTTCCATTGTTCTGACACTTGTTTATGCAGGTAACAAGAGTTTTGTTCTATTATTTCCAATAAAAGAAGAGTTTATTATAATCTAGGATTACCGAGTTCCTGCTTTAGATTAGTCAGCTTCAAGATTGATGATATGAATAGAGTGTTGAGCTACAAGAACAGGGGATGTGATTTTATTAGAATGAAGATTGTAGCAAGCAGTGACTTCATTGAGTTGGTTGTCATGTAGTGTTTTCACAACATTATTGTTTGTAAGCCATTCTTACTTCCCATGCAATGAATAGAATATAGGAAGATCTGTCTTGTTGAGAGTCTCTAGGATTGTTAAAACAAGAGAAAAAACATATTCATCTAATTCTGAGCTTATTTATGGATTTGACCATACCAATACATTGAGTTGATAATCGGGACGACATATATGTTACCAATACAGCTTCAGTTTACTTTAACTGTCATGTATTTTTCAATATGTTTCCAATCATGTATTATATGTTGAATGTTAGTTTTATTGCCATGAAATTTGAAATTAGCCTTTTCCTGATCTTTGTCCTCTTCCCATTCTTTTTGCAATCTATTTCTAGTTATATATGATATAAAATTTTTGTAATAAAACGATTACATGAGTGATTGGTTGTGCTTAAAATTTTGTAGACACAACATCTCTATTTATTGAGACAGAAATGTAACAAAAAATAATTCGTAGATAATTGGGGTGTGGGTGTCGATTTAAAAAAAATAAACGTTGCCTATTTTCATGAATAGTTTTACTTGCTTATTGAGTTTCCAAATTCGTTGTAAACATCATGCCTCATATGCCATGCTGGTAGTGATAACACATATGTAAATGGTTTTAATTTATTGGCACTTTTGTATCACCTATTGGCCCTCTTTTGAGTATGCACCTGTTCAATACAATGTTTTTAGTGTCTTTTTTAAAGGTGAAGCAAGGTTATTGAAGGTAAATATTATTTGCATAGGGTTAGAAACTACTCAAACAACTTCTGGTTTGATTTTTCATTGATGAGATACACAGGCTATGTGCACGGCTTCCAGACACAATAATAACCTAGGCACTGTAAACCTTTTGATAGAACTGTTGACTTGATCTGACCTTAGCCACCTAGGTCCCATTTCTTTGAAAACCATGATAAAGGACCTTTTGACATAGAATAATATCCCTGTTTTCAAGGACATTTTTTCTTTTTCAACGCTTTCAAAATTGGTGTTCCCTTTTCTCTGAGATTGTTTCACAAAGACTCTTTTTAACATAATTTCCTCTCTTTATTCCATCTCAAATTTCATGGGTTAGATCAAATTTGGGACACCTGTTGGTTTCATTTAAAAGATCATAGCCATATTTTCCACGATGTTTCCAAAAGGACTGGTGGTCTATTTAAAGAAATTCCTTTTAATGAGTTGTTAATTCCTTGAATACCATACGTGAAGGATGGATGGCAATTGGGTTTGAATATATTTGTTTTTTATTATTTCCACAAAATTAGATATTAATATTAATTATTTACGATTGATTCACGCTAATACTTAAGATTTAAAAAAGAAGACAAATATGCCATTAGATGATTTTTAAATCAGAGGGCAGCATTGGCACACAAGTCTCTAGGAAGTTTTATCAAGTATTTCCAAGCAAACTTTTTTCCTAATTCTATAGTACTAATATTCTTTTTAATTCACATGGGTGCAAACATGACATTTAATTTATTTTATTTGTTAGAACAATGCAAAGTTCTTTTTAACTTATAATAACTACATAGTTTGTTTTCATGATGTTTTGTAATTTCCTTTAAATTGTGTGAATGTTAGTGGTAGTGATATAAAAAAGTATTAGTTGTTAAATATCCACGAAAAATCAAATATTTATCATATTCATGTTGGTTGTTTTTGTTGATAACATCTTTTTGAGCTCTATTATTTTTACGCAGTCTCTTGTTCAGGAGAAAAGTATGAAATGTGTGGCCCCTATCAATGTTGTAAACTCTATGTTAGATATAATATTTAATTGAAACATTTCTGAACAAGGATCAAAAAAATAATGAAGAGTAAGTTTTTTGAATTACACTAAAGAACATACACAAAAAGGAAAGCTAGTATGACAAAATTTAAAAACTTTGAGGATCATAGAGTGTCCATATGAATCACATAGTTCTATGAATAAAATTTGTAGAAATACATTGAAGTTCATCACTCTACCATTTTATGTTACGGGTTAACAATATTTAGACACCCTTTTGTATTTGTAATTTTTTATTTAATAAAATATACATAGACCCACAAATTGTGGGCACAAGATTCCACCTAAATTGTTTTGGTGTCATTGACAAAATTTATTGATGAGTTACACTAGAAGAAATTTAGTTTTTTTTTTTTTTTTTTTTTTTTTTTTAAATTTTTTTTATAATAAATTCATGAAATTCCTTTTTGCCTCTCAAGAGATAATAGCTAGGATCTCTTGAGAGACAAAAATGATATTGTCTCTTAAGAGACAAAAACTGTATTTTATATTGTCTCTAGAGAGATAAAAATGATATTATCTCTCAAGAGATAAAAATGATATTGTCTCTTGAGAGACAAATTAAATAGTATTCTATATCATCTCTGATAAGATAATTATTTGAGACAATATTTAGAGACACTCGCTTTGAGATAATATTTGAGACAATCCACAACTTTTGTTTATCTCAATTTGAGATAATTTGATTAAGTATTATCTTTAATAGTATCTCAAAGCACCCCCATTTTTTATAGTTATTAGATATTTAATGGTATATTTATATGAAAAAACAAGGTATTAGTTGATGGAACATGACATTTTATTGAAATTTTTGACATGACAATACAAGGGTATCTTATAATATAAAACAAGTTGTTAATAGAGTAAAAGGTTCAAAAAACCATGAGCCACATGCCAAACACTTCTTGGACATGATTCAAATAATATTATATAAAACGTTTCTTGAAAATTTTAAGTGGCAATTGATAATTAGCCAAAAATCATTTAAAAAGTGCAAGCCTTTCTACATTAAAATCAACCAAACACACACAATGTGTTGTTGTAGGATCCATATTAAATAAATTACGCATTTTGATATTTTTCACCATATACATTTTACTTTACATATCGGTGAGATTATGAAATAATGTATTATGGCTTCTCCACCTAAAACGTTAAGATAGTAAATCCTAAGTCTTTTGTGTCAAAGAGGTGAGGGACATTTTTTTAGAATAATATTTATATGGAATATATAAAACTTGTGGTTGCTTGCCACATTTGATCATCTATATACATAGAAATTTTACAAGGATTTCGAAAGTAACTAATTGATTTTAAAAAAATAAAAAATCCATAAAATATGAAAAATGGTCATCAAGATGTGATTTGCTTATGACCCAAATATATGTATATGATTTCATATTTGAAGTCAAGGAGAATATTATCTAGTAATATTTAAGACACACACCCCAATAAAAATGGTTAGATAATCAATTCAATTGATGCAAGGTTGACTTCCCACTGAAGACCATTGATTTAATTATGGACTTTGCTAAAAATTATATAATAAGACCACAAAATGAAGTTCAATCCCAATAGCATAATTCAATTCAAGTTAAAATTTTGAGGCATATTATATTCAAACACACACCTGATAGCATAGAGGATAGTAGAAATATTTTGAGGGAGTTCCGCTTTTACATGAACCATCACCAACTGCATTCTCCAAAAAAAATTCAAATTTGTTTAAATATGTGTTATATAAATGTAAATTCAAGAGAACTCATGTTCAATAAATCCTACATTTGTTCAGATAATTATGAAAAATAGTTTAATAATTATCGAATATTTTATTAGATAATTACGACGCATAAGAAGAGTGGGGTACAATATTTTTGGATTTTTTTGAAATATTAACATGGAAAAGGGGAGAATGATGGTGCATATGCATGTATAACAATATATTTTAAAAGAGAGCATGAGAAGTACAAGTATGGTATTAATTTGATTGATGTTACAAGTCTTGCGACTTGGTGTAATAAAAACATTTCTCATGGATCAGATAAATAATTTCATGTGAAAAGGGACATCTGATTAATAAAGGAAGAAAACAAGGCAATGTTGGAATATTATAGTATAGTTGTTGGATCGAGTGATTTCCACTCAATCTGAACCTAAAATTATAGTTCATGTACTATTTATACTAAGGATATACCATGTTTTTGTTCAGGCTATATGTAATTTGATTGGAAGGAATGCCAGTAAAAAATATTGGTTAACAAATGTTATTGTAGACCCTTAAGGCCTATAAAGACTATTCAGTCATTACAACCACTATGGGAACATGAAATGACATCAATAATTGATGTTGACCACATCCCATCTTGCACAGCCAAGTATAGTTTATTTATAATGTAAATGCAATCCTAAATATTAGTGATATCTTACTTTTTTTCTACATGTACTTAAATTTTGATTACATTTTAAGTGCAAGTTAAGTTTTCATAGTAATTGCACCTAAAGACAATGATGAGGGAACATACTATACTTGTTTCATTGTGTATAGTCAAAAAATAAATTAAGCACAATTGTGATAGATGGGGAAGACCTAGTTTATTCCACTGGATTTGTGGTGGTTATAGGAACCTACGTTCAAGAATACTTTCATAAAAAATCAAATTAATGGTTATTTGAGGACTTTGAACCGATTAATGTGATACTTCATTATTTAAATGTGGTTATTGCCACAAATATTCAATTGATAAAATTTCATAGAAAGTCTCACAACAAATATTTGTAAAAAGTTCCTAAATCTGAGAATTCATAAGCAACTCTTGAAACACTTAAAAGTAGAGGTGATTCTAGAAGTATGTAGAATTGACTTTGTAAGGTTATATTCAATGCAAGTTACATTTTTTATTAGTAAGGTTAACTTATTTGATTTAGTATATTTTAATTTACAATTATTTTTTTGTTATGTTTTCATTTTTATTTGACATCATTACTAACATATTTAATGTAAGTTAGTGGTACCACATGATCTTTCACCTTCATGTGATTGGTGTCATGAGTAGAGAAGATTATCTTGAAAAAAAGAAGAAGAATAAAAAAAATACATGTTATGATTCACAAAATCTCATGAAAGGTGTAGGGGATTCCCAGTGCAACAGTTACCCAAAGTTCATACTATTTTTGCAATTATAAACTCATCCAAATGTGTTCATGAAGAAGATTCATCAATTGGATAGGCGAGCTAAAAATTGAACACATAATCAAGTTGGTTTTACTCCAATGGTGAGGATGATGGTGTAAAAGGTGTTGCCTAGCCATCCACCAAGGTATAATTCTCGGGAGGTACAAAAAAAGTTTGAATCTAAGATCATGTCTTAGATGATTTTGATACAATTGATACCCCACAATCATTCAAACTAAGCCGAGGAAATATTCTATACACCTAATCCATATAAAAACATAGTTTCAATCCTTAAAAAAGGGAATAATAAGAAGAAGAAAATAAAAAACACATTATTCTGACCAATTTTTGCTCCCTTGGTTGTGTCCATTAGTTATTGTTTAGTTACTTTATGAACATCCTCTTACTTCGATAATGTACTTCACTTGCCTATATTATCATCCTCATTCGACAACCTGCTTCACTTCCTAAGATTATCATCCTGGTTTCACAACCTCCTTCCCTTGCTCGAATTATCAGGATGTTCAATGCAACCATGGATTTTCCCATATCTCTCAAAAAATCATGCATTGTGACCACATTATCATCCCAAATACTTGTAAGCAATTTAAGCTAAATATTTTATAGAACTATATTTACATCTAATCCTGATTCTCCCTAGAAGATAGATGGTTCTTCAATTTCTTGTCCATTAAAATTGTAGGTTATGTCTAAGAAAATATCCTTCTTAAATGGGAGAATATAATCATAACTAATTTTAAAGGAATCGATTGACATTGTCAAGCACTTACATCAATTCATTAATTATTACCTTGTTCTTTATTGTACAATTTTACACTAAGAACCTTTAATAAAAGTGAAACTCCAATAAATGCCTTGATGATCTTTTTGGTTGGGTCTTGTTCAAAGTCACTGCATATGATTTCATAAATGTGTGTAAAATAAATAACTCCAAAGCTTTTGCCTTCCAGAGTATGTCCATTAATTAAATAAAATTTTGAGTTTGACCTACATTTAGGACATGTTTGTCATGAGTTGTTACAATTACTTTGCTTCCATACCCATAACAACCTAACATTAAGCCCATAGCAATCCAACATTAAGCTATCCAACTGCCTGTAATGGTCAATATTATCTATGATGACAAGATCAGAACATAGGGAGCCCAAGTGAGATTGTAGAAGGGATTTGCTATGTTCAATATAGTTTACTATGATATCAACTTTTGTCAAATCCTTTAACAATTATTTTTGCAAGGGTACAAAACCATCAAGATTTTATTTAGAGATTTTGACATCTAATAGAATGCAAGAAGATTCAAAGTGAGAGAGAGTTGATTGAAAAGAGCCCTCGCTAGAGTGGTCTTACCAATGCCTTCGAAGCCCCAAATGTCAAGGGTAATCCTTCCATTCTCCAAATTTAAACCTATTATGTCCTTTAAAACTTAGAAAAACATGATACTTGTAACCTGAAAAGGGAACTTTCATGGGTGATGGCTTGAAATCATCCATACCTAAAAATATTACGAATAATAATACAAATACAAAAAATTGAAAATGGAATAATGAAATTCTCCATACCACTCACCCCCCCACCCCAAATCCAACAAGCACAAAAAATTATCTACATTTGTAGACTTTGAAACCACTTATTAATCATTAGCTCAAAATCATTTATTTGTGTTTGACATGTTTTCCATAGTAGTATCAGATATCCAGAACATCCTCCTTGTTCGCATTGATTTTCTACATGTTTGACTATTTATAACAATTTGTTTTGGTTTAGACTTGTCTGCTATGGAGATAATTATTGTGGTGACAAATTTTTTTAATTCATTTCTTATTAGAACCAATAGAAATTGTTCATGTTAAGAGGTTTCGGTGTACTCAAAGGAGAAAATACTCTGCTAGGGTTTCATGGTCTGTAATTTCTTGCTTACATCTTTTGTCCATTTTATTCATACCACTAGGTTCAAGGGATTTTCTAGGGCTATAGTACAGTAACTACGTTTAGTGCACCACCTTTTGGGTGGGAAGGCCCTATAATTATGGTTTTTACTACATTTATTTATGTAGAAGTCAGAGCTAATGGCACTCAAGTGATCTTAGAAGTTTGTTCTAAAAGTATATAATGAGGTAATTCCTCATCCCACTAATCTAAAGGTAAGTATTTCTATTGCTATTATTGAATAATGTTGCAAGTGGTATGAAAGCTACTCTATCATTGCTTATTTTGTTATTTGTATCCCCTCGAAGGATTACCTCCATAACTAGTTCTGAAGCTATTAATAGCCATTGAGAGTCTATGTCTCTAGAATCTGAAACCTTACCAAAGGTTTTTTCTTGTTTACTTTATAATAGCCCTCTAAGACATTGTTTATTCTTACAAAATTCAATGTTTGGTTCCTTCATAAAAAGCTTATGATTTTGTCTGTCTGCTCTCATATTTTTATAGTTTCTAACAATGTCATATTTTATGTCCCTATCTGGTTTGAGCTTCCCAGTCTGCCAGTTTTCATCTATGCCTTTATACCCTAAATCATCACTCTCATAGGACGTGTGGTTATGATTGAACCAGATAGGCGGTTCTCCCCTCACCTTAATAAGCAAGTTTGTGTGGAGGTTGACCTCTTCAAGGAGCTGAAGGAATTCATCAAAATCCAAGTTGAGGAGATCCAATGGTCAGAAAAGGTTGTTTATTTCAACCTTCCCAACACTTTCTTCCATTTTCAGCCTTCGAAACACCACATCAAAGATTGTCCTCGTATAGGTCATCTCAAGCCTTCTCAGCCACCTCATCAAATTGAGAAGCACATACTGACAGACTAAGGTGATGGTTAGACCATAATTCCCCCTAAATAATCATTGGTACCTAAGCCACAAAGCACACCCTCATCAACAATTTGATAAAATTTTCCTTTGATTATCGTGCCTTGTTAAGGGACTTCTCTACCAACCCCTACCACCTTGATTCTTTCCAACTCAAAAAAAAATTCTCTAGCCTCATAGAATTCAAGATGTGTATGGGTGAGGTTATCTAAACCAATGGTTCATTCTCTTGATGGTCTCGTAACCCACCTCATAAGGGCACAAACTCTCCTTGAGAGGAGCATGATGCTAAACATCACTTCATTATGGTTGGTGGAATTTCATGCCCTCACCAACACAACTTTATAGAATTAGCAAATTTTGAGGATGGGAAAGGAAAAATTCAAATGGATGACCCTTCCTTATGAATGTATTATCATGGAATGTTAGGGGTCTTACATATTCTACCCCTATATACTTAGTGTGATATATTTGTTAGAATATTAATTTTATATATATTTTGTCTACAAGAAGTTAGAATATCTATTTTTTCCTCCATACATCATTGCAAAGCATTTGGCCCAATGCCACCTAGATCACCACCTCACATTAGGTGGGACGTGGCAGCACTTGAATACTAGTTACTCCTAAAGTCTTCCTTGGCATAATTTACATAGGGGAGGACCCATCACATCAGGTAGTTTGGATTATTTTTGACATTGATTACCACCCATTTGGCATTCTCAACATTTATGACCCCAATGATGTCCCTGATCACTCCTTACTTTCATGATTTTTAGTAGACAAACTATTTAATACCATGTGGATTGTGTGTGGTGACTTAAATATGATTTAACACCCCCAAGACAAGGCTAGGTCCCTCCCTATGCATTGGTGTGTTTGTGAACCTGAGTCTTGGTATTATTTCAAAAATAAATGGGGGATGATAGACCTTCTCCTTTAGTGGTAGATGCATAACCCCACATCTTGTTTTATGTGGTCCAACTACCAAAATAAGGATCACCACATACTCAAACAATTTGATCACTTTATGATGTCAAAAAAAAAAAAAAAAAATCCTTTTTCATCATTGATGGCTAACTAGTCAATGTCCATTTGGGGACTATTTTGTCAGAACACTCACCCACTTCTTAAAAAGTAGAATGGACCTCTAGGTAGTACAATATTCCATGTAATCAATTTATTTTCAATACTTCCATGATGAGTCATGTTGGTACCATATGACACATCCAACAGATCTAGAACCCGGCCCCACATCCCCCATACACCATCAACTAGATTGAGTGGTGGAATGAGGACATGCTGTCCATGACCTTCTTTCTCCACCACCATGGCAAACATGTCACCTAAGTTTTCAATAACTTAGAGGAGGCCACACTCAATGAGTTCAAATGGGTCTTTAGCTCCCTCAAGACTAATCCTTTCAATGTGCAGTTATAGAGGCTGAATGCCTCCCTTAAACACCACCTCAAGGTGGTGGATAGTGATGCAGTTAGAGGCATCCCACTCCTTAATCAGCTAAACTAGCTCAAAATTGGTGATAAAACCTCTAAGGAGTTATTTTAGGTGATGAAATACAAGCAAGGTCATGGTCAAATTAATTTTATTCAAGTGGCTTAATCCCAGCTTACCTCATTGTTAGATATCTCCTCATCCTTTCTTGATTATTACAAGTTAGTTTTCTAAGGCCAACCTTTCACAAAGCCTGGGTAAGTGCATGGAGTTGTGGTAAATTTATATGGACATTTTAGATAATGTGATTATGTTAAATAATAATTTAATTGTGTTATTTAATTAACGTCATTGCATTATTTAAATTATGGCTTGATAATTACCAAGCAAAAACATGATCGTGTTATTAAATAACATGATCATGTTTTTTAAATAATAACATGATTGAATTAATAATGTGATCTCATTATTATTTTTTTCAATAACACAATCATGTTACCTATGTAACAAAAAAATTAAAAATTGAAACCCGAATGCAAAATTTCTCATTTTGCATTCGAGTTTCCTTTGCTAATCTTACATTTGCAATAGCATTTTGGGTGAGAGAGACAAAAAATTTAAAGAATTCATCCTAGGAAGATGCTAATCGATGATGCCACCATGTAGAAGAGGTAAGTGCTAAAAATATACACTTTTTAACCCTAAATTTTATTAATTTTCATTGTTTAACCCTATTTTTAGTAATTTTTAGTTGTAACTTTTTTTTTGAATAGCCCATCCATCTCACCCTCTTGTTCTTATGCCTAACCTTCATAACCATCTACAAAACATTGTTGTTCCTCCTCCTAACCCTCCATAGAAACCTCTTGTTTCACTTCCTATCCCTCCACCTAACCCTACTATAGTTCCACAAAATCCCCCAAGTAGTCATGAGAGTCTAGTTGACAACATTGTGGAAAATAAAATTAAAATTGAAGAATTAATTGGGAGAATGAGGGATCCCACTTCCACCAACACCCACTATACCCATCTAACCAATTCCATAGAAACATTATTAGGTTAAATTGATTCTATAAAGAGTCAAATTGATAGATGGGATTCATATTAGGATAGTTATAGGGCTTATTATGCTGACAAGTTATCAAGACTTAAGGTCAATACCAAAGAAATATCAAAAACTCCATTTTCATCTTATTCATTGACCCAACCACCAATGCACCATTTTTGGTAAGTGCTAAACATTTTCCAATCAATCACTGCCAACATAATTTAATCATAGCCAAATTTTGGGATTGATGGTGGATGGTGTTTGATTATCTATTGTGTAACAACCACAAGGTCCTATTTTAATTTTTAAATAAAGTCTATTGTAAGTTTATCCTCAATGAGATTTCAAACTATTTTGATTATAGTGAATTTTAGGACTAAGGGAAAGGCTTTGCATAGGATTGACCAAGTACACATTGTGTGCCTAATCAACCTACAAGGATCTATATCTAAAATCCACTTGAGCTCAAGATCCCCTCTATAGTTTAACAGATCATGGATATCAACACTTTGCATGTTCTTAATTCACTCACTAATACACTCATTCAGCATACGAGTAGGCTCTTAGAGGCCAATTCTAGAGATATGCCACCTATTGTCCATACCTGACCCCACCCTTGTAGTTCTAATGAAGCTATGTGTAGTAGACCTTCTGATGATGATGGTGTTGATGGTTTAGAGGGCTTGGATAATATTCTTATGAGTGATGAGTTTTTTTCATGCACATTTGGTGTGAAGACATCAACTACTACACAAATACAGGTATATTTTATATAAATGTCATGTTAAATTTAAGTTAAATTTGCAAATTTAATTTAGCTAGTAATTAATTTACATAGAAATTGAATAATATATATGTCATTTTTTATGTCACGGGAGGTGACAATGCTTTCATCATCATAGTCAACATTTACATCATTTGATTTGTTGCAGCCATTTTTTACATTTTTGGACCTAGATATTGGCCCATCCACTACTACATCTATTTCTATTAAGATGACACCTTATACAGAGGTAAAATTTTGATTTAATGTTATGCTCTATGTACATTTAGTCTATGTATATTTTCCTTATAAGTTTGAGTTAAATTTATCTATCAAGTATCTTGATACATAGGTTCTAATAAACTTCCTTGATATGGATGGAAACACACACTTACCTTTGCCAAATACTTAGCTCTAATATTTTCTTGTCTTTCGTTGTCTTCTATCTTCTATCTTTTTATCTCTTTGATAATTTTGCATTTACTAGGTCTTTCTTGTTCACTCTTACCTACTCAATGGCTCTTAAGTCTCCTTATATTCACTTAATCCACCTTATCTATTTAAATTCATTTTAATAATCAACAACCTCTACATTATTTCCTTTTAACATCAACCTCCTCAGTTAATACTATGTTTTCATGTTCTCTCTCTTTATCCTTACTCTGTTGTTTACAATATTCTAATGTGTTTTCATAGGTTTGCATGCGATTTTGATTTTTTCCTTAAAAAATAATCATAATACTATCTACATACTCAATTACGTCTCATTTCATGCATCCAACCATTCCACACAAACCCCAAGCTTCAACTCTTCACTTAACTCTTCTTTCTTCTTTGACACCTTCCTTCTACTAGGTCTTTTTTGAGGCAAACCTCCTTGTTCTGAGTAAACCAAAAATCTCCCAACCAAATGAAACCCACATTTATATGCCCATTTACATCACATATCTCATGTAGTTACTTTCATAATCTAACTCTCTTTGGAGAACACCTAACTCAACACCCCTTAAGACTAATTAAGTATCCTAGGCCTAATTCAAGGCTAATGACTGTGAAACTATATCATATAGACTCAAATCAACTTTCAACCTTCAAAATCCTCTTCCTCATATATAAATACACCTGTTCAAAATTTTTAATGACTTTTCATCAATAAAATCACTTTTTATCTCATTTTCCAGTTTCAAACCCTAACTTGTGTTGTCTTAGTCATGCACTTACCCGAGAGGATAATAAATGAGTTAAAATGACCTTTTGACCCTTATCAAATATTTTAAGGCTTGAAATGGTTCTTCCCTTACCCCATGCATCTTCTCAAACTATTAATTTTCCTTTCTCAATACTAAATCACTCCCAACATGTAGTTTTATAGAATTTATGTACTCCTCCAACATGACTATTTCAAAAAATAAGATACAATAAACCATTAAGACCCTTTACCTTCATTTGAGATAAATTAAAATAATAACACACATGAAAAAATATTATCCCACAATATTCAAAATACCTTAAATCCTTAATTCTATTTCCAAAAACTCTATACGGTCTTTCTTTATGACTATGCAAACTCAAAATTGTTACTAATTGGGTTGTATATAGTCTTCCCATTTATTTTGAAATTTATCAATATTATTGTGACTTTAAATGTGTTTAAATTCATTTCATAAATATCCTCTATCCCTTAATCATCTTTAAATCATTTATAATGACACTTTAAACTAACCATGTTCTCCTCTTTTTGACTGTGCCTGAAGATAGACTATTGAAACTTGGGTTTCACCACTTTGAACCTATACACTATTGACTTGAATCTTCTTTTACTAGAGATATTAACACTATAGGATTGATCATAAACTACTAGATACTTATTTACATTTTAATCTATCCAAAGAAGCTTTAAAAATAAGGATATAGTTCTTGATATGTCTCTTATTCCTTTTCTCTCCCTAACTCTACCTTCTTAGAGTGCTACTATTCTTTCCACCTCCTACTCTTCCACTCACACTTGCTACATGTATTACAATTTTTATATTACCTCCAACATTGAAACTACTTGTTATTCTTGGCCATTACATGTTGCATGGTAGTTACACTTTCATGATTCTTGGTTTACATTGTCTTTTCACACCAAAATACATTGCCATATATATCTTAGTTTACATTGAGAAAAAATTTCCATATATATCTTTGATTATTTATAGAAAATTAAGTGAGACCTTGTTTACATGAATAGTTGATTGCTCAAGTAGACACTCTTCCATCTCATTAAATTGAGAAAGACATAAGCATTATTGCTACAATGTCATCTATATAAGTGCTATCTGAGGTATATATTAACATGTAATTTTGAATTTTAAAATTAGACTTGTTTTAATAATTTTACTACATACTTAAGGCAAATATAGCTTATGTGATTATATTGTGTATGCAGGGTTATCCTATGACATATGAGCTTGCAGTAAGTGTAAGTTTAAATGATTTCTTATTTTATTTTAAAATCAATTTCTTAACCATTGGTTGAATGTATTTTATATTAATTTTTTAATAATACTTGTATTTGAACAAGTTCACCTACAAGGGAGCTATGAGTGTAGGACCTGTAGTCAGACCTTGGAGAAATCCAAGTCATTAGAGGGGTGCTCATCTACTAGTAGGGCATCCTAAGGAGAGTCTTCTTCAAGGAAGGCAAAGAGAGGGAAGCTATTTGATGAATAGGATGTGTTACATGAAATGTGCTTTTTTGTATGCCTATATGGCAATTTACGCATTTTTGGCAGTGTATATGTGTATATGACATTCATCCAACATTAGATACTATGTTGTTAGATGCAATTTTTTGTATGCCTATCATGAAAATCTATGTATTATTGACATTGTAAACATGTGCCTATATTCTATGCCTATCATGGCAATTTATCTAATTTATATTCAGTTTTAATTTAAAATGTTATTGTATAGTGTTCTAATTATTAATGTGTATGAGTAAATTAGTGTTAACATTAGTTAATATATTTACATATGAGAATATATTTGTTATAGTTATTAAAATGTATTATATATTACATGTCTATGTGACTCACTCAATAGATAAGTCCGAGTGAGAATATTTAGGAGTATAATGAAGATATTTTCTGGATTATATTAGTTGTAATTTATAAGAGTGGACTCTTACTTTATAGGAGACCTATTTTATACACACACACACACACACACACACACACACACACACACACACACACACACATATATATCATTGTGATGGATTCTAGTTAACAATATTTATTTTTCATGTGAATATATTAAAAAAAATTAACTATAGTATTTGAGATGCATTAATTTATAAGTACAACCTCCACCCATCTTTTCATATATTCAATTCATGTAATGATGAATATATCATTACTTCTCCTAGCCACTAGTTTGATTGGACCCATGAAATCAAGATACAATTTCACAAATGATGCTAAGGTTAATACAAGCCACATCTAATAATTTCATCTCTCACATTGGGATTTATTATTCAGTGGCATATATCACATGCCTTAGTATACTTTTGTGTACCTAAAAACAAACTCAACCACCATAATCCTTCAAGCATGATTTTATCTATAGCGCCCTACCCAAAATTATGTCCTCCTACAACTCCATCATGGGCCTCCATTATGACATCATCTCTTTCATGATTTAATAATAATCTTCTAAACATCAAATATCTACCTTGATTATATAATTCTCCTTATATGAGAGTGAAGGGGAATGTTTGAATGAGTAACTCCTTGCACTCAATATTTTTGTATCTATATAAGAATTCTCATGTTTCTAGAAATTTACCCATATTGGTCATATTTATGGGTGAATTTTGTATAATTCTTAGGTAAAATAAATTATTTATCTAGGTGTAAAAACTTAAAATAAATCGACCAACTATAGGTCTCTAAAATATTGAGATCTCATTCTCAAATTCTATCTTTTTAAGTTTCTAGGTCTCTAGTCCTAGTTGTTGCTCCAAGAGGCCAATTTATCAAAATAGATATTTTAGATATTAAAAATTATATTTATAGTATAATTTTATCAATTTTAACATGTTTTAACCCTTACCCAAGTTTATATAACTCAAATCAAGCAAAAACCCATCTTACCTTATGCACAACTTTCTTAAAAATAGTCTTTTACAGGTGTACATAAAAATAGTCCTTTGTACCTACAATTAAAAACCTATTGTAAACCCAATGTTACTTGGAATAAGTTATAATATCCATTCACTACCTTCTCATAAATTTTTAGGCCTTATTTTTCAATTGGTTTAGTTTTAGAGGTGTTTTACTCATGAAACCATTACTTCAGATTTACTGAGAATTTATACAAGCTGAGAGTTTAAAAAATATGTTGTTCCAATGACTCTTGATAAAAAAATGACACTTTAAAAATGATTTTGGTGGTTCAAGGTGGGGGGCAGGGGGGTGGTGGATAATATCTAGGATTAATTTCTTGGACTCCCATCAGGCCTAATCGACAAACCCACCACCCATTTTGACCTCAAGGACACCCTTCCCAATACAAAAAAAATGCAATTTTTAGGCTAAGTTCAAGCATGTTTAAAATGAAACCTGTAAGTCATTTAAAATAAATATTATATCCTTAAATTACCTATTTAATCCTTATAAAATCATCCTAAATCACTTAGGTGTAACCTTTGATATCAATTTGTTGGACAAGTTGCAATGAGGGGTCCAAAAATGTAACTTTTTGGCATTGAACAAGCAACTTCTTGAGTTCTAACTACCATTTCTATCTCCATGACCTCCACCTAAGAATATATCATTTTTATTACATTTATATATTCAAATTACATGTTATATCAACACCATAATGTTTAAATCCACTTGGAATTTCATTTTCACTATCATTATGGAGTGTAGAAACATTGACAATAAATATTGTCAAAGTTTAAGTTGTCATTGCACAACTGGGGTTTCAATGCTTCCTGACTGAATATGACACTACCAACACATATATGGGGTGTATAAAATCTAATAATAGGTTTTTAGCCTCCCATTAGGCCTGATTGATAAACCTCAGCCTCAAGAACACCCTTCTCAATACAAAAAATATGCAATTTTTTAGTCTATGTTCAAACATGCATAAAATGAAACCTATAAGTTATTTACATAAACCATCATATCCCTCCTCTACCTATTTAATCCATATAATCTGACCCTATATCACTCAATTGGAACCTTCAATATCAATATGTGGACAAGTTACAGTGATGGGTTCAAAAATGCAATATTTTGGCATTTAACAAGCAACTTCTTGAGCTTCAACTACCATTTCTACCTCCAGGACCTCCACCTAAGAATATATCATTTTTATCACATTTATATAGTAAAATTATATGTTATCACACTACCACAATGTTCAAATCCACCTAGAAGTGCATTTTCGAACTATTTTGGAGTGCGAAAACACTTTCAACAAATGTTGTCAAATTTTAAGTTATGGTTGTAGAACTATGGTTTCAATGCTTCTTGACTAAAAAATAACACTTCTAAAACATATAATTTGGTGGATAATTTCTAGTACCAATATCTTATCCTTCCGTTAGGCCCAATCAACAAACTCACCACCCATTCTGGCCTCAAGAACACACTTCCAAATACATGAAAATGCAATTTTTTAGCCTAAATTCAAACACGCATACAAAAATTTTAAGTCATTTACATAAATCATATCCCTCCCTTACCTTTTTAAAACCTTTAATCACACCCTAGAGCACTCAGGTAGAACCTTCGATAGCAATCCGTTGGACAAGTTGCATTGAGGGGTCTAAAATGCAACATTTTGGCATTGAAAAAGCAATTTCTTGAGATAAAACTATATTTTATACCTCCAAGACCTCCACCTAAAAATATATCACTTTGATCAAATTTAAATAATAAAATTACATGTTATCATAGCACCAAGACATTCAAATCCACTCTTAAGTGCATTTTCACTACCATTTCAAAATGTGAAAACACTGACAACAAATGTTGTTAAAGTTTAAGTTGTGGTTATAGAGTTGTTGTTCAGATGCTTCCTGAACAAAAATTAAAACTTTTAAAATTTCTAGGGGTTGGATAACATCTAATATTAGGTTCTTGGCCTCCCATCAAGCCTAATTGAGAAACCCACCACCCATTCTAGCCTCAAGAAAGCACTTTCTAGTATAAGATTTTTTTTTTTTTTTTTTGCCTAAGTTCAAGCACAGGTAAAAAAAAACCTATAATTCATTTATGTGAACCATTAGATACCTCCCTTACCTATTTAATACCTCTAATTTCACCCTATATCACTTATGTGGAACCTTTGAGATCAATCTGTTAGATAAGATACAGTGAGGGTTCTTAAAATGCAACTTTTTGGCATTGAACAAAAAACTTCTTGAGCTCCAACTATCATTTCTATCTCCAAGACATCCACCTAAGAATCTATCACTTTAATCACATCCAACATCAACTTCTCTTAGCTTAAAGAGTATATAATTATCTATTGACAGTGCCAACCATGTGAAGGTGGAAGCTTATATGGCACCACTAACCTAAAAAAAATGTTAGTAAGTAATTAAAAATTAAATTCATATGTACTACCTAGAAAATTAAAAAAAAATTGGTAAAATTGATTACATATACATTTTAAAAGTCAACATACCTATATATTTCAATCCAATGAACAACTATGATCTACTCTAACCTTGATAGTATCAAGCATAATTTCATTATCTAACTCCCAAACTTTCCATAGTTTCTTGTTTAATGGCCTCCCATGATATTTTTTTAATTGAATATTCATTACAAGAATTAAATTTAAATAGTGCAGTATCTTCCTATGTATTTCAAATACTTAAAATAAAAATTGATATGAATATTTTAAAAGATATCATCAAAACCAAGTTCTAGTGACTACCACTAACCTAGTGGGATAGTGAGTGTTTTCCCCATCTATAATTGGGGAAGTCAATTTTTTCTCTCTCTACACATAGACACAAGTAATAATTAGTGTCCTCTTCATTATCCTCATCTTAAATAACTGTAAAAACATGATTGTATCATAAAAAAATCATTTTTAGTGATAATATGAAGATATATAATGAGAATAAATTATACATAATGAAAAATATTGTACTTAGCTACTCTAGATCAGATACATGGTCAAAGTCATCTAATGATGTCATTGTTTTCAACATGTAGATTTTCAACAATTTCATCATTTTCATCATCTATGTTAGATTTTATTAGTCCTAATGTGTACGTTATAGTTCTCATTTTAATCAATTTTATTAATGAAATAAATAATTGACATCTTTGCCTATCATAATCCAAATTATGAAAAAAAGTATCCAAAATTTGTTGAATCAGTGTTCTTGAATGGCGATCAGACAATTTATTATGCGTTGATTCTAAAATATTTTCATCAACTTCAATTAAGTAGTGGTATTTTCTATGCATAATTCTTGGACGTGTTGTTAATGGTGTAATTTGTTGAGAGGGTGTTTCAAAATTGTTATTACTTTCATTATTTAGAGGTGGGATGGCATTTTATTCATTGTTTATTTATTCATTATATGTTTCCATTAAATTTTCTTGATGGTTAATTTCATCATTATTTGTTTCCATAAAATTTTATTCATTCATGGGGTTGAAGCATCATACATAGACTCATTATCAAAAAAATAAAAAACATGGAACTTTGAATGTAAACTTGCAACATTATCTAATTCATTATTGTTAATTTCATTATTATTCATTTCATTATAGTCAATTTCATCACTATTCAATTAATTATGATCAATTTCATTATTTTTTAATTCATTATTATAAATTAGCTCATTATCTATGGCATTTGGTTTATTAGGATTAGGTTTTGTACCTTGTTTACCATGAAGATTTTGAATTTGTATCTTGTTTTTCTCTCTCAAATAGTCTAATTCCTCTAGTGTTTTGTTATTCAATATCTTCATCTTCCTTGAACATGATATATCACCCATAAAGGACAATTGACATCTTTCAAAGGTGGGATCAAAAGTACACAGGTACCACAAGTCTTGTAGAATTACACAAAGAATGTTTGTGGAGATAGAATTCTCGATTTGGGTTTAAAATAGACATTGAAAAGTGAGCTTAGTCTATACTAATAATAACATGATCGCATTATTATTTATACTAGGTTTTGTATCAACATAAATATTAAGAAGCGTATATTAAGAATAACATGATCACATTATGTAATAATGTGATTGGTTATTCTTAATACTCGATTGGGATTAAACATTGACATTGAAAACTAAGTGTTGTCTATATTCATAATAATGTGATCACATTATTAAATAACATGATCATGTTACACTTAATATAGATTAGGTATTATTGATCAGCAATTAAGGCATTAGTGCATAGGGTTTAGGGATTAGGGATTAAGAATTACAATTTACATTTTAGGGTTTAGGTTTAAGGGTGTATATAAGGTCTAATCATTCTATTCCATGTGTGAACCTAATTTTTAATTTAAAGGATGTTAATTGGGACTAAATAAATTGGTAAATATGGAAATATTTTGGTTTAAAATTTAGGATATAATGTTTAGGGATTAGGTTTAGGGTACACAGGGTCTATCACAAAGATAACTCTTAGTCTAAGTAATGTTAATTTGGGCTAAAATGATTTATTTGGGGTTTAAAGAGTTTATATTTATGGTTTAGATTTTAGGGATTATGAACTTTAAGGATTAGGGCTTGGAGTATAGGTTTCAGGGTATATAAAGTATAATCATGAAGGTGATTAGGGTAAATTAGAGTTGATCAACCCACAAATCACATTTTATAGTCATGCAATTAGGTTGAAGGGGCTCAAAATAGACCCAATTTACTTCAAATGTACAACTAGATTGGTACTCCAAAGGCTAAGTTTTGGCCATAAGTTTGAAAAATGCATTTTATGACATCTTATGATAAATTAGTTATATCATAAGGTATGTATGTTTGTAGCATGTAGTGGGAATTAGGGCATGGGGATTACAATTTATGTTTTAGGGATTAGGGATTAGGGATTAGGGTATAGGGTTTATGTTTAATGACCTGTATATAATGTCTAATCACTTTATGCCATGTGAACCTAATTCTTACTATAAAGGATGTTAATTAGGAATAAATTGATTGGTAAATAGGAAAATTTTATGGTTTACAATTTAGGGAATAATGTTTAGGGTTTATGGTTTAGGGCTTAGGTTTTAATGTATATATGTTTTAAGGTACATAGGGTCAATCACAAACATAATTAAGGATAATTATACCCCATGTCATCATGTAAAATAAGTGAATTAATCAAATGGGGCTATTAGTTGTGTGATTTAGACCCAACTAAGCCCTGTGAAATTAATTATTAGCCTAAATTATGTTAATTTGGGATAAAATGATTGGTTCAAGGTTTAAAGAATTTATATTTATGGTTTAGATTTTAGGGATTAAGAACTTAAAGGATTAGGGCTTAGGCTATAGGTTTTAAGATATATAAGGTATAATCATGAAGGTAATTAGGATAAATTTGAGCTCTTTGAACCTATATATGTGAGAAAATAATATGATTTTGAGCTCAATTAGCCCCCACATCATCATAGATTGAGCCAATTAATTCAATTGTGGTAATGAGTAATGCAATTTTGACCAAGTTCATCCTTGTGAACCTAATTCTTACTATATACAAAGTATGTTAATTGGGGCTAAATTTATTGGTTTAAGGTCTAAAATTTAAAGGGTTTGGGGTTTAAGTCTTATGTCTTAGGGTTTAAGGTAAATGGTATAAGGTTTAGGGTTTACGTTAAATGATACAAGGTTTAGGGTGTAAGATATCAGATATAGGGTCCAATCACTAAGGTAATTGAAGAAAATTTGAGATGATTCACCTATTTGTGACAATTACCTTCATGTTTGAATTTTTAATAAAAGTAGGGTTAGTTAAGCCATGTACATGTTATACAATTGATTGATCCATAATTTTGGTTTAGGAGTTCAATTTTGCCTATATCATGCCCCTAATTACAAAAATTGATTAATTGTATCAATTCATGATAGAATCAATCTTTTAATTTTTCCCCAAATCATATCTTTCTCTTGAAGGGGTTTAAGTTGGCCTCAAATGCCTCCTCAATTAAGTGAATCAACTCTTTGGTCAATTATTTATGACATAAAATTAGGGTTATTTCACTCCAAATCACATCATAGACAATTTTGAATATGTTTATGTGGCTCATTTTGACCTTAATTATATTAACAATTTAACTAATCGACATTTTCATTCATTAGCTAATGACTTCAGGTTTATTGAGCATCCCATACATGTATAACTTACATATAAGTAAATAATGTTTCTTTTCTTTAATCGAGCTAATATAATTAGATATGATCAACCCCACAAATCACATTTTATAGTCATGTAATTAGTTTGAAAGGGCTCAAAACATCCCTAATTTACTTGAGATGCACAACTAGATTGGTACTCCAAAGGCTAAGTTTTGGCCATAGGTTTGAAAAATGCATTTTATGACATATCGCGATAAAATCAGTTATATCATAAGGAATGTATGTTTGTAGCATGTAGTGGGCATTAGGATATATGGCTCATAATTATGTTTTAGGTATTAAGGATTAATAAATAGGGTTTAGGTTTAAGGAACTATATATAATGTCTAATCACTATATGCCATGTGAACCAAATTCTTACTACAAAGGATGTTAATTGGGACTAAATCAATTGGTAAATAGGTAAATTTTATGGTTTACAATTTAGGGTATAGTGTTTGTGGTTTATGGTTTAGGGCTTAGGTTTTAATGTATACACAAGGTCAATTACAAATATAATGAAGGAAAATTTGAATCACTTGGACCCACTTGTGACTATATAATGTGCTTTTTGGGTTGTCATTATACCCCATGTCATCATTCAAATTGAGTGAATCAATCAAATGGGGCAATCAGTCATGTGATTTAGGCCAAACTGAGACCTGTGAACTTAATTCTTAGTCTAAATGATGTTAATTTGGGATAAAATGATTGGTTCAAGATTTAAAGAGTTTATATTTATGGTTTAGAGTTTAGGGATTAGTAAATTTAGGGGTTAGGGCTTAGGTTATAGGTTTTAGGGTGAATAAGGTATAATCATGATGGTAATTGGGGAAAATTTGAGCTCCTTAAACCTATATTTGTGAGTAAAGAATGTGATTTTGGGATCAATTAACCCCCACATCATCATAAATTGAGCCACTTAAGTCAATTATGGTAATGAGTGATGTGATTTTGACCAATTTCATCCCTGTGAACCTAATTCTTTTGATATATAAAGGATGTTAATTAAGGGTAAATTTATTGGTTTAGGGTCTATAATTTAAAGGGTTTGGGGTTTGGGGCTTATGGATTAGGGTTTAAGGTAAATGATATAGGGTTTAGGGTTTAACTTAAATTGCACAAGGTTTAGGGTTTAATATATTAGATATAGGGTACAATCACTAAGTTAATTGAATAAAATTTGAGTTTTTTGTTCACCTATTTGTGATAATTACCTTCATGTTTACATTTTTGATAAAAGTAAGGTCAGTTAAGCCATACATGTCTCATGCATGTTATACAATTTATTGAACCATAAATTTGGTTTAGGGCATAAATTTTGCCCAAATTATTCCCCTAATTATACAATTTGACTAATTGGATTAATTCATGATAGAATCAAACTTTTAATTTTCACCTAAATCACATCTTGCTCTTTAAGGGGTTCAAATTGGCCTCAAATGCCTCTTGGATTAAATGGATCAACTCTTTGGTTAATTATATATGACATGACATTAGGTTTAATTTCACTCCAAATCAAATTGAATATACAATTTAAAATACATACACATGGCTCATTTTGACCTTAATTACCTCCATAATTGAACTAATAATCGACATTTACATTCATTAATTGATGACTTCAAGTTTATTGAGCTAAAAACCACATTATAAATTATATATAAATAAATTATGTTTCTTTGATTCAATTTAAATAATGAAATTGGAAGTTATCAACCCCCAAAACAAATTTTATTTCATGCAATTAGGTTGAATGGGCTCAAAATAGCCCCAAATTAATTCAGATACATAACTAGATTGGTACTCCAAAGGCTAAGCTTTGTCCATAGGTTTGAAAAATTCATTTTATGACATCTTGTGATAAAATAAGTTATATCATAAAATGTATAATGAGTTAAACCTTAAAACCAAGTAATTATAAGTGGTCAAGTCAACATATTAAAATGCGTATAAATATTTTGAAGTCCAATGTGAGACCACAACACCTTAATTCACTATCCAAGGTTAGGAACCTTTCCCATATCACATGAAATAATACCACTATTAGGGAACTCAAGAACATATAAGGTCACATATAATATTTAAGGTAAAGAGCAGATGCAGGTTTTCAAGTGTTATGAATATATAACATGATCACGATACTAATGTGGGTAATAATGCAATCACATTATTACCATGATCACATTATTAATGTGATCATACTATTTGAATTTGATTTAAAATCTCGTGCCTTTTAGTTCAAGAAAGGCTTTGATTCCCAAGCCTAAGGATTGGACCTGTCAATCTACATCTAAGTCTAAGAGTTATGATAAAACACAACAAAATTATACTTTGATCACCAAATATACTATGAATTTCAACATGAAAATTCAAAAACATAATACCATTACAATAATCACACTCTCCTCTTTCCAATAATATTATTTTTATAATTTTGGACTAATTTAAGGTTTCAAACTATGTTGATTTCGAACTATACATTTTCTAGGCCACTACACACTGCAAACATGCATGCCTATACATGTTCATGTAAATTGTATTTTGTTTATCCAAGTGAAAATTAATTTATATGGTCATAAACTAGTCCTAATTCTACACACATTCAAAAAAAATGATTTTCATTTTTTTGAGGTAGTTAGGTGTGTACACGGATGACTATCCTTTTTTTATCAGTTTTTAGCATCCATTTACTTGAAAATTTTATAAAAATAAGTATTAATTGAAAAAAAAATATAGGTCACAAACTAGAATATCTTATCTAAATTTTCCCCAAAGAGTTTCAAATAATATTAAACATTACTCACAAAATGGTGCATGACACAATCATCTATCTACTTTGTTTTCTTAAAAAAATAGGAGTTCCTCTTAAAATTTTAAATGTTTGACCTAGTTATACTTAACCATTTTTAAATAAATTTAGTATTTTCAAAACTAGACTTGAAATGCTACATTTCATGTTATTAAACCATCTTCAAATTTAGAGTGTATATATCTAAAATTATCTATAGAAGTTCATATTTCTAAAATTTTAGGAAAATCTTGTCCATAGGTAGGCCTCTTTTTGTCCCCCAACTTTGTGCACTTACTCAGCTGAGTGATCCCAAGCTCTTTAGAATTGCCTCATTATGGTGCCTTATAAGATCAAGCTAGCTGACCAGAGATTTGTGATGCCCCACTCACCTTGCAAGAGATTATAGAGTATTTAAACTATATGAGCAATGATAGAGATCCTAGCCTTGATGGCTTCCCTTGCTAATTTTACAAAGCCACTTGGGAGTTTATTATTACTAAATTAATGAAAGCCTATAAAGAATCCCTACATAATCAGTCTCTTAGACTCATGATCAATCAATGTGTTTTCCCAAATTTTGGCTTTGTCCATTTTTGGTACAGAATTGACATAGCACGAAAGAACCATGGTGCAAAATTTGATAGGCACAGAAGCACCATGGCACAAAACCACAAGGTGTGAAAGGACAATGGCATAAAAGGACCAACATGAGAGGACTAGTTAGTGGAGGATGAGTCATGAAGAAATTGAGAACATAAGACTCATAATGGAAGTGAAAGACTAGGGGAACACGTGGGAAGTTGGAGCAATTATTGAACGATTCATATGGGTCACTAATACCTTATTCATAGGAAGTGTTACACTGGCTCACAAGGAGAGAAACACTTGGTAGCATAGATATATCATAGAGTGATGATATAGGGGGTGTATAGGCCCAAGTTTTTATAAATAACTAGTTGATTAAGTGTCACTTGAGAGTCCATTGATGATTTATTTTGGTCATTAATGTTGTAAATACTTGGTTAGGGATAAACAAGTATAAATACCCTTATTGTAATTACTATGATGATGGAATTTGCCTTTTGATGTTGAAGTATAATATATGAGTACTAGTCATTATATCATTTCTTGTGTTCATGATTAATGAATGTGTTATGCTAAATAGAGCATAACAATTAGAATTAAGTATGCAATATGATCTATCTCTTCTTTTTCAAAGTAAAAACATAGACTAAGAATGGAAATAGTCTATGCAATCATGATGGGTGAGTTTGGTAATTCTAGGAACAAAAGAGTTTACCTATGATTTTATATAATAACCTTTTAAATACATAAGAGGAAAGAATATTACTAAGATTTTAGCATTGTGAAACAAAACCTATGGGAACTGGTCTTTCACTAGGCACTTTGGGTGAGTGCACAAGACCATAGTCTTGCATGAAAGGGCCAACACATTGGCTCGTTGGGATAGAATCTAGTGTCAAAGCTATAATAATATTAAAAACCCTTACATTTTGGTTTCATTATCGGGACACATAGCACTTACTGCTTAATCATGGAAAATGTTTGAGTACATCACTCTTGAAAATATAGAACAATGGATTACCCGAGTTGAAGATAATTTTTTAGTTCCCTATCTTGAATCAGGAATCTCTGCATGGTAGTGGGTAGAGAAAATTCTCTATAGTGTGCTATATGAAACTTTCTTTACTAAATCCTATTTCACCTGCATACTTGGCTCTTTGCATATGCTCAAACATAGTCCTGAAACCTTGGGAGAAGACAACCTTGGACCCTAGAGTGATAGAGACATTTATCACAACTTGGAACCCCATGGACTAGAGCTATTAACACTTGGTTGAAGGGATTTTTGAACAACTACATTCTAGATTATTCTTAACTACATATTCATGTATTGAAAAAGCCAAGTTCCAGTTCCTTCGAGAACTGTGTGGCCATTATATTAGGATTTTTGCTTTTAAAATCAATAAGATATTTTTTGATCTTGGACTTGAGACTATACCAATGGAGAGCTAAATCATATTATGCATAAGCCACACATTTAGAAGGGGAGAAGAGGAGTTGGTAGAAGATTGTGGGTTTAGAATGGTATCCAATCAGTGTGAATTATAGAAATGAAAGTATGATGAAGCTCAATAGAGGATTATAGGAGTTAGCAGTACTAGAAGAGACTAGGAGAACTCAAGGAGTATTTTAGGAGTTTTAGGGAATAAGAAATGCATGAGGACACCATCCCTTTTGAGCCGTATAATATGAAACTATTATCATATGAAGGAAAAACTAGCTAGATGGTGGTAACTAAAAAACCACATCTCAACCAACCTGGATCCCAAACCATAGTTTGTGTTCATGCTCTTGAGTTAGATGGAGTATACATACACAACTGGGATATAGATAGTTTGGAATCAAAGATTGAACTAGTAAGAGATACTAGAGCTGAGCCTTTTGAAACCCATTTAGACTTAATGATTTCTTTCTCTCTTCAAGGGAATCATATGATGAAATTTTGGAATGCATGGTAGACCAGGCCTATAAGGATAGAGTGCATGCCCTAGTTTGACTAATTAACTAGTTGTTATACCCCATATCAGAAGCACTGCTACTAGAGGTGAACTAGGTAATAGCATAAGAGGTATCAAACTTCCTCCTCAAGGTAATAGGGTTGGAGGTTACCAATAACCACCTATTCAAGCACCTCAAATGAATACAATATACTATGAAATGACACTTCACTTTCCATAATATAAGGGCATGGAGAATGCAGTTGAGAATGTCCACAAATGTGAATTGATATGGAGGGCATGAGGCATTAATTTTTCTTAGCATAAGGCCACCCAATTTGTAACAATGATTTTGGAATGCATGTACAAATGGTATCAAAACTTTTACCCTCAACAAGCATTGGTTGATTATGATCAACTCAAAATATCCTTCCCTTAGGAGTTTGACATTCTTGAATTTGAGCAACAGAGCATATCTACACTAAAGGATATAAAGTAAGGACTTACTTGATCCAAAAATTTAAGCTTTGATTGAAATATAATTCAAGAAACAAGAACAAAACAATTCAAATAATGCTATCTCTGATAAGAGATGTTTTATTGATCAAATATGTAGACCCAAACATATGCTTATCTCTGAGAAGAGATGTCTAATTTCCATTTCAAGTTACATCTTCATTTATAAATGTTTTTAAGGTGTGGGGAGGATGTTGAAGGTCACCAATCTTGAGGGAGATGAATTGGATTGACTTCCACGATTTACAACAATACATAATTTGAGGAATTACTATTTTTAGAAACTTACTATTTTTAGACTACACTACTAAAATTGAAAGTTGGGACACTTCCATTGGGTTTTAAGGGGACAAACCTTATCAAGTATATTTTCATACCATCTCATGATGTTCCCCTCATTATTAACTTTCCAACAGTTCAAACGGTGAGTCAATTGGAGCTCCGGTGCAAAAGTTATGGCTCTCAGAAGTTCTGCCATCAATTGGGGTGGACCCATCACCCGAATTGTCATCTGAATTATTGTCCGGATCATTCCTCTCTCTTTGAGAAGCAATGGTCCCCATTACATCAAAAAATTTCATCAAGTGTGGTAGTTTTACTTTGATTTGATTCCCGATGCATACTTGGAAGGGACTGTGATTTATGGAACTGTGCAGGGCCTGATTGTTCACCATTTCTGTCTGACCATCAGTCTATGGATGGAAGGCCTTGAACTTCTTCAGCTTGGTAGCTATTTGCTTCTATTGTTGTGTTGTTTGTGTAATTAGGGTTGTAACATTGGCCCTTTTGGATTCCTATGGCTTGACCACCATGAGAATAAATTTCTTGGCACTAATCAGAGAGACAGATGTAGAAGGTGGTACTTCTGGTACCCTGTAGCACCGTGTTCCAAGAGTGAGAGTGATCCTTCTAGTTCTTCATTCATATATACCATGTCGATCATACACTAATGGCTAACCAAAGAGTACATCACAAATATCTAGATTGACCACATCACATAAGACCTCATCTTGGAAAGGTTGTATTGAATATGAGAGAAGACATTGGTGGGTGAAACGGAGGTTTCTCTATGGACTCAACCATCTAATACTATATGGTTTTGGGTGAGGCTTCATGGATAGATTTAGGCTTTTCACAACATTAGTAGAGATTAAATTATTTTGACTTCCACTATCAAGAATAAAATGTAGAGGCTTACCTTTCACCCATAACTTAGAGTGAAACAACCTTTCCTTGTCATCTAGCATCTTGTCGTGTGTCTGTGATGAAGCAAAAATGCCTTCAGGATCAACATCTACAATTTCTTCTTCAACCTCTTTGACTGTAGGGTCTGTATGAGGTAGAGTAGTAGATGTTGAGGATTGTGACTCAGAAAGCAGTGATTTGATAGCTCGACATTCTTCTTTGGAGTGAGTTATAGATTTATGATAATCACACCACTTCCTAGTCTTTCCTTCTTTTTGCTTCCAATTTTGACATCGTGTTTGACCTTCTTTGTCACTTTTCCATTTTGAATATTGATTCTTTATATTCATTCTTCCATGCTTCCTCTCAATCTTCACTGTGAACTTGTATTCCTCACTGATGGTTTCCAAATTGAAGAGTTCCATTTCTTCCTATATGTACCATTGTAGTCTGTCATGATAATTGAGAACCTTGTGTTTCTCACTTTCTTGGATGCCCAATCTCATAGATAGAGAATGAAAAATGTCAGTGTAATCTTAAACAAATTGTTTCTTACCTTGGTGATGTTGTTGCCACTCTATATACAGATCGTCATATGCTCCAATGGGGTAGTATTCTTCCTTTACAACATCTATGAAAATATCCCATGTAGATTCTATCTCAAGGCCAATATCATCTACACTGAATCTCTTTTTGTACACTTCCCACCAATTTTTGATAGGCAATGATGCTTTCAGAAGATCAAAAGTAATCTTCTTTGTATCGGTGCATTTATTTATAGAAAAATAAGATGACAATTGATCCAACAAATTTTCTACTACATCAGCATTGATTTTGCCTTCAAATGTAGGGATATCAAAATTCACCTAAACCTTGAAGTGTTTTGGGGCACTAAAAGGATGTGCAGGTGCGGATGAGGAGCCAAAATTTCTCATCGAGATTTGTTGGAGAATTTGAGCAAATTATTATAGCATATGTGCTTGTTGTTGTTGGAGGCATTCATTCACCATTTCCTTGAAAGGATTATATGCCTTGGTTTTGTCTGCCATTTGAAGTCGTTTGGAGTGAATAGGTGGATATTCTGTTGGTTCTATTTTCCACCCAAGCTTCCTATAATCTGACCTCATCCTCGAGATCATACACTCAAAATACAAAGTGCTCTAATACCACTGATCCAAAACTCAAAATCTTTGGTTGAATGATAATTCAAGAAACAAGAACAAAACAATTCAAATAATGCTATCTCTGTTAAGAGATGTTTTATTGATCAAATTTGTAGGCCCAAACATATGCTTATCTCTGAGAAGAGATATCTAATTTACATTTTAGGTTACATATTCATTTATACATGTTTTGAAGGTGTGGGGAGGATGTGGAAGGTCACCAATCTTGAGGGAGATGAATTGGTTTGACTTCCACGATTTACAATAATACAAAATTCGAAGAATTACTATTTTTAAAAAATTACTATTTTTAGACTGCACTACTAAAATTAAAATTTGGGACACTTCAATTGGGTTTTATGGGTTCAAAATTTATTGAGTTGAGATACATACCATCTCATGACGTTCCCCTCATTATTAGCTTTCCAACGGTTCAAACGATGAGTCAATTGGAGATACGGTGCAAAAGTTATGGCTCCAAGAAGTTCCGCCATCAACTAGGGTGGACCCATCACCCGAATTGTCATCTAAATTGTTCTTCAGATCATTCCTCCCTCATTGAAAATTAATGGTCCCCATTGCATCCAAAATTTTCATCAAGTGTGGTATTTGTACTTTGATATGATTCCTGATGCATACTTGGAAGGGACTGTGATTTATGGAACTGTGCAAGGCCCAATTATTCACCATTTCTTTCTGACCATTAGTCTGTGGATGGAAGGCCGTGAACTTCTTCAGCTTGGTATCTATTTGCTTATGTTGTTGTGTTTTTTGTGTAGTTAGGGCTGTAACATTGGCCCTTTTGGATTCATGTGGCTTGACCACCATGAGAACAAATTTCCTAGCACTAATCAGAGAGATAGATGTAGAAGGTGGTACTTCTGGTACCCTACATCATCGTGTTCCAAGAGTGAGAGTGATCCTTCTAGTTCTTGATTCATATATACCATGTTGATCATACATGAATGACTAACCAAAGAGTACATCACAAACATCTAGATTGACCACATCACATAAGACCTCATCTTGGAAAGGTTATATTGTATATGAGAGAAGACATTGGTGGGTGACATGGAGGTTTCTCCCTGGACTCAACCATCCAATACTATATGGTTTTGGGTGAGGCTTCATGGACAAATTTAGGCTTTTCACAACATTAGCAAAGATTAAATTCTATTGACTTCCATTATTAAGAATGAAATGTAGAGGCTTACCTTGCACCCATAACTTAGAGTGAAACAACCTTTCCTTGTCATCTAGCATATCGTCATGTGTCTATGATGAAGTAACAATGGATTCAAGATTAGAAGCTACAATTTCTTCTTTAACCTCTTTAGTTGTAGGGTCTCTATGAGGTAGAGTACTAGATGTTGAGGATTGTGACTCAGAAAGTAGTGATTTGATAACTCAACATTCTTCTTTGGAGTGAGTTCATGATTTATGATAATCACACCACTTCCCACTCTTTCCTTCCTTTTGCTTCTAATTTTGGCCTCATGTTTTACCTTTTTTATCACTTTTCCATTTTGAAGACTGATTCTTTATATTCATTCTTCCATGCTCCTGCTCAATCTTCATTGTGAACTTGTATGCCTCACTGATGGTTTCTAAATTGAAGAGCTCCATTTCTCCTCATATGTACCATTGTAATCCGCCATGATATTTGAAAACCTTGTGTTTCTCACTTTTTTGGATGCCCAATCTCGTAGATAAAGGATGAAAAATGTTAGTGTAATCTTGAATAGATTATTCCTTACCTTAGCGAAGTTGTTGGCACTCTATATATAGATCATCATATGCTCCAATGGGGTAGTATTCTTCCTTTACAACATCTATGAAATCATCCCATGTAGGTTCTGTCTCAAGGCCAATATCATTGGCACTGCATCTATTTTTGTACACTTCAGACCAATTTTTGATAGGCAATGATGCTTTCAAAAGGGCAAAAGTAATCTTCTCTTTATCAATGAATTTATTTACAAAAAAATAAGATGACAATTGATCTAACCAATTTTGTACTACATCAGCATTGATTTTGCCTTCAAATGTAGGGATATCAAAATTCACCTGAACCTTGAAGGGTGTTGGGGCACTGAAAGGATGTGCAGGTGCAGATGAGGAGCCAAAATTTCCCATCGAGATTTGTTAGAGAATTTAAATGAATTATTGTAGCGTATGCACTTATTGTTGTTGGAGGGATTCATTCACCATTTCCTTGAAAGGATCAGATGCCTCGGTGTTGTCCACCATTTGATGTCGTTTAGAGCAAATAGGTGGATATTATACTGGTTCTATTTTCCACCCAAGCTTCCTGTAATCTAACCTCATCCTCGGAATCACACACTCTAAAGACAAACTGCTCTGATACCACTAATACAAAACTTGAAAGCTTTGGTTGAAAGATAATTCAATAAATAAGAACAAAATAATTCAAATAATGCTATCTCTGATAAGAGATGTTTTATTGATCAAATTTGCAGACCCAAACATATGCTTATTTCTGAGAAGAGATGTCTGATTTCTTTTTCAGGTTACATCTTTATTTATACATGTTTTAAAGGTGTGGGGAGGATGTGGAAGGTCACCAATCTCAAGGGAGATGAATTAGTTTGACTTCCATGATTTACAACAATACATAATTCAAGGAAGTACTATTTTTATAAATTTACTATTTTTAGACTGCACTACTAAAATTGAAATTTAGGACACTTTCATTGAGTTTTAGGGGGTCAAAATTCATCAACTAGAACTCCATTCCATCTCATGATGTTCCCCTCATTATTAACTTTCCACCGATTCAAACGGTGAGTCAATTGGAGCTACAGTGCAAAAGTTCTAGCTCCCAAAAGTTCTACCATCAATTAGGGTGGATCCATCACCCAAATTATCATCTAAATTGTTTTCTGGATCATTCCTACCTCCTTGAGAATCAATCATCCCCATTACATCAAGAGTTTTCATCAAGTTTGGTAGTTGTACTTTGATTTAATTCTCGATGCATACATAGAAGGGACTATGATTTATGGAACTGTACAGGGCCCGATTGTTCACCATTTCTATCTGACCATCAGTCTATGGATGGAAGGCCATGAACTTCTTTAGCTTGGTCTCTATATGCTTCTATTGTTGTGTTGTTTGTGTAGTCAAGGCTATAACATCGGCCCTTTTAGATTCTTGTGGCTTGACCACCATGAGAACAAATTTCTTGGGGCTAATCAGAGAGACAAATATAGAAGGTGGTACTTCTAGTACCCTATAGCACCCTGTTCCAAGAGTGAGTGTGATCCTTCTAGTTCTTGATTCATATATACCATGTCGATCATACATGAATGGCTGACCAAATAATACATCACAAACATTTAGATTGACCACATCACATAAGACCTAATTTTGGAATGGTTGTATTGCATATGAGAGAAGACATTGGTGGGTGACACAAAGGTTTCTCCTTGGACTCAACCATCCAATACTGTATGGATTTAGGTGAGGCTTCATGGACAGACTTAATCTTTTCACAACATTAGTAGAGATTAAATTCTTTTGACTTCCACTATCAAGAATGAAATGCAAAGGCTTACCTTTCACCCTTAATTTAGAGTGAAACAACCTTTTCTTGTCATCTAGCATCTCATCGTGTGTCTGTTATGAAGCAACAATGGCTTCAAGATGAGCATCTACAATTTCTTCTTCAACCTCTTCAATTGTATGGTCTGTATGAGGTAGAGCAATAGATACTGAGGATTATGACTTAGAAATCAGTGATTTGATAGCTCGACATTCTTCTTTGTAGTGAGTTATAGATTTATGATAATCACACCACTTCCCAGTCTTTCCTTCCTTTTGCTTCCAATTTTGGCCTCGTGTTTGACCTTCTTTGTCAACTTTTTATTTTGAAGACTGATTCTTTATATTCATTCTTCCATGCTTCTACTCAATCTTCACTGTGAACTTGTATGCCTCACCGATGGTTTACAAATTGAAAAGTTCCATTTCTCCCCATATGTACCATTATAATCTGCTATGATTTTTGAGAACCTTGTGTTTCTCACTTTCTTAGATGCCTAATCTCATAGATAGAGAATGAAAAATGTCAGTGTAATCTTGAACAGATTGTTCATTACCTTGGCAAAGTTGTTGCCACTCTATATACAGATCGTCATATGCTCCAATGGGGTAGTATTCTTCCTTTACAGCACCTATGAAATCATCCCATGTAGGTTCTGTCTCAAGGCCAAATCAGTTGCACTAAATCTCTTTTTGTACACTTCCCACCAATTTTTGATAGGCAATGACGCTGTCAGAAGAGCAAAAGTAATCTTCTCTTTATCAGTGAATTTATTTACAGAAAAATAAGATGACAATTGATCCAACCAATTTTCTACTACATCAGATTTGATTTTGCCTTCAAATGTAGGGATATGAAAATTCACCTAAACTTTGAAGGGTGTTGGGGCACTAAAAGGATGTACGGGTGCAGATGAGGAGCCATAATTTCCCATCAATATTTGTTGGAAAATTTGAGTGAATTGTTGTAGCATCTACACTTTTTGTTGTTGGAAGGTTTCATTTACCATTTCCTTGAAAGGATCGGATGCCTCAGTGTTATCGGCCATTTGAAGTCATTTGGATCGAATAGGTGGATATTCTATTGGTTCTATTTTCTACCCATGCTTCCTGTAATCTGACCTCATCCTTAGGATCATACAGTCTAAAGACAAACCGCTCTGATACCACTAATCCAAAACTCAAAAGCTTTAGTTGAATTATAATTCAAGAAACAAGAACAAAGTAATTCAAATAATGCTATCTGTGATAAGAGATGTTTTATTGATCAAATTTGCAGACCCAAACATATGTTTATCTCTAAAAAGAGATGTTAGATTTCCATTTCCAATTACATCTTCATTTACACATGTTTTTAAGGTGTGGGGAGGATGTGTAAGGTCACCAATCTCGAGGGAGATGAATAGGTTTGACTTCCACGATTTACAATAGTATAAAATTTGAGGACTTACTATTTTTAGACTGCACTACTAAAATTTAAATTTGGGACACTTTCATTGGGTTTTAAGGGGTAAATCTTTATTGAGAAGATCTCCATGCCATTTCATAATTTTCCTCTCATTATTAGATTCTCAACGGTTCAAACAGTGAGTCAATTGGAGCTACGGTGTAAAATTTATGGCTCCTAGAAGTTCTGCCATAAATTAGGGTGGACCCATCACCCGAATTATCATCTGAATTGTTATCCAGATCATTCCTCCTTCCTTGAGAAGCAATGGTCTCCATTGCATAAAGATCTTTCATCGAGTGTAGTAGTTGTACTTTGACTAGATTCCTGATGCATACTTGGAAGGGACTGTGATTTATGGAACTGTGCAGAACCTGATTGTTCACCATTTCTATCTGATCATCAGTCTATGGATGGAAGACCATGAACTTCTTTAGATTGGTATCTATTTGCTTCTATTATTGTGTTGTTTGTGTAATTAGGGCTATAACATCGACCCTTTTGGATTCTCGTGGTTTGACCACCATGAGAACAAATTTCTTGGCACTAATCAGAGAGACAGATGTAGAAAGTGGTACTTCTAGTACCATGTAGCACCGTGTTCCAAGAGTGAGAGTGATCCTTCTAGTTATTCATTCATATATACCATGTCGATCATACATGAATGGCTAACCAAAAAGTACATCACAAACATCTAGATTGACCACATCACATAAGACCTCATCTTGGAAAGGTTGTATTGCATATGAGAGAAGACATTGGTGGGTGAAACGGAGGTTTCTCTGTGGACACAACCATCTAATACTTTATGGTTTTGGGTGAGGCTTCATGGATAGATTTAGGCTTTTCACAACATTAGCAGAGATTAAATTTTTTTGACTTCCACTATCAGGAATGAAATGCAGAGGCTTATCTTTCACCCATAACTTAGAGTGAAAAAACCTTTCCTTGTCATCTAGCATCTCATTGTGTGTCTATGATGAAGCAACAATGCCTTCAGGATCAGCATCTACAATTTCTTCTTCAACCTCTTTGACTGTAGGGTCTGTATGAGGTAGAGCAGTAGATGTTGAGGATTGTGACTCAAAAAGCAATGATATAATAGCTTGACATTCTTCTTTGGAGTGAGTTATAGATTTATGATAATCACACCACTTCCCAGTCTTTCCTTCTTTTTGCTTCCAATTTTGGCATTGTGTTTGACCTTCTTTGTCACTTTTCCATTTTGAATATTGATTCTTTATATTCATTCTTCCATGCTTCCACTCAATCTTCACTACGAACTTGTATTCCTCACTGATGGTTTTCAAATTGAAGAGTTCCATTTCTTCCCGTATGTACCATTGTAGTCTGCCACGATATTTGATAACCTTGTGTTTCTCACTTTTTTGAATGCCCAATCTTGTAGATAGAGAATGAAAAATGTCAGTGTAATCTTGAACAAATTATTTCCTACCTTAGCGAAGTTGTCACCACTCTATATATAGATCGTCATATGCTCCAATGGGGTAGTATTCTTCCTTTACAATATCTATGAAATCATCGCATGTAGATTCTATCTCAAGGCCAATATCATCTACACTAAATCTCTTTTTGTACACTTCCCACCAATTTTTGATAGGCAATGATGCTTTCAGAAGATCAAAAGTAATCTTCTCTTTATTGGTGAATTTATTTACAAAAAAATAAGATGACAATTGATCTAACTAATTTTCTACTGCTTCAACATTGATTTTGCCTTCAAATTTAGGGATATAAAAATTCACCTAAAGCTTGAAGGGTGTTGGGGCACTGAAAGGATATGCAGGTGCAGATGAGGAGCCAGAATTTGTCATCAAGAATTATTGGAGAATTTGAGTGAATTGTTGTAAAATTTGTGTTTGTTGTTGTTAGAGGTCTTCATTCACCATTTCCTTGAAAGGATCATATGCCTTGGTGTTGTCCACCATTTGAAGTCGTTAAGAGTGAATAGGTGGATATTCTGCTAGTTTTATTTTCCACCCAAGCTTCCTATAATTTGACCTCATCCTCGGGATCATACACTCTAAATACAAACTGCTCTAATACCACTGATCCAAAACTCGAAAGCTTTGGTTGAAAGATAATTCAAGAAACAAGAACAAAACAATTCAAATAATGCTATCTCTAATAAGAGATGTTTTATTGATCAAATTTGTAGACCCAAACATATTCTTATCTCTGAGAAGAGATGTCTAATTTCCATTTTAGGTTACATCTTCATTTATACATGTTTTGAAGGTGTGGGGAGGATGTGGAAGGTCACCAATCTTGAGGGAGATGAATTGGTTTGACTTTTACGATTTACAATAATATAGAATTCAAGGAATTACTATTTTTAGAAACTTATTATTTTTAGACTACACTACTAAAATTGAAATTTAAGACACTTCCATTGAGTTTTATGGGGTCAAATTTTTTTGAGTGGAAATACATGCTATCTCATGATTTTCCCCTCATTATTAAATTTCCAACTGTTCAAATGGTGAGTCAATTGGAGCTACGGTGCAAAAGTTATGGCTCTAGGAAGTTTCGCCATCAATCGGGGTGGACCCATCACCCGAATTGTCATCTGAATTGTTGTTCGGATCATTCCTCCCTCTTTGAAAAGCAATGGTCCCCATTTCATCAAAAAAATTCATCAAGTGTGGTAGTTGTACTTCGATTTGATTCCCGATGCATACTTGGAAGGGACTGTGATTTATGGAACTGTGCAGGGCCCAATTGTTCACCATTTATGTTTGACCATCAGTCTGTGTATGGAAGGCCATGAACTTCTTCAGCTTGGTATCTATTTGCTTATGTTGTTGTGCTGTTTGTGTATTCAAGGCTGTAACATTGGCCCTTTTGGATACCTGTGGCTTGATCACCATGAGAACAAATTTCTTGGCACTAATCAGAGAGACAGATGTAGAAGGTGGTACTTTTGGTACCCTGTAGCATCGTGTTCCAAGAGCGAGAGTGATCCTTCTAGTTATTGATTCATAAATACCATGTCAATCATACATGAATGGCTAACCAAAGAGTACATCACAAACATCTAGATTGACCACATCACATAAGACCTCATCTTAGAAAGGTTATATTGTATATGAGAGAAGACATTGGTGGGTGACACAGAGGTTTCTCCTAGACTCAACCATCCAATACTGTATGGTTTTGGGTGAGGCTTCATGGATAAATTTAGGCTTTTCACAACATTAGCAGAGATTAAATTCTTTTGACTTCCACTATTAAGAATGAAATGCAGAGGCTTTCCTTTCACCCATAACTTAGAGTGAAACAATGTTTCTTTGTCATCTAGCATCTCTTCATGTGTCTATGATGAAGCAAAAATGGATTTAGGATTAGCATCTATAATTTCTTATTCAACCTCTTCGAATGTAGGATCTCTATGAGGTAGAGTACTAGATGTTGAGAATTGTGACTCAGAAAGCAGTGATTTGATAGCTCAACATTCTTCTTTGGAGTGAGTTCCAGATTTATGATAATCACACCACTTCCTAGTCTTTCCTTCCCTTTGCTTCTAATTTTGGCCTTGTATTTTACCTTCTTTGTCACTTTTCCATTTTGAAGACTGATTCTTTATATTCATTCTTCCATGCTCCTACTCAATCTTCACTGTGAACTTGTATGCCTCACCGATGGTTTTTAATTTGAAGAGTTCGATTTCTCCCTGTATGTACCATTGTAGTCCACAATGATATTTGAGAACCTTGTGTTTCTCACTTTCTTGGATGCCCAATCTCGCAGATAGAGAATGAAAAATGTCAGTGTAATCTTGAACAAATTATTTCTTACCTTTGCGAAGTTGTTGCCACTCTATATATAGATCATCATATGCTCCAATGGGGTAGTATTCTTCCTTTACAACATCTATGAAATCATCCCATGTAGGTTCTATCTCAAGGCCAATATCATCTACACTGAATCTATTTTTGTACAGTTCCCACCAATTTTTGATAGACAATGATGCTTTTAGAAGAGCAAAAGTAATCTTCTCTTTATCGGTGAATTTATTTACAAAAAAATAAGATGACAATTGATCCAACCAATTTTCTACTGCATTAGCATTGATTTTTCTTTCAAATGTAGTAATATCAAAATTCACTTAAACCTTGAAAGGTGTTGGGGCACTAAAAGGATGTGCGGGTGCAGATGAAGAGCCAAAATTTCCCATTGAGATTTTTTGGAGAATTTGAGTGAATTATTGTAGCATCTACACTTGTTGTTGTTGGAGGGATTCATTCCCCATTTCCTTGGAAGGATCAGATGCCTCGGTGTTTTCCACCATTTGAAGTCATTTGGAGCAAATAGGTGGATATTCTACTGGTTCTATTTTCCACCCAACCTTCCTGTAATCTGACCTCATCCTTAGGATCATATGGTCTAAATACAAACTACCCTAATACCATTGATCCTGAACATGAAAGCTTTGGTTGGAGGATAATTCATGAAACAAGAACAAAACAATTCAAATAATGCTATCTCTGATAAGAGATGTTTTATTGATCAAATTTGCAGACCCAAACATATGCTTATCTCTGAGAAGAGATGTCTGATTTCTATTTTAGGTTACATCTTCATTTATACATGTTTTAAAGGTATGGGGAGGATGTGGAAGGTCACCAATCTTGAGGGAGATGAATTAGTTTGACTTCCCTGATTTAGAACAATACAGAATTCAAGGAATTACTATTTTTAGAAACAATCTTATTTTTTTTACTGCACTACTAAAATTGAAATTTAGGAAAATTTCATTGGGTTTTAGGGGGTCAAACTTCATCAACCAGATCTCCATTCCATCTCATGACATTCCCCTCATTATTAACTTTCCAACGGTTCAAACGGTGAGTCAATTGGAGCTACGATGTAAAAGTTCTGGCTCCCAAAAGTTCTGCCATCAATTAGGGTGGATCCATCACCCAAATTGTCATCTGAATTGTATTCCAGATCATTCCTCCATCCTTGAGAACCAATGGTCCCCATTACATCAAGATTTTTCATCAAGTGTGGTAGTTGTACTTTGATTTAATTCCCGATGCATACTTGGAAGGGACTATGATTTATGGAACTTTGTAGGGCCTGATTGTTCACCATTTCTATCTAACCATCAGTTTATGGATGGAAGGCCGTGAACTTCTTTAGCTTGGTATCTATTTGCTTCTATTGTGCTTTTTGTGTAGTCAGGGCTGTAACATCAGCCCTTTTGGTTTCTTTTGGCTTGACCACCATGAGAACAAATTTCTTGGCACTAATCATAGAGACAAATGTAGAAGGTGGTACTTCTAGTACCCTGTACCACCGTGTTCCAAGAGTGAGTGTGATCCTTCTAGTTCTTCATTCATATATACCATGTCGATCATACATGAATGGCTGACCAAAGAGTACATCACAAATATTTAGATTGACCACATCATATAAGACCTCATTTTGGAAAGGTTGTATTGCATATGAGAGAAGACATTGGTGGGTGACACAGAGGTTTCTCCTTGGACTCAACCATCCAATACTGTATGGATTTAGGTGAGGCTTCATGGACAGACTTAGGCTTTTCACAACATTAGCAGAGATTAAATTCTTTTGACTTCCACTATCAAGAATGAAATGCAGAGGCTTACCTTTCACCCATAATTTAGAGAGAAACAACCTTTTCTTGTCATCTAACATCTCATCATGTGTTTGTGATGAAGCAACAATGGCTTCAGGATCAGCATCTACAATTTCTTCTTTAACCTCTTCAACTGTATGGTTTGTATGAGGTAGAGCAATAGATGTTGAGGATTGTGACTCAGAAATCAGTGATTTGATAGCTTGACATTCTTCTTTGGAGTGAGTTTCAAATTTATGATAATCACACCACTTCCCAATCTTTCCTTCCTTTTGCTTCCAATTTTGGCCTCTTGTTTGACCTTCTTTTTCACTTTTTTATTTTGAAGACTGATTATTTATACTCATTCTTCCATGCTTCTACTCAATCTTCATTGTGAACTTGTATGCCTTATCGATGGTTTCCAAATTGAAGAGTTCTATTTCTCCCCATATGTACCATTGTAATCTACCACGATATTTGAGAACCTTATGTTTCTCACTTTCTTAGATGCCTAATCTCATAGATAGAGAATAAAAAATGTCAGCATAATCTTGAACAAATTGTTCCTTACCTTGGCAAAGTTGTCACCACTTTATATACAGATCGTCATATGCTCCAATGGGGTAGTATTCTTCCTTTACAACATCTATGAAATCATCCCATGTAGGTTCTATCTCAAGTCTAATATCATCTGCACTGAATCTCTTTTTGTACACTTCCCACCAATTTCTGATAGGCAATGATGCTTTTAGAAGAGCAAAAGTAATCTTCTGTTTATCAGTGAATTTATTTAAAGAAAAATAAGATGACAATTGATCCAACCAATTTTCTACTACATCAGCATTGATTTTGCCTTCAAATGAAATGATATCGAAATTCACCTAAACTTTGAAGGGTGTTGGGGCACTGAAAGGATGTATGGGTGCAGATGAGGTGCCAAAATTTTCCATCAAGATTTGTTTGAGAATTTGAGTGAATTATTGTAGCATCTACGCTTGTTGTTGTTTGAGGGCTTCATTCACCATTTCCTTGAAAGGATCGGATGCCTCAGTGTTATCTACCATTTGAAGTCATTTAGAGCAAATAGGTGGATATTCTATTGGTTCTATTTTCCACCCAAGCTTCTTGTAATCTGAACTCATCCTTAGGATCATACACTCTAAAGACAAACCAATCTGATACCACTAATCCAAAACTCAAAAGCTTTGGTTTAATTATAATTCAAGAAACAAGAACAAAACAATTCAACTAATGCTATATCTGATAAGAGATGTTTTATTGATCAAATTTGCAGACCCAAACATATGCTTATCTCTGAGAAGAGATGTTTGATTTCCATTTCCAATTACAACTTCATTTATACATGTTTTGAAGGTGTGGGGAAGATGTGGAAGGTCACCAATCTTGAGGGAGATGAATTGGTTCGACTTCCATGATTTACAATAATACAAAATTTGAGGAATTACTATTTTTAGAAACTTACTAATTTTAGACTACACTAATAAAATTTAAATTTGGGACACTTTCGTTGGTTTTTAGGGGGTCAATATTTATTTATAATATCTTCATGTCATTTCACAATGTTCCCCTCATTATTAGCTTTCCAACGGTTCAAACGGTGAGTCAATTGGAGCTACGGTGTAAAAGTTATGGCTCCTAGAAGTTCTGCCGTTAATTAGGGTGGACCCATCACCTGAATTGTCATCTAAATTGTTGTCCAGATCATTCCTCTCTCCTTGAGAAGTAATGGTCTCCATTTCATAAAGATTTTTCACCAAGTGTAGTAGTTTTACTTTGATTAGATTCCTGATGCATACTTGGAAGGGACTATGATTTATGGAACTTTGCAGAGCCCGATTGTTCACCATTTCTATCTGACCATCAGTCTATGGATGGAAGGCCGTAAACTTCTTTAAATTGGTATCTATTTGCTTCTGTTTTTGTGTTATTTTTGTATTTATGGATATAACATCAACCATTTTGGATTCTTGTGGCTTGACCACCATGAGAACAAATTTCTTGGCACTAATCAGAGAGACAGATGTAGAAGGTGGTACTTCTGGTACCCTATTGCATTGTGTTCCAAAAGTGAGAGTGATCCTTCTAGTTCTTCATTCATATATACCATGTCGATCATACATGAATGGCAAACCAAAGAGTACATCACAAACATTTAGATTGACCACATCACATAAAACCTCATCTTGGAAAGGTTGTATTGCATATGAGAGAAGACATTGGTGGGTGAAACGGAGGTTTCTCTGTGGACTCAACCATCTAATACTATATGGTTTTGTTGAGGCTTCATGGATAGATTTAGGCTTTTCACAACATTAGTAGAGATTAAATTCTTTTGACTTCCACTATCAAGAATGATTGCAGAGGCTTACCTTTCACCCATAACTTAGAGTGAAACAACCTTTCCTTGTCATCTAGCATCTCATCATGTGTCTGTGATGAAGCAACAATGCCTTCAGGATCAGCATCTACAATTTCTTCTTCAACCTCTTTGACAGTAGGGTCTATATGAGTTAGAGTAGTAGATGTTGAGAATTGTGACTCAAAAAGCAGTGATTTAATAGCTCGACATTCTTCTTTGGAGTGAGTTATAGATTTATGATAATCAGACCACTTCCTACTCTTTCCTTCTTTTTGCTTCCAATTTTGGCATCATTTTTTACCTTCTTTGTCACTTTTCCATTTTGAATATTGATTCTTTATATTCATTCTTCCATGCTTCCACTCAATCTTCACTGCGAACTTGTATTCCTCACTGATGGTTTCAAAATTGAAGAGTTCCATTTCTTCCCGTATGTACCATTGTAGTCTGCCACGATATTTGAGAACCTTGTGTTTATCAGTTTCTTGGATGCCCAATCTCGTAGATAAAGAATGAAAAATGTCAGTATAATTTTGAACAGATTGTTTCTTACCTTGGTGATGTTGTTGCCACTCTATATACAGATCGTCATTTGCTCCAATGGGGTAGTATTCTTCCTTTACAACATCTATGAAATCATCACATGTAGATTCTGTCTCAAGCCTAATATCATCTACACTGAATCTCTTTTTGTACACTTCCCACCAAGTTTTGACAGGCAATGATGCTTTTAGAAGATCAAAAGTAATCTTCTCTTTATCGGTGAATTTATTTATAGAAAAATAAGATGACAATTGATCTAACTAATTTTCTACTACATCAGCATTGATTTTGCCTTCAAATGTAGGGATATCAAAATTCACCTAAAGCTTGAAGGGTGTTGGGGCACTGAAAGGATGTGCGGGTGCAGATGAGGAGCCAAAATTTCTGATCGAGATTTGTTGAAGAATTTGAGTGAATTGTTGTAGCATCTACGCTTGTTGTTGTTGGAGGGCTTCATTCACCATTTCCTTAAAAGAATCATATGCCTTGGTGTTGTCTACCATTTGAAGTCATTTAGAGTGAATAGGTGGATATTCTACTGGTTCTATTTTCCACCCAAGCTTCCTATAATCTGACCTCATCCTTGGGATCATACACTCTAAATTCAAACTTCTCTAATACCACTAATCCAAAACTTGAAAGCTTTGGTTGAAAGATAATTCAAGAAACAAGAACAAAACAATTCAAATAATGCTATCTCTGATAATAGATGTTTTATTGATCAAATTTGTAGACCCAAACATATGCTTATCTCTGAGAAGAGATGTCTAATTTTCATTTTAGGTTACATCTTCATTATACATGTTTTGAAGGTGTGGGGAAGATGTGGAAGGTCACTAATCTTGAGGGAGATGAATTGGTTTGACTTCCATGATTTACAACAATACAGAATTCGAGGAATTACTATTTTTAGAAACTTACTATTTTTAGATTGCACTACTAAAATTGAAATTTGGGACACTTCCATTGGGTTTTATGGGGTCAAAAAAATTTGAGTGAAGATACATGCCATCTCATGATGTTCCCCTCATTATTAGCTTTCCAATGGTTCAAATTGTGAGTCAATTGGAGCTAAGATGCAAAAGTTATGGCTCCAGGAAGTTCCTCCATCAATTGGGGTGGACCCATCACCCGAATTGTCATCTGAATTGTTGTTCAGATCATTCCTCCCTCCTTGAAAAGAAATAGTCCCCATTTCATCAAAAAATTTAATCAATTGTGGTAGTTGTACTTCGATTTGATTCCCGATGCATACTTGGAAGGGACTGTGATTTATGGAACTGTGCACGGTCCGATTATTCACCATTTCTGTCTGACCATCAGTCTGTGGATGGAAGGCCGTGAACTTCTTCAGCTTGGTATCTATTTGCTTATGTTGTTGTGTTGTTTGTGTAGTCAGGGCTGTAACATTGGCCCTTTTGGATTATTGTGGCTTGACCACCATGAGAAGAAATTTATTGGCACTAATCAGAGAGACAGATGTAGAAGGTGGTACTTTTGGTACCCTATAGCGTCGTGTTCCAAGATTGAGAGTGATCCTTCTAGTTCTTCATTCATATATACCATGTCGATCATACATGAATGGCTAACCAAAGAGTACATCACAAACATCTAGATTGAGAACATCACATAAGACCTCATCTTGGAAAGGTCATATTTCATATGAGAGAAGACATTGGTGGGTGACACAGAGGTTTTGGGTGAGGCTTCATGGACAAATTTAGGATTTCCACAACATTAGCAGAGATTAAATTCTTTTGACTTCCACTATTAAGAATGAAATTCAAAGGCTTACCTTTCACCCGTAAATTAGAGTGAAACAACCTTTCATTGTCATCTAGCATCTCGTCATGTGTCTGTGATGGAGCAATAATGGCTTCAGGATTAGCAACTACAATTTCTTCTTTAACCTCTTCTACTGTAGGGTCTCTATGAGGTAGCGTACTAGATCTTGAGAATTGTGACTCAAAAAGCAGTGATTTGATAGCTCAACATTCTTCTTTGGAGTGAGTTCCAGATTTATAATAATCACACCACTTCCCAGTCTTTCCTTCCTTTTGCTTCTAATTTTGGCCTTGTGTTTTACCTTCTTTGTCACTTTTCAATTTTGAAGGCTGATTCTTTATATTCATTCTTCCATGATCCTACTCAATCTTCACTGTGAACTTATATGCCTCATCGATGGTTTCTAAATTGAAGAGTTCCATTTCTCCCTTATGTACCATTGTAGTCTGCCACGATATTTGAGAACCTTGTGTTTCTCACTTTCTTGGATGCCCAGTATCACAGATAGAGAATGAAAAATGTCAGTGTAATCTTGAACAGATTATTCCTTACCTTGGCAAAGTTGTTTCCACTCTATATATAGATCATCATATGCTCCAATGGGGTAGTACTATTCCTTACATCATCTATGAAATCATCTGGTGTAGGTTCTATCTCAAGGCCAATATCATCTACACTGAATCTATTTTTGTACACTTCCCACCAATTTTTGACAAACAATGATGCTTTTAAAAGAGCAAAAGTAATATTCTCTTTATCGGTGAATTTATTTACAAAAAAATAAGATGACAATTGGTCCAACTAATTTTCTACTACATCAGCATTGATTTTTCCTTCAAATGTAGGGAAATCAAAATTCACTTGAACCTTGAAGAATGTTGGGGCACTGAAAGGATGTGCGGGTGCAGATAAGGAACTAGAATTTCCCATCAAGATTTGTTAGAGAATTTGAGTGAATTATTGTAGCATCTGCACTTATTGTTGTTGGAGGGATTCATTCACCATTTCCTTGAAAGGATTGGATGCCTCGGTGTTGTCCACCATTTGATGTCGTTTAGAGCAAATAGGTGGATATTATACTGGTTCTATTTTCCACCCAAGCTTCCTGTAATCTAACCTCATCCTCATAATCATACACTCTAAAGACAAACTGCTCTGATACCACTAATCCAAAACTTGAAAGCTTTGGTTGAAAGATAATTCAAGAAATAAGAACAAAATAATTCAAATAATGCTATCTCTGATAAGAGATGTTTTATTGATCAAATTTGCAGACCCAAACATATGCTTATCTCTGAGAAGAGATGTCTGATTTCTTTTTCAGGTTACATCTTCATTTATACATGTTTTAAAGGTGTGGGGAGGATGTGGAAGGTCACCAATCTCAAGGGAGACGAATTAGTTTGGCTTCCACGATTTACAACAATACAAAATTTAAGGAATCACTATTTTTATAAACTTACTATTTTTAGACTGCACTACTGAAATTGAAATTTAGGATACTTTCATTGGGTTTTATGGGGTCAAACTTCATCAACTATATCTCCATTCCATCTCATGACATTCCCCTCATTATTAACTTTCCAATGGTTCAAATGGTGAGTCAACTGGAGCTACAGTGCAAAAGTTTTGGCTCCCAGAAGTTCTACCATCAATTAGGGTGGATCCATCACCCAAATTGTCATCTGAATTGTTTTCCAGATTATTCCTCCCTCCTTGAGAAGTAATGGTCCCCATTACATCAAGATTTTTCATCAAGTGTGGTTGTTGTACTTTGATTTAATTCTCGATGCATACTTATAAAGGACTATGATTTATGGAACTTTGCAAGGCCCGATTGTTCACCATTTCTGTCAAACCATCACTCTATGGATGGAAGGCCATGAAATTCTTTAGCTTGGTATCTATTTGCTTCAATTATTGTGTTATTTGTGTAGTCAGGGCTGTAACATCAGTCCTTTTGGTTTCTTTGGCTTGACCACCATGAGAACAAATTTCTTGGCACTAATCAGAGAGACAAATGTAGAAGGTGGTACTTCTAGTACCCTGTAGCACTGTGTTCCAAGAGTGAGTGTGATCCTTCTAGTTCTTCATTCATATATACCATGTCGATCATACATGAATGGCTGACCAAAGAGTACATCACAAACATTTAGATTGACCACATCACATAAGACCTCATTTTGGAAAGGTTGTATTGCATATGAGAGAAGACATTGGTGGGTGACACGGAGGTTTCTCCTTGGACTCAACCATCCAATACTATATGGATTTAGGTGAGGCTTCATGGATAGACTTAGGCTTTTCACAACATTATCAGAGATTAAATTCTTTTGACTTCCACTATCAAGAATGAAATGTAGAGGCTTACCTTTCACCCATAATTTAGAGAGAAACAACCTTTTCTTGTCATCTAGCATCTCATTGTGTGTCTATGATGAAGCAACAATGGTTTCAGGATTAGCATCTATAATTTCTTATTTAACCTCTTCGACTATATGGTCTGTATGAGGTAGAGCAATAGATGTTGAGGATTGTGACTCAAAAATTAGTGATTTGATAGCTCAACATTCTTCTTTGGAGTGAGTTCCATGGTTCTACTCAATCTTCACTGTGAACTTGTATGCCTCATCGATGGTTTCCAAATTGAAGAGTTTCATTTCTCCCCATATGTACCATTGTAATCCGCCATGATATTTGAGAACCTTATATTTCTCACTTTCTTAAATGCCCAATTTTGCAGATAGAAAATGAAAAATGTCAGTGTAATCTTGAACAGATTGTTCCTTACCTTGGCAAAGTTGTTGCCATTCTATATACAAATCATCATATGCTCTAATGGGGTAGTATTCTTCCTTTACAGCATCTATGAAATCATCCCATGTAGGTTCTGTCTCAAGGCCAATATCATCTGCACTGAATCTCTTTTTGTACACTTCCCACCAATTTTTGATAGGCAATGATGCTTTCAGAAGAGCAAAAGTAATCTTCTCTTTATCAGTGAATTTATTTAGAGAAAAATAAGATGACAATTGATCCAACCAATTTTATATTGCATCAACATTGATTTTGCCTTCAAATGTAGGGATATGAAAATTCACCTAAACTTTGAAGCGTGTTGGGGCACTGAAAGGATGTAAAGGTGCAGATGAGGATCCAAAATTTCCCATCAAGATTTGTTGGAGAATTTGAGAGAATTGTTGTAGCATCTACACTTGTTGTTGTTGGAGGGCTTCATTCACCATTTCCTTGAAAGGAATGGATGCCTTAGTGTTATCTGCCATTTGAAGTCGTTCGGAGCGAATAGGTTGATATTCTATTGGTTTTATTTTCCACCCAAGCTTCCTATAATCTAACCTCATCCTCAGGATCATACACTCTAAATACAAACCTCTCTGATACCACTGATCCAAAACTTGAAAGCTTTGGTCGAAATAGAATTCAAGAAACAAGAACAAAACAATTCAAATAATGCTATCTCTGATAAGAGATGTTTTATTAATCAAATTTGCAGACCTAAACATATGCTTATATCTTAGAAGAGATGTCTGATTTCCATTTCATGTTACATCTTCATTTATACATGTTTTTAAGGTTTGGGGTGGATGTGAAAGGTCACCAATCTCGAGGGAGATGAATTGGTTCGACTTCCATGATTTACAACAATATAAAATTTGAGGAATTACTATTTTTTGAAACTTACTATTTTTAGACTGCACTACTAAAATTTAAATTTGGGACACTTAAGTTGGGTTTTAGGTGGTCAACCTTTATTTAAAAAATCTCCACGCCATTTCACAATGTTTCCCTCATTATTAGCTTGGTCAATTGGAGCTACAGTGTAAAATTTATGGCTCCTAGAAGTTTCGCCATCAATTAGGGTGGACCCATCACCTGAATTGTCATCTGAATTGTTTTCTAGATCATTCTTCCCTCCTTGAGAAGCAATGGTCTCCATTGCATAAATATTTTTCATCAAGTGTAGTAGTTGTACTTCGATTAGATTTTGGATGCATACTTGGAAGGGACTGTGATTTATGGAACTGTGCAGAGCCCGATTGTTCACCATTTCTATCTGACCATTAGTCTATGGATGGAAGGCTGTGAACTTCTTTAGATTGGTATCTATTTTCTTCTGTTGTTGTGTTTTTTGTGTAGTCAGGGCTATAACATCGACCCTTTTGGATTCTTGTGGCTTGACCACCATGAGAACAAATTTCTTGGCACTAATCAGAGAGACAGATGTAGAAGGTGGTACTTTTGGTACCCTATAACACTGTGTTCCAAGAGTGAGAGTGATCCTTCTAGTTCTTCTTTCATATATACCATGTCGATCATACATGAATGGCTAACCAAAGTGTAGATCACAAACATCTAGATTGATGACATCACATAAGACCTCATCTTGGAAAGGTTATATTGCATATGAGAGAAGACATTGGTGGGTGAAACAAAGGTTTCTCCCTGGACTCAACCATCTAATACTTTATGGTTTTGGGTGAGGCTTCATGGATAAATTTAGGCTTTTCACAACATTAGCAGAGATTAAATTCTTTTGAATTCCACTATCAAGAATTAAATGCAGAGGCTTACCTTTCACCCATAACTTAGAGTGAAACAACCTTTCCTTGTCATCCAACATCTCATCATGTGTCTATGATGAAGCAACAATGCCTTCAAGATCAACATCTACAATTTCTTCTTCAACCTCTTTGACTGTAGGGTCTGTATGAGGTAGAGCAGTAGATGTTGAGAATTGTGACTCAAAAAGTAGTGATTTGATAGCTCGACATTCTTCTTTGGAGTGAGTTATAGATTTATGATAATCACACCACTTTCCAATCTTTCTTTCTTTTTGCTTCCAATTTTGGCATCATTTTTTACCTTCTTTGTCACTTTTTCATTTTGAATATTGATTCTTTATATTCATTCTTCCATGATTCTGCTCAATCTTCACTATGAACTTGTATTCATCACTGATGGTTTCCAAATTGAAGAGTTCCATGTCTTCCGATATGTACCATTGTAATCTGCCATGATATTTGAGAACCTTGTGTTTCTCACTTTCTTGGATGCCCAATCTCATAGATAGAGAATGAAAAATGTCAGTGTAATCTTGAACAAATTGTTTCTTACCTTGGTGAAGTTGTTGCCACTCTATATACAAATCATCATATGCTCCAATGGGGTGGTATTCTTCCTTTACAACATCCATGAAATCATCCCATGTAGGTTTTGTCTCAAGGCCAATATCATCTACACTGAATCTCTTTTTGTACACTTCCCGCCAATTTTTGACAGGCAATGATGCTTTCAGAAGATCAAAATTAATCTTCTATTTATCAGTGAATTTATTTATAGAAAAATAAAATGACAATTGATCCAAATAATTTTCTACTGCATCAACATTGATTTTGCCTTCAAATGTAGGGATATCAAAATTCACCTGAACCTTGAAGGGTGTTGGGGCACTGAAAGGATGTGCAGGTTTAAATGAGGAGCCAAAATTTCCCATTAAAATTTATTATAGAATTTGAGCAAATATTTGTAGCATCTGCACTTGTTGTTGAAGGGCTTCATTCACCATTTTTTTGAAAGGATCGGATGCCTCGGTGTTATCCACCATTTGAAGTCATTTGGAGTGAATAGGTGGATATTCTATTGGTTCTATTTCCACCCAAGCTTCTTGTAATCTAACCTCATCCTCGGGATCATACACTCTAATGACAAACTGCTTTGATACCACTGATCCAAAACTCAAAAGCTTTTGTTGAAAGATAATTGAAGAAACAAGAACAAAACAATTCAAATAATGCTATCTCTGATAAGAAATGTTTTATTGATCAAATTTGCAGACCCAAACATATGCTTATCTCTGAGAAGAGATGTCTAATTTATATTTCAGGTTACATCTTCATTTATACATGTTTTGGAGGTGTGGGGAGGATGTGGAAGGTCACCAGTCTCGAGAGAGATGAATTTGTTCAACTTCCATGATTTACAACAATACAGAATTTGAGGAATTACTATTTTTAGAAACTTATTATTTTTAGATTGCACTACTAAAATTGAAATTTGGGACACTTCCATTGGGTTTTACAGGGTCAAATTTCATTGAACAAATCACCATGCCATCTCACAATGTTTTTATCATTATTAGGTTTCCAACGGTTTAAACGGTGAGTCAATTAGAGCTACAGTGCAAAAGTTATGGCTCCTAGAAGTTCTGCCATCAATTGGGGTGGACCCATCACCTGAATTGTCATATGAGTTGTTGTTCAGATCATTCCTCCCTCCTTGAGAAGCAATGGTCCCCATTGCATCATTATTTTTCATCAAGTTTGGTAGTTGTACTTTGATTTGATTCCTGATGCATACTTGGAAGGGATTGTGATTTATGGAACTATGCAGGGCCTGATTGTTCACCATTTTTGTCTAACCATCAGTCTATGGATGGAAGGCTGTGAAATTCTTTAGCTTGGTATCTATTTGCTTATGTTGTTGTGTTGTTTGTGTAGTCAGGATTATAACATCAGCCCTTTTGAATTTGTATGGCTTGACCACCATGAGAACAAATTTCTTGGCACTAATCAGAGAGACAGATGTAGAAGGTGGTACTTATGGTACCCTGTAGCACCATATTCCAAGAGTTAGAGTGATCCTTCTAGTTCTTGATTCATATATACCATGTCAATCATACATGAATCACCGACCAAAGAGTACATCATAAACATCTAGATTGACCACATCACATAAGACCTCATCTTAGAAAGGCTGTATTACATATGAGAGAATACATTAGTGGGTGACATGGAGGTTTCTCCCTAGACACAACCATCCAATAATGTATGGTTTTGGGTGAGGCTTAATGGACAGATTTAGGCTTTTCACAACATTAGTAGAGATTACTATCAAGAGTAAAATGCAGAGGCTTACCTTTCACCCATAACTTAGAGTGAAACAACCTTTCCTTGTCATCTAGCATCTCGTCATGTGTCTGTGATGAAGCAACAATGCCTTCAGGATCAACATCTACAATTTCTTCGTCAACCTCTTTGACTGTAGGGTCTGTATGAGGTAGAGTAGTAGATGTTAAGGATTGTGACTCAGAAAGCAGTGATTTGATAGCATGACATTCTTCTTTGGAGTGAGTTATAGATTTATGATAATCACACTACTTCCCAGTCTTTCCTTCCTTTTGCTTTCAATTTTGGCCTCGTGTTTGACCTTATTTGTCACTTTTCTAGTTTAAAGACTGATTCTTTATATTCATTCTTCCATGCTTATACTCAATCTTCATTGCCAACTTATATGTCTCACTGATGGTTTCCACATTGAAGAGTTCCATTTCTCCCCATATGTACCATTGTAGTCCACCATGATATTTGACAACCTTGTGTTTCTCACTTTCTTCAATGCCCAATCTTATAGATAGAGAATGAAAAATGTCAATGTAATCTTAAACAGATTATTCCTCACCTTGGCGAAGTTGTTGTCTCTCTATATATAGATCATCATATGCTCCAATTGGGTAGTATTCTTCCTTTACAGCATCTATGAAATCATCCCATGTAGGTTCTATCTCAAGGCCAATATCATCTACACTGAATCTCTTTTTGTACACTTCCCACCAATTGTTGATAGGCAATGATGCTTTTAGAAGAGCAAAAGTAATTTTCTCTTTATCGATAAATTTATTTACATAAAAATAAGATGACAATTGATCCAACTAATTTTCTACTACATTAGCATTGATTTTGCCTTCAAATGTAGGGATATCAAAATTCACCTGAACGTTGAAGGGTGTTGGGGCACTGAAAGGATGTGTGAGTGCCGATGAAGAGCCAAAATTTTCCATCAAGATTTGTTGGAGAATTTGAACAAATTTTTTAAGCATATGTGCTTGTTGTTTTTTTAGGGCTTCATTCACCATTTATTTGAAAGGATCGGATGCCTCAGTGTTGTCCACCATTTGAAGTTGTTTGGAGCAAATAAGTGGATATTCTAATGGTTCTATTTTCCACCCAAGCTTCTTGTAATCTGACCTCATCCATGGGATCATACACTCTAAAGACAAATCTCTCTAATACCACTAATCCAAAACTTGAAAGCTTTGGTTGAAAGATAATTCAAGAAATAAGAACAAAACAATTCAACTAATGCTATCTCTGATAAGAGATGTTTTATTGATCAAATTTGCAGACCCAAACAAATGCTTATCTCTGAGAAGAGATGTCTGATTTCCATTTTGGGTTAAATCTTCATTTATACATTTTTTGAAGGTGTGGGGAGGATGTGGAAGGTCACCAATATCTATGGAGATAAATTGGTTCGAGTTCCATGATTTACAACAATACAGAATTCGAGGAATTACTATTTTTAGAAACTTACTATTTTTAGACTACACTACTAAAATTGAAATTTGGGACACTTCCATTAGGTTTTAGAGGGTCAAACTTCATTTACCACAGCTCCATGCCATAGCATTATGTTCCCCTCATTATTATCTTTCCAACGGTTCAAATGATGAGTTAGTTGGAGCTACAGTGTAAAAGTTATGGCTCTCAAAAGTTTTGCCATCAATTAGGGTGGACTCATCACCCGAATTGTCATCTGAATTATTGTCCGGATCATTCCTCCCTCCTTGAGAAGCAATGGTCTCCATTGCATCAATATTTTTGATCAAGTGTGGTAGTTGTACTTTGATTTGATTCTCGATGCATACTTGGAAGGGACTGTGATTTATGGAACTATGCAGGGCCCGATTGTTCACCATTTCTATCTAACCATCAATCTGTGGATGGAAGGCCATGAACTTCTTTAGCTCAGTATTTATTTGCTTCTATTTTCATGTTGTTTGTGTAGTCATAAATTTAACATCAGCCCTTTTGGATTCTTGTAGATTGACCACCATGAGAACAAATTTTTTGGCACTAATCAGAGAGACAGATGTAGAAGGTGGTACTTTTGGTACCCTGCAGTGCCGTGTTCCAAGAGTGAGTGATCCTTCTACTTCTTCATTCATATATACCATGTTGATCATACATGAATAGATGACTAAAGAGTACATCACAATCATCTAGATTGACCACATCACATAAGAACTCATCTTGGAAAGGTTGTATTGCATATGAGAGAAGACATTGGTGGGTGACACTGAGGTTTCTCCCTAGACTTAACCATCTAATACTGTATGGTTTTGGGTGAGGCTTCATGAACATATTTAGGCTTTTCACAACATTAGCAGAGATTAAATTCTTTTGACTTCCACTATCAAGAATGAAATGTAAAGGCTTACCTTTCACCCATAACTTAGAGTGAAACAACCTTTCCTTGTCATCTAGCATCTCATCATGTGTCTGTGATGAAGTAACAATGCCTTCAAGATCAACATCTACAATTTCTTCTTCAACCTCTTTGACTGTAGGGTCTGTATGAGGTAGATCAGTAGATGTTGAGGATTGTGACTTAGAAAGTAGTGATTTGATAGCTTGACATTCTTCTTTGGAGTGAGTTATAGATTTATGATAATCACACCACTTCCCAGTCTTTCTTTCTTTTTGCTTCCAATTTTGGCCTCGTGTTTGACCTTCTTTGTCACTTTTCCATTTTGAATATTGATTTTTTATATTCATTCTTCCATGCTTCTGCTCAATCTTCACTATGAACTTGTATTTCTCACTTATGGTTTCCAAATTGAAGAGTTCCATTCTCCATGTATGTATCATTGTAGTCTGCCACGATATTTGAGAACCTTGTGTTTCTCACTTTCTTAGATGCCTAATCTCAAAAATAGAGAATGAAAAATGTCAGTGTAATCTTGAACAGATTATTGCTTACCTTGGTGAAGTTGTTACCACTCTATATATAGATAATCATATGCTCCAATGGGGTGGTATTCTTCCTTTACAGCATCTATGAAATCATCCCATGTAAGTTCTATCTCAAGGCCAATATCATCTACACTGAATCTCTTTTTGTACACTTCCCACTAATTTTTGACAGGCAATGATGCTTTCAAAAGAGCAAAAGTAATCTTCTCTTTATCGATGAATTTATTTATGAAAAAATAAGATGACAATTGATCCAACAAATTTTCTACTACATCAGCATTGATTTTGCCTTCAAATGTACGGATACCAAAATTCACCTGAACCTTGAAGGGTGTTGAGGCACTGAAAAGATGTGTGGGTGCAGATGAGGAGCCAAAATTTTCCATCAAGATTTATTGGAAATTTTGAGCAAATTGTTGTAGCATCTACTCTTGTTGTTGGAGGGATTCATTCATCATTTCCTTGAAAGGATCGGATGCCTTGGTGTTGTCTACCATTTGAAGTCATTTGGAGCGAATAGGTGGATATTCTGTTGGTTCTATTTTCCACCCAAGCTTCCTATAATCTGACCTTGTCCTCGAGATCATACACTCTAAAGACAAAATGCTCTAATAGCACTGATTTAAAACTCGAAAGCTTTGGTTGAAATATAATTCAAGAAATAAGAACAAAACAATTCAAATAATGCTATCTCTAATAAGAGATGTTTTATTGATCAAATTTGCAAACCCAAACATATGCTTATCTCTAAGAAGAGATGACTAATTTCCATTCAAGTTACATCTTCATTTATATATGTTTTGAAGGTGTGGGGGGGATGTGGAAGGTCACCAATCTCGAGGTAGATGAATTGATTTAACTTTCATGATTTACAATAATATAGAATTCGAGGAATAACTATTTTTAGAAACTTAATATTTTTAGACTACACTACCAAAATTTAAGTTTAAGACACTTCCATTGGATTTCAAGGGGTCAAAATTCATCTATCAAATCTCCATGCCAACACATGACATTCCCCTTATTATTAACTTTCCAACAGTTCAAACGGTGAGTCAATTGGAGCTATGATGCAAAAGTTATGGCTCCCAGAAGTTATGTCGTCAATTAGGGTGGACCCATCACTTGAATTGTCATCTGAATTGTTGTCTTGATAATTCCTCCCTCCTTGAGAATCAATGGTCCCCATTGCATCAATATTTTTCATTAAGTGTGGTAGTTATACTTCGATTTGATTCCCGATGAATACTTGGAAGGGACTGTGATTTATGGAACTATGCAGGGCCCGATTGTTCACTATTTCTATCTGGCCATCAGTCTATCAATGGAAGGCCATGAACTTCTTCAACTTGGTATGTATTTACTTCTATTTTTGTGTTTTTTGTGTATTCAAGGCTATAACATCAGCCCTTTTGGATTCCTATAGCTTGAGCACCATGAGAAAAAATTTCTTTGCACTAATTAGAGAGACAGATGTAGAAGGTGGTACTTCTGGGACCCTGTAGCACCGTGTTCCAAGAGTGAGAGTGATCCTTCTAGTTCTCTATGCATATATATCATGTTAATCATACATGAATGGCTGACCAAAGATTACACCACAAACATTTAGATTGACCACATCACATAAGACCTCATCTTGGAAAGGTTGTATTGCATATGAGAGAAGACATTGGTGGGTGACACGGAGGTTTCTCCCTAGACTCAACCATCTAATACTATATGGTTTTGGGTGAGGCTTCATGTATAGATTTAGGATTTTCACAACATTAGCAAAGATTAAATTCTTTTGACTTCCACTATCAAGAATGAAATGTAGAGGCTTACATTTCAACCATAACTTAGAGTTAAACAACCTTTCCTTATCATCTAGCATCTCATCATGTGTCTGTGATGAAGCAACAATGGCTTCAAGATTAGCATCTATAATTTCTTCTTCAACCTCTTCGACTGTAGGGTCTATATGAGGTAGAGAAATAGCTGTTGAGGATTGTGACTCAGAAAGTAGTGATTTGATAGCTCGACATTCTTCTTTGGAGTGAGTTCCAAATTTATGATAATCACACCACTTCCCAGTCTTTCCTTCTTTTTGCTTCCAATTTTAGCCTTGTGTTTGACCTTTTTTGTCACTTTTCCATTTTGAAGACTGATTCTTTATATTCATTCTTCCATGCTTCTACTCAATCTTCACTACAGATTTGTATGCCTCACTGATGGTTTCCAAATTGAAGAGTTCCATTTCTCCCCATATGTACCATTGTAGTCCACCACGATATTTGAGAACCTTATGTTTCTCACTTTCTTGGATGCCCAATCTCGCAGATAGAGAATAAGAAATGTCAGTGTAATCTTGAACAGATTATTCCTTACCTTGGTGATGTTGATGCCACTCTATATACAGATCATCATATGCTCCAATGGGGTAGTATTCTTCCTTTACAGCATCTATGAAATCATCCCATGTAGGTTCTTTCTCAAGGCCAATATCATCTGCACTGAATCTCATTTTGTACACTTCCCACCAATTTTTTACAGGCAATGATGCTTTCAAAAGAGCAAAAATAATCTTCTCTTTATTGGTGAATTTATTTATAGAAAAATAAGATGACAATTAATCCAACCAATTTTTTACTGCATTAGCATTGATTTTGCCTTCAATTGTAGGGATATCAAAATTCACCTAAACCTTGAAGGGTGTTGGGGCACTGAAATGATGTGCGGGTGTGGATGAGGAGCCAAAATTTTCCATCAAGATTTGTTGGAGAATTTGAATGAATTTATGTAGCATCAACGCTTATTGTTTTTGGAGGGATTCATTCACCATTTCCTTGAAAGGATCAGATGCCTCAATGTTATCTGCCATTTGAAATCGTTTAGAGCGAATAGGTGGATATTCTGTTGGTTCTATTTTCCACCCAAGCTTCTTATAATTTGACCTCATCTTCAGGATTATACACTCTAAAGAAAAACCGCTCTGATACCACTGATAAAAAAAACAAAAGGTTTGGTTGAAAGATAATTCAAGAAACAAGAACAAAATAATTCAAATAATGTTATCTCTAATAAGAGATGTTTTATTGATCAAATTTGAAGACCCAAACATATGCTTATCTCTGAGAAGAGATGTCTGATTTCCTTTTCAGGTTACATCTTCATTTATACATGTTTTGAAGGTTTGGGGAGGATGTGGAAGGTCACCAGTATCGATGGAGATGAATCAGTTTGACTTCCACGATTTACAACAATACAGAATTCAAAGAATTATTATTTTTAGAAACTTATTATTTTTTGACTCCACTACTAAAATTGAAATTTGGGACACTTCCATTGGGGTTTAGGGGTTCAAACTTCATTGATCATATTTCCATACCATATCATGACATTCCCCTTATTATTAGCTTTCTAACGATTCAAACGTTGAGTCAATTGGAGCTACGGTGCAAAAGTTATGGCTCTCAGAAAGTTCTGCCATCCATATAGGTGGACCTATCACCCGAATTGTCATTTGAATTGTTGTCTGGATCATTCCTCCCTCATTGAGAAATAATGGTCCCCATTGAATCAATATTTTTCATCAAGTGTGGTAGTTGTACTTCACTTTGATTCCCGATGCATACTTGGAAGGGACTGTGATTTATGGAACTTTGCAGGGCCCAATTGTTCACCATTTCTATCTGACCATTAGTCTGTGGATGGAAGGCCATGAACTTGTTCAGCTTGGTATCTATTTTCTTCTATTGTTGTGTTGTTTGTGTAGTCGGGGCTATAACATTGGCCCTTTTAAAATCATGTGGCTTGACCACCATGAGAAAAAATTTCTTGGCACTAATCAAAGAGATAGATGTAGAAGGTGGTGCTTCTGGTACCCTCTAGTGCCGTGTTCCAAGAGTGAGAGTGATCATTCTAGTTCTTGATTCATATATACCATGTCGATCATACATGAATGGCTAACCAAAGATTACATCACAAATATCTAAATTGACCACATCACATAAGACCTCATCTTGAAAAGGTTGTACTGCATATGAGAGAAGACATTGGTGGGTGAAACGGAGGTTTCTCCCTGGACTCAACCATCCAATACTGTATGGTTTTGGGTAAGGCTTCATGGATAGATTTAGGCTTTTCATAACATTAAAAGAGATTAAATTCTTTTGACTTCCACTATCAAGAATAAAATGCAGAGGCTTACCTTTCACCCATAACTTAGAGTGAAACAACTTTTCCTTGTCATCTAGCATCTCATCGTGTGTTTGTGATGAAGCAACAATGGCTTCAAGATCAGCATCTATAATTTCTTCTTCAACGTCTTTGACTGTAGGGTTTGTATGAAGTAGAGTAGTAGATGTTGAGGATTGTGACTCAAAAAGTAGTGATTTGATAGCTCGACATTCTTCTTTGGACTGAGTTCCAAATTTATGATAATCACACGACTTCCCAGTCTTTCCTTCCTTTTGCTTCAAATTTTGGCCTCGCATTTGACCTTCTTTGTCACTTTCCCATTTTGAAGACTGATTCTTTATATTCATTCTTCCATGCTTCTACTCAATCTTTACTATGAACTTTAAGCCTCACTGATGGTTTCCAAATTGAAGAGTTTCATTTCTCCCCATATGTACCATTGTATGTACCATTGTAGTCTGCCACGATATTTGAGAACCTTGTATTTCTCATTTTCTTAGATGCCCAATCTCACAGATAGAGAATAAAAAATGTCAGTGTAATCTTGAACAAATTGTTCCTTACTTTGGCAAAGTTATTGCCACTCTATATATAGATCATCATATGCTCCAATGGGGTAGTATTCTTCCTTTACAGCATCTATGAAATCATCCCATGTAGTTTCTATCTCAAGGCCAATATCATCTGCACTGAATCTCCTTTTGTACACTTCCCACTAATTTTTGACAGGCAATGATGCTTTCAGAAGAGCAAAAGTAATCTTCTCTTTATCAGTAAATTTATTTACAGAAAAATAAGATGACAATTGATCCAACTAATTTTCTACTACATCAGCATTGATTTTGCCTTCAAATGTAGGGATGTAAAAATTCACTTGAACCTTGAAGGGTGTTGGGGCACTGAAAGGTTGTGTGGGTGTGGATGAGAAGCCATAATTTCCCATTGAGATTTATTGGAGAATTTGAGTGAATTGTTGTAACATCTATGCTTTTTGTTGTTGGAGGGCTTCATTCACCATTTCCTTGAAAGGATCAGATGCCTCAGTGTTGTCTGCCATTTGAAGTCATTTGGAGTGAATATGTCAATATTTTGTTGGTTCTATTTTCCACCCAAGCTTCCTGTAATCTGACCTCATCTTCGGGATCATACACTCTAAAGATAAACTGATCTAATACCACTGATTCAAATCTCAAAATCTTTGGTTGAAATATAATTCAAGAAATAACAACAAAATAATTCAAATAATGCTATCTCTGATAAGAGATGTTTTATTGATCAAATTTGCAGACCCACACATATGTTTATGTCTGAGAAGAGATGTCTAATTTCCATTTTGAGTTACATCTTCATTTATAGATGTTTTGAAGGTGTGGGGAGGATGTGGAAGGTCAGCAATCATGAGGGAGATGAATTGGTTCGACTTCCATGATTTACAACAATACAAAATTTGAGGAATTACTATTTTTAGAAACTTAATATTTTTAGACTGCACTACTAAAATTGAAATTTGGGACACTTCCATTGGGTTTTAAGGGGTCAAACTTCATTGAAAAAATCTCCATGCCATCTCACAATGTTTCCCTCATTATTAGCTTTCCAACGGTTAAAACGGTGAGTCAATTAGAGCTACAGTGCAAAAGTTATGGCTCCCAAAAGTTCTGCCATCAATTAGGGTGGACCCATCACCTGAATTGTCATATGAATTGTTGTTCAGATCATTCCTCCCTCCTTGAGAAGCAATGGTCCCCATTGCATCAAAAAATTTCATCAATTTTGGTATTTGTACTTTGATTTGATTCCTGATGCATACTTGGAAGGGTTTGTGATTTATGGAACTTTGTAGGGCCTGATTGTTCACCATTTCTATTTGACCATCAGTTTGTGGATAGAAGGCCATAAACTTCTTCAACTTGGTATCTATTTGCTTCTATTGTTGTGTTGTTTGTGTAGTCAGGGCTATAACATTGGTCCTTTTGGATACCTATGCCTTGACCACCATGAGAATAAATTTCTTGGCACTAATTAGAGAGACAGATGTAGAAGGTGGTACGTCTGGTACCCTATAGCATCGTGTTCCAAGAGTGAGAGTGATCCTTCTAGTTCTTCATTCATATATACCATGTCAATCATACATGAATGGTTGACTAAAGAGTACATCAAAAGCATCTAGATTGACCACATCACATAAGACCTCATCTTGGAAAGGTTGTATTGCATATGAGAGAAGGCATTGGTGGGTGACACAGAGGTTTCTCCTTGGACCCAACCATCTAATACTGTATGGTTTTGGGTGAGGCTTCATGGACAAATTTATATTTTTCACAACATTAGCAGAGATTAAATTCTTTTGACTTCCACTATCAAGAATGAAATACCGAGGCTTACCTTTCACCCATAACTTAGAGTGAAACAACCTTTCCTTGTCATCTAGCATCTCGTCGTGTGTCTGTGATGAAGCAACAATGGCTTCAGGATCAACATCTACAATTTCTTCTTCAACCTCTTCAACTGTAGGGTCTGTATGAGGTAGAGCAGTAGATGTTGAGGATTGTGACTCAGAAAGTAGTGATTTGATAGCTCGACATTCTTCTTTGGAGTGAGTTCTAGATTTATGATAATCACACTACATCCCAATGTTTCCTTCCTTTTCCTTTCAATTTTGGCCTTGTGTTTGACCTTCTTTTTCACTTTTCTAGTTTGAAGACTGATTCTTTATATTCATTCTTTCATGCTTCTGCTCAATCTTCACTGCGAACTTGTATGCCTCACCAATGATTTCCAAATTGAAGAGTTCCATTTTCCCCCGTATGTAACATTGTAGTCTGCCACAATATTTGAGAACCTTATGTTTCTCACTTTCTTGGATGCCCAATCTCACAGATAGAGAATGAAAAATGTCAGTGTAATCTTGAATAAATTGTTCCATACCTTGGCAAAGTTGTTGCCACTCAATATACAGATCATCATATGCTCCAATGGGGTAGTATTCTTCCTTTACGACATCTATGAAATCATCCCATGTAGGTTCTATCTCAAGGCCAATATCATCTGCACTGAATCTCTTTTTGTACACTTTCCACCAATTTTTTACAAGCAATGATGCTTTCAAAAGAGCAAAAGTAGTCTTCTCTTTATCGGTGAATTTATTTATAAAAAAAAAAGATGACAATTGATCTAATCAAATTTTTATTGCATTAGCATTGATTTTGACTTCAAATTTAGGGATATCAAAATTCACCTAAACCTTGAAGGGTGTTGGGGTACTGGAAGGATGTGCGGGTGCAGATGAGGAGCCAAAATTTCCCATCAAGATTTATTGGAAAATTTGAGTGAATTGTTGTAGCATCTATGTTTGTTGTTGTTGGAGGGATTCATTCACCATTTCCTTAAAATAATCAGATGCCTCGGTGTTGTCCACCATTTGAGGTCATTTGGAGCAAATAGGTGGATATTTTGTTGGTTCTATTTTCCACCCAAGCTTCTTGTAATCTGATCTCATCCTCAAGATCATACACTCTAAAGAAAAACTGCTCTGATACCATTGATCCAAAACTCAAAGGCTTTGGTTGAAAGATAATTCAAGAAACAAGAACAAAACAATTCAAATAATGCTATCTCTAATAAGAGATGTTTTATTGATCAAATTTGTAGACCCAAACATATGCTTATCTCTGAGAAGAGATGTCTGATTTCCAATTTGGGTTACATATTCATTTCTACATGTTTTGAAGGTGTGGGGAGGATTTGGAAGGTCACCAATCTCAAGGTAGATGAATTGGTTTGATTTCCATGATTTACAACAATACAGAATTCGAAGAATTACTATTTTTAGAAACTTACTATTTTTAGACTGCACTACTAAAATTAAATTTTGGTACACTTCCGTTGGGTTTTATGGTGTCAAACTTTATCTAGTGGAGCTACATGCCATCTCATGATGTTCCCCTCATTATTAGCTTTCCAACAGTTTAAACGGTGAGTGAATTGGAGCTATGGTGCAAAAGTTATGGCTCCCAGAAGTTTCGCCATCAATTGGGGTGGACCCATCACCCGAATTGTCATCTGAATTGTTGTCCGGATCATTACTAAAAGTGTAAGAGAGTATGACACATGGTTTAAAACTTTATTATCTAAATTTACATTTGATATTAATGTTTCTTATCATGCACAATGGTTTTTGAGAGGATTGTTACTATCCTTCCGATGAACATTGTCTTAATGGACTTTAACTAGCTCGTGCAAGGATTTAGAAGCTACTCTCTATGTTGAGGTTGTTATAAGTATTGATACTAAGATCAGTCATTTTATGGAATCCCAGATAGCTTCAATGTCATTGTAACTAGAGAAGTTGATAGCTAATAATGCACATGATACATGCAATGGTGTTTGGTGCACAAATTGTAAGTCTAAAGGGCATACACGAAGTAATTACCCATGCAGGAACATCTACACGATACTTAAATAGAAATGTGAAAATTTTCATGAAGAACATGATGTACATACTTATCCTCTTCTACATCAATATATGCAAACTAAAGTGTCTGACTATTATAAGATCTGTTATGCCTATACTCATGACACTAATGACTACCATTTGATTAGTGACATCCATGAAGTATGAGCGCATGTCACATACTAAACCTATGTAGCCAACAATCAAGACAATGATGACTACCATAGATGAGAAATAGGATGAGGAGGTGGTCATTTCACACCTAGGACATGTTATAAATGTGGACTCTAGACCACTACCAATGATATTATCTAGAATACCCTATATGTGCTCTCTACAAAAAAGACCACTAGATGGAAGAGTGCCTTGACTTATATATGACTATCACCAAGGAGCGGAATGAAAAGGGTGATGGTGTGATTTGAATTGATAAACTAAATTATCATTCCCATTCAAGCATCCCTATAATTCAATAGGTAAACATTACCACTTGCAATGGGGGATAGACTGAATCTACCTCTAATCCCATCGAGAAAGTGCAACATGAAGAAGCATGAGCAGGAAAGTATCTTGATGCCCAACAACAAAAGGATGTACTCCAAGATATAATGGAATTAGTCTAAGAACTTTAGGGATAGATTTAGTTCCTAAGAGATAAAGAATTAATGTAGTGTGCTACTATGTAAAGGGGTATTGAGCCTCAAAATATGGTACATGATGACTTTTAGGAATTATGTAAGTGCATGTTAGATGAGGATATTGTCACACAACTAAGAATTTGGATTAAGAATCAAGCCTGAGTACCAAATAAGTTTCACCCTCAATTCACTAGGTAGAGTGAGGATCATCACCTAAATCATGCTCGATAATAGGACTCTCCTAGTTCTTTTGCTCCTTTAGAAGATCGATAAATATTGGTTAATGCTACCATCGATGGATGGGTAATCTAGGACATACTTATAGACACTAGTGTAGAAGTAAATGTCCTTACTAAGGATGCATGGCATAATATGCCTATTCCAACATTACAACCTTAACCACATGTCTTGTTTATGGCAAATAAGACTCATGTATTACCTATCAAGGTCCTCAAGAATGCAACAATTGACATACTTGACGTACATTTCAAGGAATATTTTGAGGTTCTGGAACTAGCTGAAACTGAAGATTACCCATCTCTATTGGGATAACTTTGGTGCTATGAGAATAATGAAGACTTGAGATTCAAGAATTGTTACATTAATTTTGAGAACACTAATTAGCATGTTGTGATACCACTAGATAAAGCATAAGGACCTCTTTACATAAAGCCTATCAATGTTGATGAAGACATAAACCACATATATAATGTAACTATAAGGAATGATTAACAAATACATCCCACTCTAGATGCCATTATTTTATGGTCAGATACTCAGTCCCTTTCTGACACTACAAGCAATGCTTATAATTATTTGGCTCATGGTGACTATGAACTCACTGGTAGAGTATGTAGTACCATCAACAACCAAGAGAATATGCCACATCAATTCAATAAATGACACAAGTTCATTCACCTTATCACTATCCAAGTCATGAGAGGACCTATCATAGATACATGACTCAAAAGACTCGATAAGGCTCTAAGGTTACATGGATAGACGGAAGTATGAGACTTCATTCAATGCCTTAAAGAGTTTTAACACACCTATGTAGATCGTATCTGATCTTTGGTCCATCTCTTTGATGTCACAACCGCATGATGATGGTGAACCCATTGTGAACAACTCCTCCAATGGGATCATGTGTGCTCATCCTTACACCACTGATTACATCATGATAACAAAGTAAAGGGAACAGTCAATTCCAATAGAGTATAAGAACCTAAGCCCCACATAGAAGCTTGTGAAACAATGTGGAGGGTTGAAGAAACATGCCTATGAGAGTACTTATGGGAGAATTAATTTTATATAAATTTACATAACTAGGTAAGAACATGGTATGTTCATGAATAAAAACACATGGGAACCTGATTTTGGCATCTCTTAAAGGAAAACATGAAATTGGCTCTATTTTATTCTTATCCTAGAATGAATTTGTGCCTCACCCTCCAGGCCATACACAAAACAATTTTTGGTGACTCAAGTCCTATTGAAGATTATCTATAGAATATCCATCATGTTATTAAATAACCTATTCATATCTTCAATGAATCATTAGCACAAGTTTCCATGTTAGGACTAGTCCTTGATTAAGACTAATGCAAAGAAATACGTCTAGGTAAATAGAAGATAGTGTTTCACATGGAAGAAGGTGAAGGGTCTAAACCACATGACCTTTTGACAACACATTTGGATGTCCCTATGATTTATGACATAAGAGATGTTCATGATATTGGCAACAATTTAGACAACCTTTGCAATGGACCTATTCAGACTATTCAACACAACATCAACACAGAATGAGAACCAAAAATGGCAATGGTGGGAAACTATTAGAATAACACAAAGATTTTAAAAATATTTGAATTGTTAAAATAATATCAAGATGTCTTCCCAAGAAACTATAATGAAATGAAGGGAGTCCACCCATCCTTAAGGAAGATGCATATCAAGCTAGTTGACGATGTTCAACTAGTTAAAAAAAGACCATATAGAATGAATCCTAATTTATAGGCATGCATCAAAGAGGAAATTGATAGCATGTTATGAATCAAAGTAATCACCCCCATCAATGAATCTGAATGGGTCAGTCCCATGGTGATTAGTATCAATAAGGATAGACGTATCCATATTTGCATGGACTATCAAGTGCTTAATGCATCCTGTGTAATTAATCTCTTCCCAACTCCATTCATGAAGGGGATCCTTAAGGGTGTTGTTGCATGTGAGATATATACCTTCATAGATGGCTTCTTGGGGTACCATTAGGTCCAAATAGATGAATACCAACCCAAGAAAACATTCACCATCAAATGGGGATCCTTTGCATATACTATCATGCCCTTTGGGTTGAAAAATACCCTAACAATGTTTTCACAAATAGCAGGTGAAGCCTTTAAGGACTTCATCCATAAGTTACTTCAAGTCTATTTGGATGATTGGATAATTTATGGTTTGGTCAAGGACCATTGGTATAACTTGAGGCTTATGCTTGAGTGTTATTGAGTCTTATAAATATCATTGAACTAAAAGATGTACCTATATGTTATACCTTTTGGTGTGCTATTAAGATATATTATTTGTAAGGAAGGACTTCTAGTGGACCTGGTAAAGGTATCTATTATTCTTCACCTCCCAGCACCCAAGACTTAGCATGAGGTATGCACCTTTCTGGGCCATATAGATTACTATATAATATTCATCCATGGATATGCAAAGATTTTTTCACCCCTGGAGGAACTTCTAAAGAATAGTGATCATTTTATATGGACTTGCTCTTATAAAGAGGAGTTTGAAACACTAAAGGAAAAGCTGGTCACTACTCCTATCCTCTAGTTCCGTAATTAGATAAAACCATTCCATATCCATGTTGATACATCTGGCATGGATGTTTGTGTAATCCTTGCACATCCAGGTGAAGATCACCTAGATCATCTAATCTAATTTTCCAGTAGGAAGCTCACACCAATAGAAAAAAACTATACCACTATGAAATGTGAAGAATTATCGATGGTTTATGCTTTGTAAAAATTCAAACAATATCTATTAGCCACTTCTTTTGATTTTAGTATAGATCATGAGGATTTGAATTACCTTGTCAATAAACTTGTACTACATGGATATATCTCTCTTTGTATTGTGTTGTTCTAAGAGTTCCAATTTTTCATTATGGTGAAACCTAGGAAAGCCAATTGTGGACCTGACCACCTATTCCAGATTGAGAATGGAGAACCACCATGCACCATAGAAGATGATCTACTTGATCTATAGATCTTCCATGTTACATAGGTACCTAAAGAGTTGGAAGACATTGCATCATTCTTGACCACTAGCTACACGCTCGACTGTCTCACCTCATAGGAAAAAAGTAACTTGTGGTTCACATCATACCCTTTCAGCTTATAGGAGGCCATCTTTACAAAATGAGCCATGACGAGGTTATTTGATGTTGCGTAATATAACATGATATAATAGAGGTAATCTATGAAGTTCATGAGGGTATTTTAGGAGGACACAACATTGGAGAGGCTACCTCATGAAAGGTTCTACTAGATGGATTATGGTTGCCAACTCTTTTCCAAGATACTAAAGCATATGTTAGATAATGTGACATATGTCAACACATAGGAAAACCTAAGAAAAGGGATGTCATGCCTATAAAACCCATTCCTTCTAATAAACTATTTGAGAAATGGGCTATATATTTGGTTAGCCCCATCACTCTAGTAAGACAACAAACAGGTTCTTAGTACATTATTGCAACAATCAACTACCTTACACATTAGGCTGAAGTTGCACCAATAAAATATTTTACCATTACTACTATTGTGTGGTTCATCTGGGATAATATCATAACTTGGTTTGTATATCCCTTAAATTTCACCAGTGATCACAAAACCCACTTTTTGAATGAAACAATTTGCATTTTCCTAGCTGAGTTCATTATCTACACCATAAAGCAACACCATATCATCTGCAAGCCAATGGAACTACTGAGGCTTTCAACAAGATCCTAGGTACCACATTGATAAAGATATATAACATTGGTTGAATTGATTGGGATGATAGGGTGTATGTATGACTATGGGATTACTGCACAACCTACAAGTGCCTAAACAAAAGCAATCCATTCAACTTGGTGTGCAGCAAATAGGAAGTCCTACTGGTGGATTTTTTAGTACCATCTCTATGTATAAAATGATTAAGTCAATTGGATGAAGAGCCATCCTTGAAAGCATGCCTAGATACTTTACCACAATTTGATGAAGATCATTTTCTTGCTCATTAGAGCCAAGATGTGGAAAAGCACAAGTGAAAGGCATGGCATGATCACCATATAAATAAAAAAATATTATCTCGAAGAATGAATGTCTTGTTATATGATTCCAAATTTACATGCCACCCTAGAAAGATTTGAATCCACTGGGATGGTCTTTTTATAATTCATAGCATTTGACCGATTGGAGCATATCAGTTATAAAGGATGGATGGCCAATTCCTTCCTATGAACTATAATGGAAGCTGACTCTAGCTGTATTTCACTTTTAAATAGCTGAAGTATTGTAATCAATAAGGCTTATGCCATTAGTTTAGTATTTATTATTTTCAATAAAAGTGTTGCCTTTGTTTCACATAGATTTTATTTATGTAATTTCCTTTCAAAGTTTTAGTTATCTTTTCATGGAGGACCATGACTTGTTTTAGTGTTGGGTAAGAAACAATGTTTAGTAAGTAAAGCACGCAATTTATCTAAGCACATAGGGTTAGATAGACACACAAGGTACATGGGCACATAAGGTTCTTAGGGTATGAAAACATCAATTTTAAGCCTAATGAAATAGCCTTTTGAATTTAAATGTTACAAGGTCAATGATTAGCATTCAATCGTACCATGAATATCTAATAGCAAGTGGGCAAGGACAATGTTAGTGGGTTCCAAATATCTAATGAAGCATGTTTAATATGCATCGAAGATCAATGGTGAACATCAAGTCAAAAGTTAGAGGATCCTAAAATTGAACACATTAGTGTCAAGTCATATGATCTCAAGAACAAAATTCAAATCTAATGGCATACAAATGAGCTCGAGTCAGTGGATCTAGGCAAATGTATGGATTGCATTCACTTATACAAAATAGATCCAATGGCAAGCTCAAGGTAAAAAGGTCATCAGATCCCAAAATCAAGTGAGAAGATGCCAAGTGTCATGATTGCAAGAGCTATCAAATAAAACAATGAGATGGGTGTGATCTATGAAAAATCAAATCAATATTTCACATTCTATCTGGTAGAATCAGCTCCAATGGTGCATGATTGAGCATATGGCACAATTGTCATCTAATTCAAAGAAAGGTGCAAGATAAGACATGAAATTAATGTAGAAAGAATAGTTATGGCAAGGAATAGACCAATGATGTGATATGAAAAATTCCATTAAATGTATTAATTGATCAAAGTGAGGATCCAAGCATGGAGGTCGTTAAGGATTTACATTGATGACATGAATTGATGGGTGATGGGAAAGTGTTAAATGACGGATAACCCCCCCCCCCCCCCACTTTTGAGCTTATAAATAGGCAGGTTAAAATCTTTTTACACTTTACCTTTGTGATTAATTTAAGATTAATAAAGATGATGGACAAGCAATTACCAAAGCCAAGTCAAGTGAATCTAGAGCCAAGAAAAACAAATTCATTTTCATAGAAACCTACATAGGGCATTACAAAGTTGAGGATATGTATTACAAATCAGGTTTTATGAGAGAAACATAAGGTAGTTTCAAAATTTGCATGTTGTAGGTCTGTTATTTGAGGGTTCTCAAGCTCAAAAAGCTGAAGCAGTCATCCATAACCACATATCTTTTGGAAACATTAGACGGCCACATGTCAACCTTCGAGATCCTTGAAGGGTTATCTATCCTAATAAAAAGGTTAAAAGGATTGAACCCTTGCTAACAATACTGGAGGAAGAGGAGGTGAGTGGAGGAAATTGGGTTCCTATTAGGGAAGAAACACTAGAAGAACAAGTTAAACATGCATAAGAAGAAGAGGAAAATATGGTGCAAAAATTAAAGGCTCAATCGTCCTCAACATAGAAGTCCCAATCATCCCTATCCCCATCTCTATTGATAGAAGAGATGCAATATCCAGAATTAATGTTGCACATAAAAAATTAGGTCTCCAAGGTTTCCATTTGCACCATATTCAACTACAATCATCAAAAACCTAGAAATAAGATTGAGCTTCAAAATGACTACCGTGTTGAGCATTAAAATACCAAAAACTAAGTGGTGTTCAATCTTAAGATCTTCAACTAGCTTAACATTGTAGGGCTATTCTAGCTTTTCAATTTACCATATTTTGAAAAACCCATAGAGGTGGTAGAATTCCTTGTCTCACACATCCATGATGATTACATCTACTTTGTTGGGTGTAGTATGAAGATCATGCTCAAAAGCATCAACAAGTTCATGGAATTACAGTGTTCAGGGTTGACCATGATTGATGACTTGGCAGACACTAAAGAGGTCTAAAATACTATCATGATGCTCATGTATTAGAAGTAAGGCCACATCATGCATATCAAGAACCTATAGGATCCCACCCTCTATGTTATGGAAAAGATAATTATGAGCAAGATTAGTGGGACTGATTGATGTAAAGAGGTTGATATGACACACCTCTATATTTCTCACCAGGTCACACAGGGGATGAATTACAACTAGGCTATGTACTTCACCCAAAATATTATTGAAGATGCAGAGAGGACCTATCAGATGGCTAAGTATAGGTTCCCATGGGAGGTATTCCTCCTCTTAATGGTTTTTGATAATATTGGTATGTTGGATTATAGCTCAAGAGCACTGAAGTGGGTATACCCTCCCACACATAATTCCCCTACTAAATGCTACAAGGCATTCACATGCCCCCAACACATCAACCCATCATAAAAGTCAAGATGAGGTACTAGTTTTATGGGACGAAGGTAACATTCAAGAATGAGTGGTGCATTTTGAAAGACTTGCCCTCTTTGGCTATGGAGCAAGCACAGTTTGTCATGAAGAAACACTTCTCCCTTACATGCATCAAAATGAACCCTTTTTGAGAACTCTCTGCATGGCTCAAGTTATCATATGGCTTCTCAACGTGGTACTTTGAAGACTCTGTGAACTATATTTATGATGCAAAACCCATTATCCTAGAGGCCAATAAAATAGACTTGGAGATTCGCACCCTCCAAAAAATGTTTGTCTATTTAGGTAAGAAGGCCTATACATAAAAGAGGGAGATAGAATTGAATGACATCAAGGTCATGTAGATAATGGTGGGAGAAAAAGTTCACAACTTATTCTACATGTTGTGCCCCTAAAAGGATCCAAAGGGTAGGGACCCTTAGGAGAAGCTTCCATCAAGACCACCAATGAAGAAGAAGTGGCCAAAACCTAATGCCAGAACAAGTGGATAACATGATTCATAGAAGAGGAAAAAGATGGTCTAGGCACCTCAACCATGCCCACCTCCACTGCAACCATCTCCACTATGCCCCTGACAACTTACACTATGCCTCTCTCCATGACATCACCCTTCTCTATCCCTACCTCATCCTTCTCCACACCTCACCCATCTTCTCCCGTGTGCCCTTCCCAACCATGCCCTTCTCCACCAAACTCTTCTTCTCCCTAGCCTTTTCATCCACTTTCACCTCCACCTTCTCTACCACATCCACCATCTGCCACTAAAGTAACTCCACTCCACCACCATCTCCCCCAAGGGCTACTACTTCAATAATTGCACATTAGCAATATATGAGGCCAGTGTCCTAATAGGATATTCTTGAAGTATGGGTTCACAACTTGGATTCTGACTCTAAGATGATTCCATCCCTAATACAAGAGGAAGTCACCTCTGATAACTCGTTACTTGATATAGAACCACTCTATGGCAAAGAGGAGGATAGTGAGGAATAAGAGAGTGAAAGGACCGGTAGTAGTGTCTCCATGGTTATCAATAGAGAGGCCACCTTAAGACATGACCCTAGTAAGCAAAATGAACTAGTTAGGTCCATGAAAGATCCTGGTGATGATACATCTATCAATTTGTGTGAGTGTTATTAGTTTGGTATATCTAATAGGATGCTCTATTTATGGATGCACTTTATTTCTAAAGAGGCAACATTGGAAACAAGGAAGTAGGTGTCCTTCCTTTTGGACATGTATAATGAGGAGTGAGAATTTGAGATTCCCCATGATAGCCTCTCTTTGTAACTGGATACTCTTGTGCTACCTAAGCCACTATGGGTGGATCCTTAAAACATTCCCCCTTTAAGTGAGCATGGAATTTTTAAATATGGCATTAGAGGTCATGTGATAAAATATTTTGTCATATTCTGATGCACACACTCTTAAGAGAAAACATGCCAAAATTTTGGGTATATAAAGAGGTTGTCTCTAAACAAGTGCTCGTCAAGGAAGTGGCCACTCTAAATCAGTAGATCCATGAGGCCACAAAGGCAAAAGTGAGAGCTTTGAACCTCTGTAAAATAATTTTTCAACAAAAATCATTGATGGTAGATGGCATACCTATTAATGGGGATGCCATAGGAAAGCTAGAGACCTTGGTGAACCTTTTGATAAAGTTATGCAAGGAATAACTCGTGGTGAAAGATGAGGGACTGGAGTTAGTAGAGGAGTTCACCATGGCAGTTGAAGTCTACAAGCATACCATAGAGAATATTGGAGAATATATCCCCATTTTGGATGAAATTTTATTACAACTTATGCACCTAAATAAAATCTTGGAGGCCTAGCTCCAAGCTGAAGAAGCCTAGAGGTAGTAATTGGTTGATCTTGCACTCCTAATAAAAGACTATGCAAAGCACAATAAGGAATTCAAGGATGTGGAGATGATGGAGGATACAATAAATACACATAATCAATATCTGAATTCAAGTTTTATATCCCTCCAAGGATAGGTTGACAAAGAGGTTTCAAACACTTAAAGATGTCCAAAAGGATGCCACCACATCCCTAGATGAACTAGTCAAGAAGGCCAATGAGACCTCTAGCCAACCTGAGAAGATGAAGAAATCAAAGGGAACCATCGAAGAAATAACTACCAAGGTGCTCAAGGCATTGTCACATTGGGATAATTTGAAGGAGATCGAGCAAATGAGACCCTAGTTTTTGATAAAAGCTACTAGTAAAACTTAGTCTTGGTGGACTAAGAGTGTAGTATGGGGTGATGTTGGCCCCAAATTTTGGCTTTATCCATTTTTGGTGTAGAACTGGCATGGTGGGGAAGAACCATGGTGTAGAATATGATAGGTGTAGAAGCACCATGGCAAAGAAATAATAGGGCATGAAAGAATAATGATGGGAAAAGACTAGCGTGAGAGGACCTAGTTAGAGGATGATGAGTCACAAGGAATAGAAGAACAAAGGACTCATAATGGAAGTGAAAGACTAGGGGAGTGCATGGGAAGTGATAGTAGTTATATAATGATTCATACGGGTCACCCATACCTTATTCATAGGAAGTGTTACACTGGCCTATAAGGAGAGAAACACTTAAAATCAAAACTCTAGCATACTATGATGATATAAGGGGCATAGAAACCCGAGTCTTTAGGAATAACTAGTTGATTGAGTGTCATGACTCTCAGTATATTGAGAGTATATTGATGATTTACTCTAGTCATTAATGTTGTAAATACTTGGTTAGGTATAAATAAGTATAAATACCCCTATTGTAATCACTATGATGATGGACTTTTTTCCTTTTGATGTTGAAGCATAATATGAGTGCTGGTCATTATATCATTTCCTGTGTTCATGATGAATGAATGTGTTATGCTAAATAGAGCATAACGATTAGAATTAAGTATGTAATCTAATCTATCTCTTATGTTTCAAAGTAATAACTTAGACTAAGAATGTTAATAGTCTATGTAATCATAATGGTTGAGTTTGGTAATTCTAGGAACAAAATAGTTTGCATATAGTTTTATATAGTAATCTTTTAAATACATAATAGGAAAGAATATGACAAAGATATTAGCACTGTGCAACAAAACCTACATGAATTGGTCTTTCACTATGCGCTTAGGGTCAGCGTGCAAGACCATAGTCTTGCATGAAAGGGATAGTGTGTTAGCTTTTTGGGCTAGACTCCATCACCAAAAGCTATAATAATATTAAAATCCCCAACAAAATTCAATATCAAATTCATTCCCAAAGCTGGAGATCTTGAGCTTCTTACTAGTTAGAGGTTAATAACCTTGCTCAATGTCTCTTACAAGATTATTGCCAAGGCCCTCACCAACTACATTCAGCTCATCCTACCTTCTATTGTTAGACTAGAGAAAATAGGATTTATTAGAGGGTGATATATTTTGGATAATCTTATTGTGGTCCAAGAAGGCATGGCTTGAACCCACTCCTTTTTTGAGATAACTATTTTTCTTAAATTGGACTTTGAAAAGGTTTATGAAAAGATTGAGTGATAATTTATTCTTTTCATGCTCAGGCTCTTAGCGTTGGCCAATATTTCATTTATGTGATGGAGAATTTACTTCATAATGCCTCAACCTCCCTCACTATCAATAGACATCAAACTGTGGGGATCGAGCTCTAGTGATTTACTCACCAAGATTGTTCCCTTACTTCATCATTTTATGTTTTGTTCATTGAAGTGTTGGGTTACCTCTTGGATTTTAAGGCTTCTCAAAGGCGTATTTGTGGCATTATTTTCCTAATCACACCTTTCATCTCATAAATGGCAAATTTACAGATAACACCTTCCTCATGTTTGAAGATAAATAGGCCACTTTTAATTAATATATTCAATGCTTAGACATCTTTTGTCTAGATTCCAGCTCCAAACTTCAATGGAGGAAAGCCCAATCTTTTCATCAAAGCATGATGCCTATGCCTGAATGGCTTAGGAAGTTTAATTGGTAATGGATTTCTCAGTGGAATAAATTCAAGTTCTTGGGCATCCCCTTCACTTTTGATAGCGCATCGGCTAAGATTTGGCAGTATGTCCTCAACAAGATTGAAAGTAAGATTATGTATTATATTACCAAGCCCCTATATCTAATGGGCATGTTCTAGATTTGTACCAAGGTCTTGGTTGACACACATGTTTACTATTCCTCCTATTAGGCCCCCTCCAAAGCCTCTTATGATAATATAGCCAATTCTTTTAGATATTTCCTTTAGACCAATTCAAATAGTGCTCAAGGATTTCATTGACACCTATCAGCAAAGTATGGACTTGTGTGTTAAGTGGGGTTTTTAGACTATTCAGGGCAATGAATCTTAGAAAATTATTCTTCGACATTGTATCCTTTTGGCCTCTCCCTATAGTAAAAACAATTGGTAGAATATTGGCTTTCAATCCCTCCTCATCATTATTGTGACTGTTAAGATTATTATCTCCTTTGTAGTAAAAATTATATAGAAGGATCTCGAAGTAGACAAACCCCACTTGAAGTAGGTAAGAGATGGTTTTTCCATAGGATTATCTTTTAATGACCATAACTTATGGTGGTCTCTTATTATCACTAATTATTCCATTCTCCTGGCTAAATTGCATGGTATTAAAGCTCTACAATTATTCTGCAAAGGGATTCGCACTATCCATGATTTGGTCACTTCGAGAGACTAGATTCCATAGCCTGATTTAAAAATCAATTTTTAATTAAATAATGTGGACTTACCTTCCATAATTTACATTCAATAATTAATCCCTGATGTTATGCTACATAATATTGCCCTACAGCCTCCTAGGGCCTAGTGGAAAGGCTGGAGGTGGAACTATGATACATGCTTTAAAATCTACTCTCTTGGACTTCTTTATCAGGTGATGAGTCCATTATCTTTGGCTCTCAACAATCTCAATAGGTTTTGGGGCCTCTATTCCTCTCCCAAGACTTGGCTTGTCCATTTGAATCTTGTGTGGCACCCTGGCTTGGAGCCCAAGGTGGTTTATTTCTTATGGTGTTTAATTTACAAGGAACTCCCCCTCACTGAGAGGCTACTCCACCTCTACATTTCCTAACCCTTTTGTTTAACTTGAAAGTGACCAGAATCTTTTACACATCTATTTTGGTTTTATCTTAAAGCTCAATCTACCTGGAGATGGATTAATTCATTATTATAACCTTATCATCATAATGCTTTATCTTGGCATCAAGTGCTTTTGGGGGATTTTTTTAATTGGTCAGTTCTATTGACTTTATCTATAATTTCTTTTGTGCTATCATCCTCTTTCATCTTTGGAAAGCTATAAATAATTTTATTTTTAATCACGAGGCCTGTGGAATTTTATTTTCTATTAATAAAAAGGTTATTTTTATTTCATCATTTAATTTTCAAATTGAAGCACAAGTTGAGAATATGGCATTGGACCTCTGCCACCTGTAGGATCTTCTTGACCACTAGAAGAGTGAGAAGAATTCTACCAGATGGCTCATCCCACAGTCCACCACCACCTCCTCCCAAGAGGTGTAGAAGCAGAACTCAATCCTGAATCAAGAGCCACTTTTTGCCTTTCCCTCCCCTAAGGGGTGGTTGGAGTTCTCATATAAATTCTAATGTTGGTCCTTGATAATAGTCTCCAGTAAGTGTATTGTTCCTCTGTATCCCACTAATGGTTGGCCTGTCAATATTCATGATGACACGTGGATCGCTGAAATGCTCTGGAGATTCTTGATGTGGAACCACCTGTTTGGTTGGCAATTCCCAAGGATGACCCTCTACCTCTACCTATTAGGTTAGTTGCCTAAAATTAATTTCTTGATAGTTGGTTATTTGTAGTTTTTGTCACCATGCTTTGGCTGGCTCTTATGATGTTTTGAGTTGGTTTTGTCCTCCAGAATGGATTCTGAATTGTGATTTATCCCATGACATTACTTTGTAACCTTCTATAATTATATTTTTTATTTAGTATAATGTGAAACGTTTCAATAACAAATTGTTCATGTTGAAGTAGCACGCATTTTTCTAGGATTAAAAGACAATCAATAGTATAATAGAATTGGCGTAAAGATGTATAAAATTAGACATGCATTCTAAAAATCAACTCTTATTTTTATAAACTCTGAAAGCATAAAAATTATTATATGTAATCTCTTGAGTCTAATAAAAAAACTCACTAAAAATACAAACAACAGACCAAATGTGAATAAGTGTTAAATAATGGGTTGAACATAACAATACCTTTGAATCCTTTAATCATAAAGAAGTTTTTTTCCAAAATACAAATAAAGATGTAATTTAAGGATAGTTATAGATGACTAATATATTAAAAAATAAACTAACTATTTAAAAATGGATTGGATTCCAATTTTAAGATGAAAAAGGTTAATATGTAACATCTATAAAAGGCACAATAAAATATCTCTTGTGTCTCAGATTTATAACTTTGAGCAAATCCTTGTTATTTTCCATCAATACGTTATATGGTTTTCAATTTATAAACAAAATCACATCACATTTGAGATTAATATTGAATCAATATCTTATAAACAATTTGTGTTTCCTCATGAGGCAACATGCATAAAATAGAGGTATACTCACTAGGAATTAAGATTTTTTTGGCTTTGTTTTCTATCATTTTTTTTTATCAAACTCATTTATTGTGATACAACACATTAACATATACAAATGTGAAAAGATAATGTTCACCACATAAATTGTAGCTATATTTTCTAACATTAGATGTTTTAAGAATTAAGTAGGCCTAACGATGCATACTCAAGACACACACTTAAGGGCATAGTAGATCTCAACTATAAAATGCTACCTTTTAATCTAGTGCAGTTAGATGCACAAACTTTTAATTCCTTTTCCTTTTGATCAGTGTTCGTCTTTAAAGTATTAACATTATTTGGTGGTCCTCATGTTTTGTGGATCCCATTTCAATTATTTCAAATCTAATTGTTCTAAAAAGTAGAATTTTATATAAAATATATTTGTACGTATGTATTATGCATGTTAAAATCAATAATACAATCCATTATAGTTGTCTTTTTAATACAATTTTTTCATTTTTATTTTAATTAAAAAATCTATGAGAATAACAATTTGTATGCTCAAGTAAATGCTTGCTTTTTATATATTTCACAATAATTACATATGAAAATATTGCATACCAATTGTTTCCAATATCTAGTAATCGTTTATAAAAAAAATTAAATGTAAATGTAATGAAACTAGTCTTTGAATCAAACTTCAACGTGTTCCCGCAAGGACAAACTTAAAAGGGTCTCTCCTCATATCCTTTTGTCATCATTAGGAGGTTACCTTATGCACCCTAAAGCCTTGTACTCCCAACTCTTAACTATAGGGAGCACCAATGGGTCAAGATAAGGTAAATGTGGATAAGAAAAAAGGTGATAAGCTTAATTAGAAGGCTCAACCTAAAAATCTTTCATACAAAAAAGAAATTTCACTCACATTCAATTCAAAACCACAAGAAATCAGATTCAATAACACACTCATATATATGTATGTATAAAGTCTACATAATATTTTCAATACTTAGTAAAGATCTCAAAATATAGGTATATAAGTATGTATAAAAGCTACATAGTATTTTCAATATTTAATAAAGATCTCAAATCACTCATTGTGGATTGGGATTAAGACTCTCCACTCTATGGAGTGGGAGAAAGAAGAATTTGGAAGGCCTTCCCTTTTCCAAACCCTTATCATCTTTCATGTGAAGATTTTATAACATAAGTATTCCTATTTTTCAAATTTCAAAGAATAAAATCATGTAAAAGAAATTTTGAACATTGTTCCTATACCTATTTCTTATTCTATAAAAATTTATATCATACAAATAAACTACGTCAAATTAAACATCATAACATTAAAATTCCAAATCACAAAATAAGTTATAAAAATAATCCAAACATAATGAAAGATTAAAAAAAAAATCAGAGTGGCCATAAACTCAACCATTCCAAATAACAAGAAAAAGGGAGTAAACCAAATGACCATACAACCCCTTAAAAATATATACATATACAATAAAACGTGGATACAGAATGATACTAAAAATGGTCTTATCAAATGGGGACAACTTTAACACCTCCAGCTGCTAAAGTCATGTAAAGCTTAACTCATGTACTGTAATGATAACATACATCCCTTATAATTAAAGGCCACACATTCTACTGCTAGATAGTGCCGAGAAGTCAAGAACATAGCCCCGATAATGAATTACTGTTTGCTTTCGAAAAGCAGATCCTCTCTTACCGACGGGCTTGACTTTATTTATTATGAGTAATATATATATGAAAGATAATATATTTTATTCTTAAACAATAAAGTAAACTTTAATTCAACAATATCATTCAATTATTATATATTTTTTATTATATTTCATCAATATATCATTTTTTTCAATGAAGTTTTAAGAATTCAATTACTTTGTTTTCTTCAAGTTCGTTAATTAAATTATGTAGACCATATTTTAAATATATAAGTTTTTAATATATGTAGGAATGATTTCCTTCCTTAAATTTGAAGATACGATCCACTTCCATGTCAGATTGTAGAGTGTAAAATATAGCAATTGATAGTCTCCCCTTAATCATGTTCATAATTACATGATGTTCAATGCTCTTGTATCTTCTATTGCTAATTAAAGCTTATAAACATTTGAATAATTTCATTTTAACAGATACAATATAAGTAATAGAAATATCTAGTGAAAATTTCACAAAAATATCTAAATAGCATAAACTTAGTATTTGAGTTGAGATGTAACCAACTAATCTAAAAGATGAATTTAAATTAACACTAAACAAAAAGGGAAAAGGTTAATTTACAAAGATCTCATAAAAATATGCTCAAAGAAAGCATTGACAATTTTTAGCAAAGTAGATGCTCCTCTATACTTTAATACTAGTGATTTCATAAAAAGCATTGATAATTTCTCCACCATTTTAGCTAAAATGTATAAGAAATAAGTTAGATAACTAGACATTCCTTTAAAAAACATTATGACTTCTAAGTAGATTTTGGGATTGCTTATAATAGTAAGGGCAATCTAAATCTTAAAAGAAAAAAAAAAAAAAAAAAAACATTAAAAATGTAGAATATGCAATTTCTTTAGTCTAAAAAAAAACGCGATCAAAATACAACCAACACACTAAATATCAGCAACTGTTAAATAGTAGGTTGAACACAATGATACCTTTACATCCTTATACCATAAAGTAAAAATTGGAAAGAATTCTAATAAAGACATAATAAGGGTACTTATTGATGACAAATAAATTTTTTAAAAAAAAAAAACTATATAAAAGGGGGATTGGATTGCAATTTTAAGATGAAAAAGATCATATATGTAATTATTCAAAGGCACAATAAAATCTCTCCTACATTTAAGATCTAAGGTTATTAAATGTTTATGAAATATTTATATTGCATATTGATTGAGATCATATTATCCATAACATAAAAAAGTGCCTTAAAAGTAGTTTCAAGGTGCCAATCTAATTAATGGTAAGACCTTCCATTCTAAGACCATTAAATATTTTCTCTTCACTTTATATATAATTTAATATTTAATATTCTTTTTTTATTAGAAATGGGAATGGAATCTTTTTGAAGTCCGCCATGGAAGGTACCTTAGTTATGATATGTAAGGTAGGTTATATTATATGAGACCATCTCATACTCTAAGTATGTAAGAGGCACATAACTATTGTTCAAATGTGAGGCATTCTTACAAGATTTGATCTTTTGATCTCCTTATAAAGAGTACAAGTTCTTCACCATAAAGGCGATTCGTGGATGTAAAAAAATAATTTAATATCCCGTTTCAATTTTATCAAAAAACTCAAAAATATGCTAAACTTGGTCAATCTACCAACCCTACAAGCTATATATACCTAAATCTAGTCATTAGTATTTGAGAGTGTTAATTCTTGGCATACTTCAAGTCACTTGACTTGTGCTCATATTCAAAGTTCTTATTTGTCATTCTTAAAACTATTTATCTCTATATGAGCTTGACCCCTATATTTTTCATTGTTACTACACAAGAGTTGTCATGTTATTACTCATATTACTTTATATCATCTCTTAAAATGTTTTTGGCCTTAGGTTAACCGTCCCTACTTCTCAGGGCAAGTCTAGTGAAGGTGAACAACTTAGGAATATTGACTTGTCCAACTATCACTATGTTGTCCCCACAACAAGTTTATAAAATTTGAAAAATCCATAAGGTCAGTGCACATCACTTTTAGGATGGTCTATCATGATATTTTACCTAATTAAACTCATATAAATATAAATTAGTGTCATTCATTAACCCTTAGCTTGACATTATTTATTAACCAATTATACATTATTGCATATTAAATAAATTTTCTCTATTCTTTCCAAATTCAAGATCATTCACTAAGAGTAGTCACAAGCGAAGTCAAAATCACCTTAAGTCAAGTCAAGAGCAAATATTGTTTAGTAGCAAAATGAAATTATTATTTGCTTACAAATAATGAAGGAACACAATTGTAAAATCAAATCAAGTGAGAGAACTACATGTTGTTTCACTTTTCTCCTTGAATTATTGGATATGTCAACAACACTTAGTCACATTAAGGTATCTAAGGTTAGCTCAACCCAACCCCTTCCCATGTCCCAATTTACATTGTTTACAAGTGTACAACTAGGATTTGAAGCAACAAGAATAAAAATATGTTAGTGGTATCACTTGGTGATCCTAGCTCTGATACCAATTGTCAGGATCCCAACTCCTTAAGAGTACACTTGATTACCTTTGTATAAGCAACTAAACACGGAATTTAACTAGAAGTAATATGTAACTAGAATTCAGAAACAGCATAGAATATGAGAGATAATACAATCTTGTATTAACACTCTTCCAGAAGGAAATACAATGAAGAAATCACACTCTTCCCACACCTCTTGGGCATACCAGTAATTCTCCCTCAAGAGTTTTCTCTCTCAATTACAAACCAATCAACTCAAACACAGAGTTATTGTTTCCACCAGTCAGTAACAATACTGCCAGTCCACCAAGTACTCAAAGTACTCCAAGTAGATCCCCCTGATCTTGCTCCTTGTTGTGTTGCAGATCTCCTTTGACCTTGCTACCCCACAGATCTCCTTTGACCTTGCACACACACACACACACACCTACAGATCAACTGATCTTACTTACCATGTAGATCTTCTACCTGATCTTGCACAACTTGCAGATCAACCTGGTCTTGCACACTTGCAAACCTAGATCTTACACACCTGGAAGAACCCTTGTCCTTGCGTTTGCAAGTCCTTATGATTCTACACCTAGAAGAACCCTTGTCTTTGCCTTTGCAAGTCCTTATGATTCTACAACTTTACAATACAGCCCCATGGGTCTCTTAAATAGATCCCATACAAACAATAATTAGACTTTCCAATTACAATAATTAGAAACGCAGACTCAAGACTAAAATTAGTCTTTACATGCAAACTAACTGTCCATCTAAAATTAGACCAATTCTGGAACACACAGACGACCGACGTCAGTCACTGTCTGTCTGGAGATAACTGACGTCGGCTGATCCATGATCGATGTCGGTAGCTTCCTGTCTACTCCTGACCGATGTCAGTTGGCCTGACCAACGTCAGTTACTGTGACACTCAACAACCTCCTCCATGTTTGCATACCTGTGAAGCTTTTAGCTTCACAACCTAACAATCTCCCACTTGGAGATAAATAGCTGCACCTGTACCTGTACATTGTCTAATTTTATTTCCTGGCTTGTATCCCTCTTCAAGTTCAGTCTTGAAGACCAACCACCACAAATCTTGTGGTGCTTCCCATGTCATCTAAGTAACCTGCCATATCCAAATCTACATACCCATGTAGAGAAGTGCCTGACCCTGCATAGCATGTATACCTACTGCTAGTCCCTCTCAGATACCTGAGAATCCACTGAACTGCTTTTCAGTGCTCCTTTCTCGAATTGGCCACAAACTTGCTGACAACTCCCACTGCTTGGGTAATATCAAGTCTAGTGCTCATGTACTCAACCTCATCATGTGATTTGGTACACTGTTATGTGAACTATCCATCCATAGGTGTGCTAACCAGTTCTGCATCCTGCATATTGAACCTCTCCACTACCTTATTCACATAATCATCTGAAGACAAAATCAACATGTGACTTTCCCTGTCTCTAGAAATACTCATGCCAAGGATTTTCGCTCCTCCTAAATCCTTCCTAGCACACCTCTGAACTAATTTTACCTTAGCTTAGCAAATCCCTGCATGTATGAACCTGCAACAAGCATATCATCCACATACAATAACAGGATAATGTCGCGACCATTATCCAACCTGGTAAAATAAACACAATGGTTACATTGACATTGACTAAAGCCATGCTTTGTCATACCCCTGTCAAACTTGTACCACTGTCCTAGAGCTTGCTCAAGACCATATACCCTGGCATTATATCTCACATGTCCATTCTCTCCTTTCTTTAACCTAGGAATCCATTCATCTTTCAGTGCTTTCATCCCGACTGACAACTCTACCAAATCTCCCATTTGGTTCTTTCCCAAGGAATCAACTTCCTCATTCATGCCATGCTCCCACTGTTTCCTGGATTCTACATGCATTGCCTCTTCAAAACTTCCTGGTTCTTGACCATCAGTGAGCAATAAGTTCAAGTAGTATAAAGAAGGGCAATAATGAATTTGAGGCTTACTTACCCTTTTAGTCCTCCACATGGGTGTTTGAGACTCCTTGACAGCTTACTGTCTGCCCAAAATTCGTTCTCTGGTCGACCTTGGTTTGCACCCGATCGATGTCAATTCCACTTGATCACCGATGCCAGTTCCCTGATTGACATTGGTGTCCACCTGGTCACTAATGTCAGTTCCCTGACCGACATCGGTCTCCACCTGCTCAACACCACCAACTTTGGTTTGCACATGACCGATGTTGGTACCTGCCTATTCGATGTCGGTTCTCACTTGATCAACATCAATAACTGTGTTTTCCTGTGAGTGATGACTTTTACCCGCAAGCTCACTTTGGATCATAACCTTGTCCAAACTGCCTTGCTCAAAATTATTCAGCCCCTTGAGCTGATCTCTGTCCATCATCTCCTCCATGAAAACCAAGGCTTTCTAGTTCTTAAGTTTGTCAAAGACATCAGACTTCCTCTTAAGAACATGCATCCCCTTCTTATTCATGTGACCAAGCCTACAAAGCCACATCTTTACATCTACATCTAAAGTAGATAAATCAGAAAGAGAATCAGTAATACAAGTAGATAGATAAAGAGTACCTACTTTCTTATCACATGCTAATTCAAGTGGACCCTTGGAAACTTTCCAAGATTTTGCTATGAGAGTAACTATGCAACCCTCATCACCCAACTTTTCTATAGAAATTAGACTCCTCTTCAGGACTGGGACATGCATGACATCCTTCAACACCCATGTGTTGCCCGTCTACAATTTCAGCCGTACTTCCCCTTTGCCAACAATTTGACAAGGCTCACCAACCCCTAAATAAATCTTTCCAAAGTCTCCATGGACATAATCATGGAAAAATACTCTATTTGGGGTTACATGGAAAGAGGCAACAAAATATAAAACCCAAGATTCTACTTTATCCAAGGAACATACAAGATCTTGTGCAACAATACCTGCAACATCTGCTTCTTCATTTCCTTCATGTTGATCTTCTACCAACCAACAATCTTTCTTTACCTGCTCTTTCTTTCCATAATACCGTAATTGATAATTCTTGCCATTGAATTCCTCCATTCTTAGTTTACTTTCTTCTGCCATTGCTTTACTCCCACTCAATTAGAAACCCCTGAGAGTGACCTGTAATCAACAAACACTTAACACGCTCTGATCACCTGTTAGTGTACCTAACCTGGCTCTGATACCAATTGTCAGTGGTATCACTTGGTGATCCTAGCTCTGATACCAATTTTTAGGATCCCAACTCCTTAAGAGTACACTTGATTACCTTTGTATAAGCAACTAAACACAGAATTTAACCAGAATTAATATGTAACTAGAATTTAGAAACAACACAGAATATGAGAGACAATACAATCTTGTATTAACACTCTTCCAAAAGAAAATATAATGAAGAAATCACACTCTTCCCACACCTCTTGGGCATACTAGTAATTCTCCCTCAAGAGTTCTCTCTCTCAATTACAAACCAATCAACTCAAACACAAAGTTGTTGTTTCCACCAGTCAATAACAATACTACCAGTCCACCAAGTACTCAAAGTACTCTAAGTAGATCTCCCTGATCTTGCTCCTTGTTGTGTTGCAGATCTCCTTTGACCTTGCTACCCCACAGATCTCCTTTGACGTTGCACACACACACCTACAGATCAACTGATCTTACTTACCATGTAGATCTTTTACCTGATCTTGCACAACCTACAAATCAACCTGGTCTTGCACACCTGCAAACCTAGATCTTACACACCTGGAAGAACCCTTGTCCTTGCCTTTGCAAGTCCTTATGATTATACACCTGGAAGAACCCTTGTCCTTGCCTTTACAAGTCCTTATGATTCTACAACTTTACAATATAGCCCCATGGGTCTCTTAAATAGATCCCATACAAACAATAATTAGACTTTCCAATTACAATAATTATAAACGTAGACTCAAGACTAAAATTAGTCTTTACATGCAAACTGATTGTCCGTCTAAAATTAGACCAGTTTTGGAATGCACAAATGACCGACGTCAGTCACTGTCTGTCTGGAGATAACCGACGTCAGCCGATCCATGACCAATGTCGACAACTTCCTGTCTACTCTTGACCGACATTGGTTGGCCTGACTGACATCGGTTACTATGACACTCAGCAACCTCCTCCATGTTTGCATACCTGTGAAGCTTTTAGCCCCACAACCTAACAAAATAGATATTTTATCATGGCATAAATAATATCATAATATCTCAGCACTTTGAATAGATATATGCATAGGCAACAAAATAATCATTATTTCTCAAGTTTACATTTGAACAGGATAGCAGTAACTAGACAAGTTTGCATTGTTAAGTTATTCACATTCACTGGACTTGTCTCAACACTAGTACAAATTATGTTCCTAAACTTAATTAATCATAATTTTTTTTTTGTTACATTTCAAATGACTTTACCTAGTCTCAAACTAATTGAGTCTCAAAAAACTAAACTAAATTATCTTTTTCTTAATATTTAATGATTTACAATCAAAATTTTAATAAATTATATTGTTGTCTCCAAATTTTGCACCCTAGAAGAGAGTGTTTAGCTCTCTTCTAGATTTGGACAATGTTGGAACATTTCCAAGCATGTGGGTATACCTATAGAGGAAATGAACCTCTAGATTTAAAGTGCTAGCTCCCCTACATGTATCTCTACAAAATAACTTCTATCTAAACCGATTTTCTTGAAAGGAAAAGAGTTAGAAATTATAGAAAAGGAAAACCTGCTCTAAGAGTGGTGATACACCAAGATTATCTTCTATTTGGATATCATATTTTAATGCACAATACAAAAAAATGCATAGACCACTTTCAAGCTCTAAGGGTTCTAACACAAATATTTTAGTATAGAGGTGAGATGCATAAAACAACACAAGGTAAATGAACTAAAAGGCATATTACACATTCTCGAAATAGTCATACACTTACAATAATTTAACACATTTGGATGCACTCTACATGACTTGTTAGACTAAGAATTCTTGCTCAGGCATGAAAGATAAAAGGGCAGAAGGATGTAAAATCATCACATGTTGTCACTATACATCACTTACACCCTCAGATAATTATTCAAAAACTTGAAAGAAATGGACTAGTACTAATACTTTAAAGGCAAAATGTGATATCAATCCAACAGGGCTTCACCATACAATATGTGGTTATTTTTAAACTAGCCCAAGGGTTGTATTTATAGCAAAAAGGAAGTGAGAGGATGCGGCCTTTGGCACCAAAAAGAGGAATTAGTGTGTTAGGAGTCTCCATCTCCAGCTACAACCATCTTTGCCAATGATGCTCATTCAGACCATCCGATTGATCCATGTCACCTCAAGTGGTTACATAGCTAGCTTGCTCTTCAAAGATGCTTCCCCAAGGGTTGCACTAGCAGAAATAAAATATTTTTGAGCTAAGTAATGGCATCAATAGGTTATGCAAATGAGAGTTTACTTGCTAACAACTTCCCACTGGCTTGCTGAGGTGTGCAACGGCATAGAAAAGAGTCACTTTCATTTTGTTTGGCCTTGGAGAGGCAACGATTTAAAGTCTATGTGTATGATTTCATGGCATTTGTCAGAATCTTTTGAAAACTCATTCTAGCTCAACCAAGTTGAAAGCTCAAATCCTGCATAGCTCCTCACCCTTTTTTTCCTTTGATTGGACATCAAAAAATGATGTGGATCATGATCTAATCAATGGTGAGATGAGACTCATTTGCATCTGCTTGGGACCCACTGTTTAAACACCAACAACTAGCTCATCACCTTGAAGTTGATGTCTATATAACCATTACTCTATTGGGACCATTCCTTCAAACTTTTTTGTTTTGAATAAAAAGTCTGAAACAATTTTCCCATGGTCCCTTTTATTTGAAAGAATAACCTCTTAGGCCCCTTCTCTTTCCAAAATAATCTTTCTTTTAGACTTTCTACAAGTGTCCCTTCAAACTTTTTCTAAAGGACACTTTTGCAGAGAATAACCCTTCGGCATTTTCATTTTACCTCTCTGAAAGCCTAAACATGCCCTTCAACATTCTTTGAATGTTGCTTTAGAAAGTTTGAAAAAGACACTTTCCCAAGAAAATACCCTTCATGAAGTGTGTAGGGAACTTTGCATGAAAAAGACCCTTTTGAAAGATCACCAATTCCTTTAGAGAAATGTAAGAGCAAATTCTTTTGAAAAGTTTGTTTTAGACAAAATGTCTAAAACAATTCCTTCAAAAAAAATGCAAAGGACCAATTCCTAATAAAATACCCTTTGAAAAGATTGAAAATGTCCCTTCACAAGATAAAGAAGTGTTCTTTTGCTTGAAAAGTGTCCCTTCAGACTTTTTGAAAGTGTCCCTTTGAGAAGAGAAAAGACCCTTCGGCAAAATTGAAAATGTCCCTTCATAAATATTGCAAAGGACACTTTCATGAGAAAAGACCCTTCAAAAAGATTGTTTCGAACAAAATGTCTAAAATAATTCCTTTAGAAAATTTGACATAGCTAATTCCTTGAAAGAAAGAATTCTTCATAAAGATTGTTTCAAACAAAATGTCTGAAATAATTCTTTCAAAAACTCACAAAGTGGCCTTTGGAAAACTTGAAAAGGACCAATTCCTTGAAAGAATAAAACCTTCAGAGAACTTGAAAAGGACAAATTTCTTGAAAGAACAAACCCTTCAAAAAAGTTATAAAGGACACTTTTCCTTCAAAAATCTTGAAATAGACCCTTCGAAAATCTTGAACTAGACCAATTCCTTCAAACTTTTTATTTCGTATAAAAAGTCTGAAATAATTCATTTGAGACTTGGACAAAAACCCCAAAGCAAAACCTTGTCGAAAGAAATAACACTTGAGAAAAAAAGACCAAAATAACGCTTTCAAAAAGACCAAATAAAGGCTTTTGAAGGAAACAACAATTGACACTTTGCTATGGGGATAAACAAATAAGGATGCTACACTTAGCCAAAAACAAAGATGCAAAACTTGGGTGTGAGAATTGGCTAACATTCTTGGCAATTCCAAGGGGAGGCATGCCTACTATGTCTAAGACTAGTTCCCTAAATCCTTCCATTAGGGATGGAGTCATGCATATAGGCACCCAAAAAATGATTTGAACATACTTTTAGCTCAAAAACATAAGCTGGATTGATTCACACACACAAAGGCAAAGACACGCACCAAATAAAAAGAAGGAAACATGCTTGTGTTACAAGGTACTTATGGAACACAACAAACCAAAAGAAACACACACCTAAACTACTATTTACAAAATAGACTTGCAAGGACTAATAGCAAAACTTCAGACATATCCCATTCACAAGGATATGCAATTCTTCTCCATTCATCTTGGTCAGCTAAAAGGAGTTGATTTTCTTTCACTTGCTAACGATGTAAGGGCCACTCCACAAAGTGTTAAACTTTGTATGTCTATCTAGTTTTGCTCTATCCTCATCCTATTTAAGGACCAAGTCACCTTCCTTGAACATTCTTACACTTTCTCTTTTGTCAAAGGACTTCTTCATGAGTACTTGGTGGTGTTCCAAGGCCTTGTGTGCATTGTCTCTTGCTTCTTGCAAATGCATTAGTTCTGTCAATCTAACTTTCATTAGAGTATTTTCAAGTAGTTTTAGCTATTGGGAAAGTTCTAGAGTAGGGAGTTTTTGAGATATGGAAAACTTAGCCTCTCTCCAATAAACAAGCACAAAGGGAGAATTACCAATTGATCTCTTAGGATTAATCTTGTCAGCCCATAAGGTTGTCTTCAACTTATTTTTCCATGCTCTTTGATTGTTCTCTAATGTCCTCTTAATGATCTTGATGAGATTATTGTTAGTAGATTCAACCAATCCATTACCTTGAGCAGTAATAGTTAGATGAGGTATTTAAGTAAACTCCATTCCTATTTTCCCAACCAAAAGTCTTAGCAATTATGAAATTAAATGCATTATCAAAAATGATAACATGGAAAACCCTAAACTTTATTATAATGCTCTCATAGAACTTTAAGATAGCATTTTCAGTTGCCTCCTTCAATGCAATAGCCTCTACCGACCTTGTGAAGTAGTTAGTAGTAATCAATATCCATTTGTGTCCAATACTTGATAGAGGGTTGATCACATCTATGAAATAAAGACCCCATTGCATGAAAGGTTGGTCTACTTGGATAGGATTCAATGGAAGGGCTACAAGTTTCTGTTTGCATACAAACAAAGCATATTGAGGACACTTTTTAGCCTAGTGGTAACAGTCCTTAAAAAGACTAGGCCAATAGTAACCAGCCCTCATTATCTTTGTAATTGTCATCTTAGGAGAGAAATGACCTCCATCTGCACCATTGTGAAACTTTTCTAGCAGCATATCAAACTGATCATTTTTAGCACACCTCAACAACACACCATTCACATCTTTCTTAAAGAGAACGCCATATACAAGATAGTAGCGAATGGTCTGCAATCTAAAGTACCTTATTTGAGACTTGTTCAACCCATTAGGGTACTCATCATTTTGAAGAAAACTAACGATATCTTGTGTCCAACTTTGAACTTGTATGTGATCAGTTGGTTGGGGATGAACTTTTTTAATCAAGACTTCCTCGTTTGGCTCTTGAAAATCTAAATATAAATGCTCACATAACCCTTTTCCTCTTACCAAGTTTGTCACCTTAATTTCTACATCATAATCCATCACCTTTGTAATCCACCCAACTTTCTTTTCATTAAGGTCTTTGCTTAGGAGAAAATCCTTGGTGCTAGGATGAGAAACCATGACATGTATCTTGTTGTTTGAAACCATGTGTCTAAATTTTTTCAATCCTCTTATCACTGTTAGATCTTGCTTCTCAAAAAATGTATACTTGACCTCATTATCTTCCAATCCTTGACTAAAGAATGCAATTGGTTGCTTTACCTCTTCATCATTATTTTGCATAAGCATAGTTGATATTGTATCAAGGTTAGAAAAGGTATAGAGTATGGAATATTTGGCAAAGTTTGGGTTCAAGAGAGTAGGATATTTTGCAATTACTTGATTGATTACCTCAAAACTACTTTTACCTTTCTTTGTTCAAGCAAAAGCTTGGTTCTTCTTGAGCATGGTTGTGATAAGCTTTACCACAGTTACAAATCTTGAAATAAACCTTCTTACAAATTTTATTTTCCCCATGAAGCTTTGAAGTCCTTTCTTATGTTGAGGCAAAGATAAGATTAGAATAGCCTCAATCCTCTCGAGCTCCATAGACAAGCCTTCTTTTGAAACAATATGACCCAATAACTTACTTTCATGGAAAACAAAAATGCACTTTTTTGGATTAAGAGATATTCCATACTCCTTATATTTCTCAAACCCCTACCTTAGATGTTCCATATGATCAGTAGCATCATTTGAAAAAATAGTTATATCATCAAGGTACACAAGTAGAAAATTATTGATCAAACCTTTAAAAGCCATGTCTATTGCTCTTTGAAATGTAGCTCCAGCATTGGATAAATCAAAAAGCATCTTCTTATAGGCAAAGGTCCCCCATTTTGTTGTGAAGGCTGTCTTGAAATGATCTTCTTCATTCACCAATATTTGATTGTAACCTGAATAACCATCAAGAAGTGAGAAGTATTGAGAACCTGAAATAACTTGTAAAATTTATTCCATGAAAGGTAGTGGATAATGATCCTTGAGAGACACTCTATTAAGGTCTCAAAAATACATAAAAAGTTTGATCTCTCCATTCTTCTTTTGGATAGGTACAAGATTAGCCACCCAAGTTTAGTGTTTGATAGGAAAGATAATCCTAGACTCAATCAACTTGACCAGTTCTTTCTTCATGAGTTCCTCTATCTTGGGATTGATAGGCCTTTACTTTTGCCTAAATGGTTTAGCTCCAAGTTCTAACTCAATGTGTGATGAGTTAGAATTCTATCAAACCCTTTCAAATCTTTATAATCCCAAGCAAAGATGTCATGGAACTCTTTACATATTTCAATAAAGGCCTGCCTCTCAGACCTAGAACATATCTTACCAATTTTCAAAATTTTGTATTTGTAAATCATGACTCTCTCATAGTTCTCTTATTTTGTTGGTATGTTCACTCTTTCTTTATTCTTTTGATAATATTAATCGAAAACACTCTCAAATTAATCAGCCTCTTAGGCATCTTGTTTATCTTTAGTTGAATAACTTGTTCTTCATATTGATCATGCAGTCTCTTTTGGTTCCTTGAGAAGAATCATACCTCATTTTGTAAGAAGTGTGTAATGTGTTCATCATTTTAAAACACTTGTCATGACACTTCATTATCTAGAATAGAAGGCCTCATAATGACCTTGATATGAGACTAATCTTTCTCCTTTCCTACATCAGCAACTGTATCAAACTATGCTCCTATGGAAACCAATCTATCATCATGTTTATTCGAATCCCTTGGTATGGGTTGTATGTTAAAGGCCTCAAATTCTTCAAATAGGTCCCATACCCTATGATTATAGGATTTAAGCAAGATATTCTTGGTTGTTGCTTGATTTCTCACTTGGTGGATAACCAATTCACTATCCCTATAAACCTTCAAATTCTTGATCCCTCTCTTCTTTGCCCATTGAAGGCCATGAACTAGGCCTTCATATTTTGCCCCATTATAGGTGAAACTAAAGTGAAATCTATATGATTATTATTATTAGTTCTTTAATGGATAAACTAACATAATACCAGCTCCTGCACTTACTTTGCTTCTTGATCCATCAAAAAATATTTTCCATATTCCTTCAAGTTCATGGTCTTCAATAGTGAGTGAAGGGATTGAAACATCTTTTTCATGCATACAATAAACTCCCAAGTTAGTCTCTTATATGAATGTATATGGATCAATTCCATGTGTTTCAATGATGTACTTATCAAGGAAAAGATCAGAAATGCCTTCAAGGGGAGAGGATGCTTCACCATCCATAACACCTTCTTCTTCTTCTTTATTAATTAGACAATTTTGATTTGAACTTGTCTCCATGTATGGCTCAGGATGAAACCTTGCTAAAGGTTGAGTATTTATATTCACCTTGGTTCCATATCATGTTTTAAAAGATAGAAAAGACCAATCAACAAAAATGTATCCTCTTATATTATTTGTAAAGTCCCTTGACAATTAGATAGCAAAATGAGTTGGACAGTCAACCACCACAACGTCTTGTAAAAGAGAGAAACTTGGGAAATCATGTAGAAAAAATTTCAGACCTCTGACCAATCCCACTATTTTGGTTGGAGTCCTATCAAGCTGCAACACACCTTTACTATGTGGTTCATACTTCAATCCCAACTTATTAACCACCACCTTAGGCATGACAGTGGTATTAGCTCTACTATCTACAATATAATTGTGAACCAACTTGTCTCCCATAATGAGTGTGAGGTAGAAGGGTGGAGGATTTTCATATTTGGTGGATGGATCTAAGACATGACTTGGATAATTGGTAAGGGCTACACTATTGTGTTTTGAATTTTGAGGAGCTACATGAATATTTGCAAGCTGTTCTTGTAAGAGCTCCTTTTGACTAGGCATATGCAAGACTTCCCAAAGAGATACATTTATCTTGGTATTATTCAAAGAATAAACAATGTTTAGAGGGGAAGTATTCACTTGGTCTTGTATTCTTGAAGGTAGTGAGGGAGTCTGAACCTGCTGCATTGTAGGTTTGATAACCCTACTTACATTCTGACTTTGTTGAGGAGCATGACCTATAGTAGGTATTACACTAGGATTCACACTTTGTGGCCTTGCAGAGGTATCACTTCGAGTCACATGTACTCCTGGAACATCTTCCAGGCCTCTCTTTTTGGATCTTGTGTTGGCTGCAATTAATGTGCTTTGATTCAACACATAATCATCCTTTACTTGAAATTTCATCATACGTACACTTTGGCTACCACCTTATCCATGAATATCCCTTTGGATGAGATTCATTTCATTTGATGTCACGTAAAGAGTAGATTCTTCTTATGCCACCAAAGCTTGGTTGTGCTCTTCACCATCATGCATAAACTAACCTTGAGGTTGTCCCCATTGGTCCAAATGATCCTCCCCTTGGACCAGGTTAGCATGCACTGGAACAACAACCTTCATGGAAGGAGTGGAATTAATATTATAGGAATTGAGATTCCTATTAAAACCTTTTTGACCTTGTCCTCTTCCTTGGTAGTTGTATTGAGGTGGAGGTCTATAGCCTTGTTGAAGATAGGATTGAGGGTTAAGTGGAGAACTTCCTTGAAATTGAGCTTGTTTGAACTGCGCTCATAATGACTATATCTCCTCATCTTTGTCCATAACATTATCCACCTTCTTGGGAAAGGATCTTATTTTGACATTGGTATTAGGAACTTGTGCTACGCTTGGAGCTTCAACTGAACTATGAGACAAAAAAGGCATGTAAATTCTTGAAGGTAGCTTTCTAGCATGTATCAAGCTATTCTTAGCTTCAATAGATATTTCATATGAGTCTGATAGAGTGAATCATCTCATTGAATGGAACATCACTGCCACATTAGTACTAATACCTTTGAGATAAGTGGGGAACACAAAGCTTGAAGGAGGTCTCATGACAGGTGGCAACCTATGCCATGTCCTTTGAAATCTTTTATTAAAATCTCCCATGGATTCGTTAAGACCTCTCTTTGTCACATTCAACTGATGGATCAGTGAAGTGTGGTCACTCTTATTCTCAAATCTAGTTACCAACAATTCCCTAAAGCCATCCCAACTTGTAATGCAACCACCTTCCAAAGTCCTATACTAGTCAAGTGCCTTACCTCTTAGAGACATGACAAGCAATCTAATGGCTATGTTGGCTCAGATGACATTATGAAAGTTACAAAAAATTGAGATGTTCCTTATATGCTCAAATGGGGTAATAGAACCCTCTCCATTGAAACTAAGAATATTCTTGGTAGCATTGGGAGGAATAGGGTCATATACAGGAAGGTCAATTGGATTTTGGGTGTTAAAGGCCAGAAAAGGTTGCTACCTATCCATTTCTCTTCTTTCCTCTTGATATCCTATCTCTTCAACTTCTTATTCTTATTCTTCAAAACCTCCTTGTCTAGGATCTCTAAGCATTAGGAATGGTTCAGGGTGTTGTTCTTGAAGAAGAGCTTCAGCTAAAGGGGTTTGGTCAAAAATCCTAGATGACCTAGTGAGGACCATGAAGTATAATGTGGAAAATTTGATCTACAACCATAGATTCTCACCTTTTAGAGTCGTCAAATGCTAGATGAAGAATATTTATACAACCTTAGGCTTATCAAGACCAGCATTCACCTTGACATATAAATAATTTATTGCACTAGGCATGCTAGAACTGTCGTCTTCAAATCTTGCACCCTAGAAGAGAGTGTTCAGGTATCTTCTAAATTTGGATAACGTTGGAAAATTTCTAGGCATGTGGATATAACTATAGAGAAAATGAACCTCTAGATTTAAAGGGTGAGCTCCCTAAATGTATCTCTGCAAAACAACTTCTATCTAAACCAATTTTCTTGAAAGGAAAAGAGTTAGAAATTACAGCATAAGAAAACCTACTCTAAGAGTGGTGATACACCAAGATTTTCTTCCATGTAGATATCATATTTTTATGCACAATACAACAAAATGCATAGACCACATTCAAGCTCTAAGGGATCTAACACAAATATTTTAGTATAGAGATGAGATGCATAAAACAACACAAGGTAAACGAATTGAAAGGTAGATTACACATTCAAGAGACATTCATACACTTACAACAATTTAACACATTTAGACATGCTCTACATGACCTGTTAGACCAATGACTCTTGCTTAGGCATGAAGGATAAAGGGGCAGAAAGATGGAAAATCATCACTTGCTCTCACTATACATCACTTACAACCTCAGACAATTATTCAAAAAATTGAAAGAAATGGACTAGTACTAATATTTTAAAGGCAAAATGTGATATCAATCCAACAGAGCTTCACCATACACTATGTGGTTGTTTTTACACTAGCCCAAGGGCTGTGTTTATAGCAAAAAAGAAGTGAGAGGAGGAGGCCATTGGCATCAGAAAGAGGAATTAATCTGTTAGAAATATCCATCTCCAGCTACAACCATCTTTGCTAATGATGCTCATTCGAGTCATCCGATTAATCCATGTCACCTCAAGTGGTTACACAGCTAGCTTGATCTTCAAAGATGCTTCCCCAACGATTGCACTAGCAGAAACAAGATATTTTTGAGTTGAGTAATGGCATCAATCGGTTATGCAAATAAGAGTCTACTTGTTGTAGATTTATCTTGATGCTAATATCTTCTCACTGGCTTGTTGAGGTGTGCAACGACGTAGGGAAGAGTCACTTTCATTCTATTTGGCCTTGGAGAGGCAAGCACTTGAAGTCTAGGTGTATGCTTTCATGGCATTTGTGAGAATCATTTAAAAACTCATTCCAGCTCGACCAAGTCGAATGCTCAAATCCTGCAAAGCTTCTCACCCTTTTGTTCCTTTGATTGACCATCAAAAAATGACGTGTATCATGATCTGATCAATGGTGAGATGAGCCTCATTTGCATCTGCTTGGGACCCGATATTTAAACACCAACGACTAGCTCATCACCTTGAAGTTGACATATATATAGCCGTTACTCTACTGGGACCATTTCTTCAAACTTTTTTATTTTAGACAAAAAATCTAAAATAAGTTTCCCACAGACCCTTTTCTCTGAAAGAATAACCTCTTGGACCCCTTCTCTTTTTGAAACAATCTTTTTTTCGAACTTTTTGCAAGTGTCCCTTTGAACTTTTTTGGAATGACACTTTTGTCGAGAATAAGCATTCAACATTTTCATTTCATCTCTCCGAAAGCCTAAATGTGCCCTTCAACATTCTAGGAATGTTCATTCGAAAAGCCTGGAAAGGACACTTTCTCGAGAAAAGAACCTTCGAGAAAGTGTGTAGGGAACTTTACATGAAAAAGACCCTTTTGGAAGAGCACCAATTCCTTCGGAGAAAAGTAAGAGCCAATTCTTTTGGAAAGATTGTTTTGGACAAAATGTCCAAAACAATTCATTTGAAAAAAATGCAAATGACCAATTCCCAAGAAAAGACCCTTCGAAAAGATTGAAAATGTTCCTTCGCAAGATAAAGAAGCGTACCTTTGCTTGAAAATTGTCCCTTTGGACTTTTTGAAAGTGTCCCTTCGGAAGAGAAAAGACCCTTCGACAAAATTGAAAATGTCCCTTGGAAAATATTGCAAAGGACACTTTCATGAGAAAAAGAACCTTTGAAAAGATTGTTTCAGACAAAATGTCTGAAACAATTCATTTGGAAAAGTTGAAAGAGCCAATTCCTTGAAAGAAAGATTTCTTCTGAAAGATTGTTTCGGACAAAATGTCCAAAATAATTCTTTTAGAAAACTCACAAAGTGCCCTTCGGAAAACTTGAAAAGGACCAATTCCTTGAAAGAACAAACCCTTAGAAAAAGTTGCAAAGGCACTTTTCCTGTGAAAATCTGGAAGATGCGTTTCGGAAATCTTGAAATAGACCCTTCGAAAAGCTTGAACTAGATCGATTCCTTTAGACTTTTTGTTTCGGACAAAAAGTCTGAAACAATTCCTTTGAGACTTGGACAAAAAACTCAAAGCAAAACCTTGCCAAAAGAAATAACACTTGAGCAAAAAGATCAAATTAACGCTTACAAAAAGACCAAACTTAGATGTGAGAATTGGCTAACATATATATCATTAAGATTCTAATTTCTTTAATATATTTATACTTATTAAATTATATTAAGTTAAAAATAAACAAAACACAAATACATGCTAAAATTCTTAAAACTGAGTCCCCTCTTAACAGCCAAATACACCCACACTAAATATGTATTATAAACAAATGTCACCCAACAAAGTAAAGGCAATTTTTATGACAGAAAGTGCATAGCCCACTTGGTTTGAAAAGGCTCTCACAAGGGAATTGTTAGGTAGCATCTGCTTCCAATCGTATAGTTGAATTATATCAAAGCATGAAACATCAATTTTTCTAAAAGTTAGATGCTCCATTATAAGTCTGAGGGGGTATTGGGTTGGAGCTGCAATCAAACTATTTACTGGAAAAACAACTCACCGAAAACGTTCATGTTTTTTTCTAAAATAAATATGAAATTTAAGATAGGAGATAATTTCAAATGTTTTTTCTAAAATAAATATAAAATTTAAGATAGAGATAATATCAAATGTTTTTTCCAAAATAAATATGAAATTTAAGATAGGAGATAATTCATTGAAGTGGATGGTAAAAAATTAGAACTATTTATCCCATAGAAGTGGATTGTCAGAAATTAGCACTAAGAACAACAACAGAATTTTTTTCTTTTTTATCTTATAGGTTTTCATTTTCAGAGAAGCATCACTAGCAAGTATTAAAATTGTAACAATTGTTGAATTAGGTGGGAAATAGAGCATGATGATGTTGATAATGGAAAAAATGCAGAGACAGAAATAAGGTAAATTTATGTTTTCGAGTATGCTGCTGCTGTTGTCCATGACTAATTTAAAACATTATTGTTATTTATCCGAAAGTGAGGAAGACCGATCTTAGAACCTGTGAGCACACTGTCTTCCCGAACTTGTGCCTTGAAATCTTTTGGGGTGAAGCTTCTGTAATGGCAGCCACTCTTGTCCTGCTGTGGGTTGAGTATGAGAGTATCCCCAAATGGGAATACAAAATACCCCACCGACACCCTATCTTCGTTACAATTCACAGCGACTCTGTGTTTCGTGCTCTTATAAAAATCATTGCTCCATGCCTGTATCATCATAACTCAGGTCAGGTGGAAGTTTCACAGATTGAAAGGGTATTAGGAAAACACGTCACGGATCTTGATGTTAGGAAAACAGGTAAGTTTATGATATTTAGTTAGTCAAGGCATAGGAGGGATGTTGTGATACACACCTGCAAGAGATCACCAATATTGATGACAAGTGCGTCGGCCCCCAAATTGGGTTGAACATTCATCCACTTGTTGTCTTTGAGGATCTGAAGGCCCCCAACTTGATCTTGGAGGATGAGGGTGATGAGATCGCTGTCTGTGTGGGGTTCCATCCCATGGACTGCCCATGGATTTGTGCAGGGAGGATAGCGGTTGAATCTTATGAAAGAATCAGCAGCACTATAACAATCACTGAAATAACGTGGGCTTAAGCCCATCTGTGATGCTAATGCATCCAGAACCTCGCAGCCAATTTTACCGATTGCTCTGCCATATTCTTCGATTGTCACTCTGTCAACAATTATAAAACAGTTCAGATGCGGTTAAACCTACTTCTATAGATTTGACATTTTTATTTATTTACCTGAGAGCAGTAAAATCTATGTCCTGCACGAGGATGCGAGAATCCTGGGAGTGGGAGTGGGAATTGATGGAATGAGGGGAAAATTGAAAGGATTCCATCCAATTAGAATTGTTCAGTTGGTCTACTCCTGTTGGAGTCCCCCACATGTACATGTTCATGTAGGGAAGGTGCTCGTTTTTCTTCACTTCGAATGGTAAGGAAAAGAGTTTGGTGGCGTGTGTGCGCAGGTGGTGAATGAGGGTGGGAGGCAGGCCATGGTTGATGGCTTGGAAGAATCCCCATTGGGAAGATGCCTCCATGATTTGTTGGGCACACTCCTGTTGAATCCTTGGATTTGGGCTTGTCAAGAGGTGGAGATCAATCAATGGAAGCTCACCCTCATACTCACACTCTTCCGACTGAACCAGTGAGAGATGCGGTGGTCGTTGAAGTAAATGTGCATATTTGATGTCCAATGGAGGGTAAGAGGGATGCGTGCCCTTTCCCATTTTTCTTATCTCAAAGCTTCATCTGGATTGCAGTTAATTAGGAATTGTTTTTATTATTATTATTGCTTACATCATCAATGGAGTGCTTTGGTTGACAATCTGAAGAGTGGATAAAACTTCCTATTCACGCTCTCATTAATCAATGATAAACATCATGATCATCATGAGAATAGAATTAATTAATTTATATTATAGGTATTAAAAAAGATATTAATGAGATGTCGATATTTTATATAATTTAGTGATTTTATGTAAATATTATTTATTGAAACACATACTCAGAAAATAATAATAATAATTTTAAAGAGTTATGATATGAAATAGTTAAATACATATTTCCAAAAAACAAAAAATAAAATAATTAATTAAAATAAATATTATTTTATTATTTTCAATTAGTAAAAAAAAAATTGTAAATAAAATAATTAAAATTTAAGAAAAGAGGTATAGTCATTTTTTTGATACACATTTCACATAAAATTTAAAAATAAATAAATATTGTTATTTTAATTAATCTTATACAATGGGAATTACACTATAAAAAAACACTTAAATTTATGAAATTTATGACATAGAAAAAATCTAGAATATAAAAATCTAATATAGTAAAGAAACATAAATGAAATAAAAGTTATGAGACAATTTCACATACCCACAATCTTGGGATTTTGTGAGTAAAGTAGTTGTCTATAAGGAATGAATCAACTCTATAAAATTTTGACTACTCACTCTCAAAGGATGCATTCAATATCAATTCAAATACCAACGAATCTAATCATGGAATATTCAACTGCCAAATCAATCTATGTAGTGTGACTAACAAATCTGTTATTAAGCATTGAATTGGTACTACACACAATTTTGAGTTTTCAATTTTTCTATATAGGTTTGCCTCTTGGTGATGTACAATCTTGTGTTTACACTCTGAAATTGGTGGGAATAATATTTGAATTGATGGCTTATTCCCTTCTTAAACTAATTTTCCATAACACATGCAAAATAGAAGGGATATAAGTAGTTGGGTAAAATAACATCAAGGGTGTTGAACTACATATCTCACATGCTAGAATCAAACCCCATGTAGCTCTTGTACAATACAGATGGAATCGAGAAAGAGTTTCAACATTCTTTTCCCTATAAGTGATGATACAACTACATTAACATTCTCATAACCCTCATTTGGTAAAAGTAGATAATGTAACAATAGCTTGAAGAAGATTAAAGTATCAAGGTAGAATAACTCATCATAAATGTAACAATACATATGCAAATTAAAGTCTCTAACTTGGATTATAGATAAGTGTTCACCATTCACTCATACTTAAATAATTAGAATGATTTGTGTATATAGGGATCTATAGGACTTAGCATGTGTAATGGCCAACCATGTAGAGTAATGACGTGTAAAATCAAAGGTACAAGGAATTAGACCAAGGAAGAAAATAAAAATAAAGAGGACACATTAAGTGGCCTATTAAATGCACACATTGTTGAATTATGTTCTTATTGTTGGTTTAGTGGCACAAATGTATCATTTATGTCAAGGTCAAGATGGATGTCATTAATGTCAAAGTCAAAGTTGATGTCATGCATGGTGAAGTGGTATGTGACAAGGAGTCTTATGACAAGAGAAAATTTGAAGGCAACTTGGTAATTCTTCTAAGGTTGATGGCATGCCAAGGTCAAGATCAAGATACAAGGTAAGCATACTTTTGAGCACTAATCCTAATGAGCATTGTCACATCATGAGCATGTGTATGAAGATGGTAGTATGGTAGGATGGATACATAGAGGTATGAGTGAATGTTTAAAGAATGTCTAAGCATGCATATGAAGTGTTGAAACACTTGGGAAAGTTTAAAGGTAAAACTTTAGGGGTAAGGTCTTAAGCCTAAGCATGTAACCAGACTAGTCCTAGACTCTGCCTAACCTAATGATGAGTCTCGAGGTGTTATCAAAATCTATGAAGGATGCAAATTAGTGGCAAAGAATGCAAAAATATGTTTAAAATTATGTTAACATGTGTATAAGATATATAATATTTTAGAGGAGGTTACTAGGTCAGTTATTAGCTTAGTCTTTGTACGAAGAGACCTAATGATAAGGCACAAGCTTGGTTAAATGATAAGGTGACCAGTCTGAGGCTCATGAGAAGAAGTTTGGTACTATGTGAGCTTATGAGGTGTTGATAGTAGTACAATAGGTTTCAAGGTGTGTTCAAGGTCAAAGTGTGTCTAACAGTTCAAGGCCTAATGTGCAAAGAGACCTAGTGTGGCCTAATGAGGGGTAAAGTTTAGTTTCCAAGGTATCAAAGGTAATGAGATCATTCTAAAAGGTGTGAGAGGTTATGTCAAGTGTGTTGACCAAGTCCGAGTTCATATCCTAAAGGAGAAATCATGAAATGTGTTTTTAAAGTTTTCTATGTGTACAAAATGAGGTATTTTAGACCTGAGAAGGATTTTTTAATTCTTGTTGGCACACGCAACCTTTGCATGACGATCTAAGAAGTTCATGGTAGTTAGGGAAATTTCCTATCTTAAGTTTACTTGCATTTGTTTCTGGGTTAATAAACTAAATTTTATGAATGATTGTTAAGAATGGAAAAGAGTCTAAACCCTCTCTAAAATCGTAATAGTGACCCGATATGGAAGATATGATTCAAGAGTGCTCATAATGGTTTGGCTGACCTAGTTGATGATTTGAAGTTATATTGAATTCTCTCAGGTACCTCCAGGTGGCAATGGTTTATTAGAAGAGTGAATGGAAGCTATGGAAAATCCCTTGTTTCTCATATTTTTTATGTAACGGGTAGGGTTGACCAGGTCAAAGCATTAAAATGATTAGATGATGGTATTTTAGTCTTGTATTTTATGTCCATATAAGTTTATTATCATGTTATAGACTTTAAATATCCTAAACTGGTCATAGAAGTTGGCCTATCACTAAAAAGGCCTAATGAGGAAGACAATGAGAAAACTAGGTAGAAGTGAGAATGAGATTAGGGATGGGTTATAGTGAATTAGAGATGGATCCAAATGCATGGGGTTATTTTTCAATACCTATATCACACATATATAATAAAGATAATTTTTGAAAAATCTTGTGTATGGCATAAAGTTGATCTCAATTTGACTTGTTTAACATAGTGAGGTCTATGTACAGTGAAGCCATGAGATTGGTTTGTAAGAACAATAGTGATATTGGACCTTATAATATATCTATTTAAAGATGTTATAAGGATGATGAAGTATCATCTAGACCCATTTTAATTTTATAAAAGTGTTTATATATCTTTTTTAAGCCTTGGTTGCCATGACCATGTTTTAAGAACATTTAGGTAGTTTTCTGTGTGTTGGTGAGAATGATGTTCCTGAGTCATTATGCATAGAGTTTAAGAATCTAATTAAAATTAAGTTTTTATAGAGGTATAATAGGATAATTTTAATATATGTTTATTCATTATAAACTCTTATAAAAGTGTGAAAAGTCAAAGGTTCTTCACTGGGTTTTGAAGCCTATTTATCATTTTGAGTGAGTATATGGAAGTGGTTTGTTTGAGGTATTTTGCCATATATGGTGAATTATAAAGAACATTATGATGACCATAATGTCACAAAGGTTATATAAATATGTTTTATTGATGTGTTTATGTGTCAAAGTTGAATGTATACTTTAGATATTCAAATCAGACTTTTTGGTAGTGAGAATGGCTAATTGTGAGTAGGCCTAGTGGTATGGTTCAAGGAGTGAAATGATCTAAATGGTGTTAGAGAAATAAGATTAGATTATAATGGGTCTAATTGAATTATTTTATAAGTGTTTCATCCATTTATATAGGATCAAAATTTTCTAAGGTGGTCAAGGTGAAATGTGTGCTTTGAGAAAGTCTAATTACATTAGGTCTCTATTGGGCCTAATGGTGGTTTTGGTCCTTATAAATGGTGAAATGACTATGTAGAACTTATTTCACTTATCAAATATGTTTTTTGATATATTTCAAGAGTGATAAAATTATTAAGATGTCTATGTCTGACCAAAATATGTGAGAGCAAGAGTCAAGTATAAGAAGAAGATCTAATAGGCCTAATTGACTAGTTAGAATATTGAAGACATGAGAGAATGAAATAGAGGTTTATAAATAATGTAGAGGGATTGAATACCATAAAATAGGTGTGTTTATCATGTTATGAACTTTTAAAAATAATTCTATAGATGATGAGCAAGGTGATATGACCTAAATCTGCCAACAAGAGGGCTAATTGAGCGAAGAGGCCTGATAGGTTATTTGAGAGAGATAGAAGACTGTAAAGGTCAAAAGAAGGTGATCATCATCAGTTGGGTAAGAAAAATGTGTAAAATTTTTATCATAGGTTCTAGGTGGCTGAGTTAGTGATGAGTCACCTAGGGGTTTGGTGTCTCTTTGCAATTTGATACTTGCTAAAGGACTAGTTGAAATGGTGCTTGATTAGTGAGGGGTTAGTGCTCCTTGTGGGGTTAATGCCTCACTAAATATTGATCCATTAATCATAGTAATATATTCCAATATTTATTTCAATTAGTTTTATTCCACATGAGGGGTTCCCACATACCTCTTATGTTCATCTATTATATGCTTATGTGGATGTTTTTTATGCATTGGTTGATGTATGTGTTTGAAAGAATGCCTCATTAACGATAAGTTCAATTGAATGATTGTTTCAAGGGAACTAATTCACCCCCACCCTATCAAGATTTTTAATTCCAATATTTGGTATTAGATCAGGTCCCTTTAAAGGAGGCCTAATATCCTAAAGGATATTTTAAGCAAGCGAATATGGCTAGACAAGCACAAGGTAGTTTCTCTACAAGTAAGGCTCTATTTTTAAATGGATTTAGTTATGATTTTTGGAGTGTCAGGATGAGAAAATATTTGATGTATCAAGGTCATGATGTTTTTCAATCCATTTTGGATGGATATACTGCACCCCCTTTACCCCTATAGATACAACATGTAATAAGGCTAGTGACAACAATTCAAAATTAATGAATGGTATTCTTTGTGGCCTATCAAAGGTAGAAATTATGAAGGTGATGCACTGTATGTCTACTAAATAAATGTGGGACAATTTAAATACTATCCATTAGGGATACTCCAAGTTCAAGTTGGCTAAATTATAAACCCATAGAAGACAATTTAAAATCCTAAAGATGAATGAAGATGAGACCATTTTAGCCTACTTGTTGAGGGTGGATGAAGTGGACAACATTATAAGATGCCTAGATGAAGATTTAAAAGAGTCTATTGCTATTAAAAATGTATTGAGATCTATAACTTCTTAGTTTGATTCTAAAGTATCTCCTTTTGAAGAGATTAAAGATCTAGACAATCTAGAGATGGATGGACTTCATGGCACCTTAACAACCTATGCAATGAGGAGAAGTAAGGGAAGACCTGAAAAGAAGGAAGCTACATTTAAGGTAAAAAAAAATCAAAGGAGAATAAGACACAAGATAAGAAATCCAAATCCAATGATGATTATTATATTGATGATGATGAGTTGATAGCTATGTTTTCAAGAAGCTTGAAAACTAGTTTAGGTAAATACAAGGGTAAGTTGCCCTTCAAGTGCTTTAATTAAGGATAAATTAGACACTTTACCTAAAAGTGACCTCATAATCATAAGACAAAGGATGATGAAGGTCATGATGATGACAAGAAGTCTTATGGGTCTAATAAAATCAAGAAAAGCTTTAGAAGTATGATGACAAGAAAACATTTTTTAAGAACAAAAGAAGCTTTTACACCAAGGAAGACTGCAACTCATTGGATGAGAGTGAGAAAAGTGATTATAAGAGTGACCATGAAGGTGTTGATCTTGATGTCAATGAATTTCTCTTCATGTTTAAGGAGGAAAGATTTTCAAATCAAGATGAGTCCAGGTGGTTTGGAGAAACTATTGGTGACTTAGATGAATAGGAAAAGGAGGTGGATCTTAAGGTTGAGTTGATGAATTATTGGGGTTCATTTAGTCAGTTATAACATAGTGCTAGAGCTTCTCCCCAACATGCTAGCGTACTAGACCTATCATGTGAGAGGTAAGTCTCATGCACTCACCCAAAGCATGTAGTGAAAGATCGGTTCCTGAAGGCTTTGAAACATAATATTGTATGTTTGTTCATGTTTATTCAATACCATAAATATCCAATATTAAGATCATCATCCCAGAATTAACTACTATGATAACTAGGATCACCTACATTATTCAATAGTAGCAATAAAAAGGTAAAGATACACATAACTTAGAATAAAAATATATTCATTGATTGATTAACAAATTACAAGATAGATTAATGTCTTTATTCTCCAAAAAGTTCACACCCATGTAAATGATTACAAAAAGAGTTTTTATACTTTCTTTTCCCTGACCAAGTGTCAAGATTCTAACTATTATGGATAAATGGCACATAGACTCCCAACAGGCTGAGAGTAATGGCTCTTACAACTACTTGTTCTTATAGAATCAGGCCTTTGCACCCCTAGATCCTTGATTTATGATATATATGTGTCTAGGTGTTCATTCCTCATGGGTTTGCACAAAACCTTCAATCTGTAGGGTCAAAGTGTCATAGTTGATTTATTCTTCTAACTACTCCCACGTTCTTCACACTCCACGTCCCTCATGCTCCACTAGTCTTCCACTTTATTCTCAGTCCTTTGGTTGCATATCCCTCGTGCCACATTTTTTCTTGAGTGGGTATTCCCATGCCAATTCACCTATTCCATTATCCTTATGTGCCCATCAACTCTTGCACTGCCATTTCTGTGCCATGGTCCTCCTGCACCATGTCAGTACTGGGAATAAAATAGATAATGGTCCCTCCACATTGCGCATCAAAATTGGAAAAAATACTTGGTAAAATTTGAGGGGAAAACATCACCCCACACTAAGTTCTTAGTCCATTCTGAACTAAGTCATACTGGTGTCCTCCAGGAACTCTGGCCCTTTTTTCTTGAGTTCTTTCTTCAACTCATCCCAATGGGATAAATCATCGAGAACTTTAGTAGTTATTCTTTCAATCACCTCCTTTACTAATTTCAACTCCTTAGGCTAATTTGGAGTCTCAGTATTCTTCATTTATTTATCCAAGGTTGTGTTAACTTCTTTCTAGATGTCATCTAAGTTAGAGACCTCGTTATCAACTTGTCCTCATAACATGGCAAAACTAGCATTTATTTTTTGATGATGAGTATTTACTGCTTCTTCCATTGTTTCTACATCTTTGAATGCCTTTGCATGCTTTGCATGGTCTTTTATTAATAATGGAACATCAGTCACTTGCTACCTCAGGACCTCCTCATCATGGAGCTAGGATTTGATTATTTTATTTAGACGTGCCAGATGCACAAAAAATGCCATCCATAATTGGGATAACTTCCTTGACTCTCTCCAAAGTAATTTTACATATGTCAACTTCCATGCTGAATTGTTCACATATTTCTTGGGCCTTATCTCTAGGCATAATGTGCTCTTTATTTATTTTGAGAAATATCTCAACCAATGTTTCCATAATCCCAATGGCATATCCGTCCAGTGGTACACCATCTGCTGTCATTGGATCTTATTTCAAAATGGTTTCACATAGGTTTAAAACCCTTATTCAAGTCTCGGTGGCTTCTTGGATTTGTTGTTTTAAGGAGGCCACTTCCTTGACTAGTGCCTACTTTTCTACCACCACTTTGTTTTACATCTCTACCAATTGGCCATGTTTACTTTCCACCATGCATGTGTCTGAATATAACAAAATGTTTTGATGCATCATATCTATGGCCATTTTCAAAATTGTGGCACTTGTCATTTTTGGAGAAAGCCACTGTAGATCAACCTTCATCAGGCTTGGTAGACTTGGAGCATCAGTGCCAAAAAAATGTAATATAAAGAAATGTCAAATTAAAGCTCTTCACTGTACATCTCCAAAAAGAAGGATAATTGCTTCTTTATTTCTTGGGTCACATCATTGGGGTAGAAATGCTTCCAAAGATAGAGATTCTATTCTTCTACGTCGAACTAGTATCATTCATACAGATTGGATGACACTCTCTATTATGGTTCCCCCTCAAAGAGCTACTTCCCCCTTCCTAGGTCTCACTCAAGTTATTGATGGCTTCTGATAACCATCCCATCCATTCCCATGTCTCTAATATTAACTTGATCATCAACTAGGACCTCTCTTATAATGGTATGGAGTCTTTTATGGATCAGATTCTACATTATGTATATGCTCCTATGAGGGGTCCCTTTAGGATGTTTGACTTGGATGTTGTGATTCTAATCTAGTGGTAGGTTTTGGAGAAGGTGGAGGTGAAATTAGTCATGGAGGTGGAGAATGTGGGGTACTTGGATGTGATGGGATTAGAGCCAAAAGAGGAGAGGAGTGAGCAAGTGAAGGTGGTGTAGTGTGAGGTTGCCTAACTAGAGAAGGAGAGGGATGAGGTGGTGAAGGTGAAGGATAGGGTGGAGAAGGTGAAGCATGAGGTGGATAAGGTGAAAGATGAAGTGGAGGTGGATGTGGTGTGGAAGGTCGAGTGGGTTGGGAGTGTTGTGCCTCTGTCATTCTTTGTCATTTGTGGGGGCCCTGTCACCCACATATGTTAGCACTTGGCTCAGACTACTACTTTCTTTTTTGAGGTATCTGGGGGAGCCTCTCCTTGGGGTCCCCATCTAGAGGGTCTTGCCATGGGCATAACATGTAAAAAAATTTGTGCACTTGATCCCCAACTAGGATATTCTTAACCTTTATATCAGTTAAGCTCATTTCTGCCCTCTCTATATAGGCCTTTTTGCCTGGATAGACAAACATCTTCTAGAGGGTTTGGCGCTCTACATCAATTCATTCTAATTGTATATTTATCATTTTTGAATCATAAATTCTATTGATTGAATAGATGAAGTATCACATAGAGAAGGCATATGGTAGTTTAAGCCATGCTAAGAGTTCTCTCAAAGGATTCATCTGAATACATGCTAGGGAGTAGTGATGCTTCATAGTGAATTTTGCTTGATCTTCTATTGGGGTGGGTGATAGATCCTTGAGAATGCACCATTCATTCTTGAATGCCACCTTTATTTCATCAAACCAGTACCTCATCTTCAACTTATACATTGGAGTGATGTGCTAGAGGTAGGTATAAGTTTTGTAGTATTTGATAGGTAACTTATGAGTGGGGGGGGGGGGTGCACCCACTTCAAAGATGTTGAATTGTAGTCAATCACCCTAATTTCATCAAAAACAAATAATAATAAGATTTCCCCCAAGGAAACATATACTTAGGCATTTTATGCACCTACTTTGCATCTTCAACTATCTTTTGGGCAAAGTGCATTACCCAGTTGTACTATATACCCTACACTACTTAGTTTTCTATGTGAAGGTGGGCCATATCCACCTCATTCCACCAGTTGATCCATTTAACCTTGGTGGAAATGATTCATGCTACAAATCTTAGGGAGGGATCATGTAGGTTTCTAATATGAATTACATGCCCCTGCTTTTGATACATAAGTATGGTGGTGGTCTGTTAGATCTCCTCTATATCCACCAAGTTATCTAACACATTAAACCCTGAGCACTGGAGTCCTGTGACTTTGCTTACCCTCTCTATGCTGATATTCATGTTACACCCTATGAATTAGATGTAATTGTCATGAACACATAAGAGGAGGAACTAAATTGCCTCAGTAGGATTTCCAAAATATGGTAGTTTGAAGAGTTGGAAGAGGCCAACTTTATCCAGCTACTTCTTGATGGTTAAGTTATAGACCACTTGGTTTTGTGTGTTGGTGGTCTAGACCTAATAATCATTTTACAACTCTACTTCATTTCTTAGCTGATGGTGGTTGTAGTCAAAGACTACTATAGATGACACCTTGAAGACCCATTTCTCCATGCACAAGACTGTCTCAAGGTACTAAATTTATTATATTAATAAGGACAGAGGAAAGAATGTTAGGGTGCCTTCTGATGATGAAGCCTGAGTCTGCTTTCCCTTTACCATCTTTTCTTCTGCACTCTTGTTTTCTTCTTCACTCTATCCTAGGACTTATATGCACTACTCTTCTAGTCTTTTGTATTCCCAAACTTCTTCCCTTATAGGAACCCAACCTCTAATTACTTCTTTCTCCATTGGTATAGTTGGAAGCTTCTCAAGTTTTTTAGCCTTTTTATTCAATCGCATTACCCTCTATGGCACTTGAAGTTTAACCCACATCTATCTTGTGTTTCTAAAAGAATTCATGGTCGTAGTCTTGCTTTGGCTCAGGAGCTTCATGCTTCAACAATGGCAGAACCTGTAACCTACAACTTTTGCAAAGAATGATCTCAACCCACTTCTATATGATTTTTCACTTAACCTTCATCCACTTGGAAACCCTCTTCATGTCTTTGTTTAATTCTCAATCACTCTATTCTACAAGGAAATTAATTTTGTCTCTTTGGTTCTCTCATTCATTATTCATACTTAGCACTTTGAAGATTTCAAGCAATGGTAAAGTATAGAATAGCCTTGGTAAGCTTATTTATAGGCTATATGGGAGAGCTTTCCTTCATTAATTTTCTCTCCCCCTTGTCACTTCTAGCCATTAATGTATATCTTTTAATGGCCTTCACACTTTGATTCTTGTAGTGATCATTAAATACCTTAAAAAATTTATCCCATCACTCCACTCACACACTTGTTGTTATGACTAACCTTGCCACATTAAAGGTATATTCCTTCCCACCCCTTTCTTGGAAGTCAATGACAACTATGTCCCTTCTTTCCAGAGTAGTGAAAGTCTTTTATCACCCAAATGGCAATAACCTTTCAAAATAATCTTGAAGTGCATTTAATAACTCACATGCCATTAATCACTTACATTCCATATATGACTCTTGTGCTCTTGGAACTTATGTGCCTGCATCTTGTCTTATATTCTCATGTAATATGCCTTACCCCACACTAAATGGGTTCGTGGTCCTCCATAAAAAAATAAACATAAATTAAAATTACATTAAAGAGAGTTGTGCACCTCAATGGCATCATTTTTTATTGAAATATGTAAATCTTAGACTAATGGCTTTAATCCTCACTAATTACAATAGTTGAACTAAACAGAATCATAATACGACTAACGTTGACTCCCATTATAGTGTCTTAGGAGAAATTGTCCATCCATTCACTTTAGCCAACAAGCTCCTATAGGTCAAATTCTATGGATTATAAATGGTCCATCCTAGTGGATACAGAACTTCCCAAGGTGGTGCATGAAATTAGAGTCATAGAGCAAGAGTTTCATGCTTAGAGAAAAGACTTTATTCTTAATTTAACAATCATGCCATGCTTTCTATTTATATTTTTTTAATGTCTTGACTCTAGTGAGCAAGGAATTGAGCCTCATCTAATTTTGTCAATTCATCAAGCTAAGCTTTTAGAGAGGTTTCATCATTGAGGTTGCCTATAAGTGCTATCCAGAGAGATGGGACTAGGAACTCCATTAACAGTTTACTTTTGTTGAGGCACTTGTATGTGGTCTGGTAGGCCCAAAGTAATGTAGATACTTGATCATCCCAGTCAATCCAGCCAACTTAAAGATTTTTTGTCAAAGAGGTACCAAGGATCTTATTGAAGGCTTCAGCTTTTCCATTGGCCTATGGGTGGTATGATGTCATCTTATGATGCGTGATCATGAACTCAGCCAATAATATTTAGATTGTCTCATTTAGAAAGTGGGTTCCACAATCACTGGTGAAGCTTAGTGGGCATTCAAATCATGTTATAATGTTTTCCTAGATAAATCACATGGTAGTTGTTATAGTACAATATTTTATTGGTGTTGCTTTAGCCCAATACATCAAGTAGTCTATTACCGTAATTATGTACCACAGTCTCATTTATCATCCTATTGGAGTAATGGGCCCTACAAAGTCAATAGCCCACTTTTAAAATGGGTCTTGAGAAGGAATGGGGCCTAATGGAATGGCATATCTTCTATTCATTTTCCCCATGCATTGGAAAATATCACATTGCCTTACATATGCCTTTACATCTTTAAATAAAGCAAGCCACCAGAGTCTAACAAGCAACACCATGCATGCGGTAGCCTCTCCAGCATAATGTCCTTTGGTAATACCTTCATGGACCTCTCAAAATACCTTAGGGTGATTATGTTGCATCACACAATGGCACATAATCTCATCATGGTCCATTTTGTATAGATATCTTGCTATCATATGATAAGGTGCAGTGTGGACCATAAGTTGCTTTTTCTCCTATGAAGACATAAAGTTAGGTGTGGAGCTAGTATGGAGGAATAAAACAATATCCACCAAATATTTAGGTACTTGAGTAACTTGAAAACAATGTATATCAAGAAGGTCATCTTCTATAACATGTGGAGGTTCTCCATTTTCAATTCAACATAAATGATCAAGTCCACAATTGGCCTTTTTAGGATTTACTATAATGGAGAACTAGAATTCATGGAAGAGAATGATCCAATGACATATTATTCCATAGAGAATTGGTTTATTGATGAGATACTTTAAAGCCTAATGATCAGTGTAGAATACAATTGGAGTGGCTAGAAGGTACTACCTAAATTTTTGTAGAGTGTAAACCATAGACAAGGCTTTATGCTCGATGGTGGTATAGTTCCTCTCGACCGATGAAAGCTTCCTACTAGAAAAATAGATTGGATGGTCCAAGTTTCTTTCTCCTAGTTGTGTGAGTGTTGCATCCACTACTGTCCCAAATGCATCAACATGAACATGAAAGGGTTTTGTTCAATCTATAAAATGTAAGATAGGAGTCGTAGTTAGTCTTTCTTTTAGCATTTCTAAAGTTGTTTTACAAGAATTAGTCCAGATAAATTTTTCACTGTGCTTTAATAACTCCTCTAAGGGTATGGAAATCTTGGCACAACCTTGAATTAACTTCCTATAGTAGCCTATGTGTCCTAAGAAGGCACATACCTTGTGCTAAGTTTTAGGCACTCACAATCAAAGAATAATAGAGACCTTGGCTGGGTCTACTAAGAGCCCTTCTTTAAAAATGATATGGCCAAGAAGTGTACCAAAAGGTGTTGCAAAAAAACATTTATTAAAATTTAAAGAGATTTAAAACACTCGATAGTGATCAAGCATGAGTCATATATTGGAAAAGTGGTCCTTGACTAACCCATACATAGTCCAACCATCTAGGTAGACCTGAAGAAACTTATGGATAAAATCTTTGAAAGCCTCAACTGCTATCTAGGAAAATATTATTGGGGCATTTTTCAAATCGAGAGGCATGATGGTATAGGCAAAATACCCCCATTTAGTAGTGAACATATTCTTGGATTGGTCTTCCTCAGCTATCTAGACTTGGTGATACCTTGAAAACCCATCGATAAAGGAGTATATCTCACAAATAGCAATACATTCTAGGATTTCCTCTGTGAATGGTGTTAGAAAAGGATCGGTCACACAAGATGCATTTAATATATGATAATCAACATAGATCTATATACGCCCATATTTTTTGATATTGATTACCATGGGACTTATCTAATAGGATTCATCAATGGAAGTAATTACTCTGATATGAAGCATGTTATTAATATCCTCTTTTACACATGCCCAAAGGTTAGGGTTCATCCTATATGGATGTTTATTTAATGGGAAAGCACCATATATCATCATTATATACATTTTCCATAGGGAAGGGTGAACTCCCTTCATTATGGTATAATTTTTTGGAAATACATCTTGATATTCTTTCAACAACTCAAAAATTTGAGAGATTTTTGTCTTAGTCCAATAAATTTCAATTGTAGCCATTTTTGGGTCTTGCTCCATGCCAATGTTGAGTTGAACAGTTTGGATGGGCTCATGATAGGGGTTGGTTGGAAAAATGGTGTCTCAAATAGTTCATGAACTAGTACTCGTAGGGACATCTAGATGGTTCGTCATTGGGTCGTATGAGGTAGATCTTTCACTTTCTTCTACTTAGAAGATGAGTTTCTACTTTTTGAGGTAGATATTTTTATGATGTTCTTTGTTTAGGTTTGTTGATGGTGCAAGAATTTTAGGAGGTTCCATAAATAATTGAAAAGGTTCTTCAGGTTTTTGATGAATATAGTGTAGTTGGTCTTCGATGGGACTCAGATCTCTAATAATTGCTTCATGCATGGTTTAAAGGGTAAGGCACAAGTCTATCCTTAATGAAGAATAAGAAAGTCTTGATGTTATGTTTTACTTAAGTAGATGCCAAAACCTTGTTCCCATATGCCTTTCTTCATGAATATACCAAGCCCATGCCCAAGTATGCAAAGTTTCATAGAACACATGGACCCATAGGTACTCTAGTAAAAATGTTTCCTTAGCTTGCCATATTGTCTCACAAGCCTCAAGGTGAGGTTTAGGTGATTTCACACCACTATAACTGAGTGTGCCCCTTATCTTGTTATTATGGCGAAATCTATGATGTAGAGTAGCTCACACTTGATCTCAATATAAAAGGCAAACTTTGTGAGTATGCCACCATCTAGTAATGGTGCCATAAAAAATGTGGTCTAATGACCTCATTCATTCATTTTTGGTATCATAGAATTATTTGAGGCACTGGATAAAATTATGTACATCTATTTATCCTTGGAGCCATGAAAATTCATTAATTCTCACCAACGACAGTCCCTCCAATGGTCCTTGCATTTCTAAGCCTATGAGGTGCACAAACTTATGATGTTTAGGGCACTGGGGTGGGATGCTTTCACCTCTATTTATGGTACTACACAATCTTTCAATGAGGTCATAATCACCATGATCCCAGTAGTTTCAAGTATTATTTGTAATATCTGAGATAGAATTGTTGTCCATCTAGCAAATAATACCATTTGGCATTGGGTCATGTTGTTCATGCCGAGTAGTCACATTACACATATTGTTGATGTCTTCATCAACACTCATGGGCTTGATATAGGGTGGTCCCTATGCTTGGTCTAAGGGTATTATTATTCATTAATCAATATTATTAAATTTAATGTATCAGTTTTTAAAGCTCAAATCTACATGATTTTCATAGCACCATGGCCTTCCTAGTAAGGTTGGATAGTCATGAGCTTTGGCCAACTCTAAACCTCAAAATCTACTATGAAGGGAACCTTGAATGTGTTAATGATGACATTATTGTGGAATCCAATAGGATGTGCTCGAGTCTTATTTAACATAAACAAGACATGAGGAGAGGGATGCAGTATTGGACTAGACATCTTTTACCAAACATCTTTAGTAAGAACATTCACCTCTATGCCAGTGTCTACTAGAATATCCTAGACTACCCATCCATTGATTAATACATTTACAAATATCTCTCCATCTTCTAGGGAAGAGGTTTTAGGACTTTCTTGATTATGGTTATGATTTAAATAGTGATCTTTGCTTTGCTAGCTAAGGTGACAATAGACTTTATTTGGTAGGTAGGTTTGTCTTTTAAGCCAAATGCTGAGCTGGGGAACAATTTCTTCATCAAGCATACATTTGTATAGTTCTTAAAAATTATCTCTCACTATAGGGGGTTTAACTTCTTTATGCACTATAGCACACTAGATGACATCCTTGTCCTTGAGATATTGAATCTCACCTTGGAGTTCTCACATAAGTGCCATTGTTCTTCCTGATGTATTTTATCAACTGGGTTGGTTGTGGATTGAGTTTGACCTCCACTACATGTGGTGATGTTCACTTGCTAGACTATGGGAATAGTTGGTTGTGCACACCACTATGCTTTGTCCATGTGAATCATATTGTCACCCTTTTCATTTTGATCTTTAGTGATGGCTGCATATAGATCAAGGCATTATTCTAGTTGATGATCTTTCTTACAAAATGCACAGGTTGGGTATTATGGGCAATCTCTTTGATAGTGGTTTGGTGAATCACATTTTTAACAAGTTTTTGGAAAAAATAACCACCACCTTTCTCTCACCCTCGATATCAACCATTATCTTGATTATGGGAAACCAAAGTTTGATGTGTGATGTGTGCTCAAGATTCATGAATGTCACTGGTCAATTGACAATCATTGGTTTCATGTGTGTAAACATTAAAAATATTAAAACATAAAGACACCTTGGGCTTTGTGTCCCACTATAGAAGGGTACAAAAATGAATATCATGTTCCTCATATATTTCACAAGCTTGCTTGAGTATTGCACATATGTTCTTATCTTGATAGTTATTTCTGGTGTGTCCTTTAGTTTCATTGTCGATAGACCAGATACAACTATGGGACTCATGTAAATTATTTTACATTAGTTTTTCAAGATGAGATGACATGAATTCTATTTGTGCCTCTATAAAAGGACTAATCCTAGTATCCATACTTCCAATAGCCTCAGTACGGAGGGTGGCCTTTAGAGCCTCACGCACATTTATTTAAGTTATTTGTGACAATGTCCATTGAAAAGGTAACAATAATCCTCCTATGAACCATTGTGCATGTTGAGAAGTATTGATTTCAAAGGACAACTTAGAAATTAAGGTCTTGAACCATGCATCATATTCTTGTATGCTCTTTGTAAGTCCCTATTTTATGTCTTTTAGTGTTGTTATACTTTGCTACTCAAACTTAGGAATACCAAATTCTTATAAGAACACTACTTTGAGCTAGTCGTAGTTTACCACTACTTGTTGGGGGTCTAATTTGTAATACCATTTATGGGTGCACTTCAAAAGTGTGGTTGAAAACTATGTAGCTTTTCATTCAGATGATGTGATGTCATGCACTTACCAAATCAATTCACACTTATGGACATGCTCAGCTACATTTTCTACCCCTTGGTACTTAGGTAAATGCAACATCATTTCATAGTAGACTATTGTAGGTTGTGATGGTTGAGCAGGTGGTTGTTGGGATGATCTAGCTCTTATTACATGAGGGGGTTCTCTTTCTCTAGTGCCTCCTCCTAATCCTCTTTTAGTGCCTCTAGTAGTAGTGCCCATGGGAAGAGGCATGGTAGAGGGTTGATTTCCTAGGTTTGGTCCTATATTTTGGCCTTGAGGGCCAAATACTCCAAGCTTTCCAAGTTGTGCCATATAATTTTTGCACAGAGGGAAAGATGTTGATTCTAGATTATTTCCTAATGCCTAGTTTTAGTCTCCCTTACCTATTTAGTTTTAGAGTCTATATTGTTTGTATCCTAATTCTATCTATCTATCTATCTATATATATATATATATATATATATATATATATATATATATATATATATATATATAATCCAAATCAAAGGCATGAGTTTAAACTATGGTGGGGAGGCTTTGTTGATTAATACTTGGTTCTTAATATTTGGTAGTCTAGCTCATTTCTCCTTCATAGGATAAAAATGGCAAAGGATGTGGGTCAAAAGTGATGGGTTCCTCATGCACGTCCAACTCCCTGTGGCTCTTCATAGTGCTCCTAGAGTTTTCTCGATCTCTTCTTGTGCTACTAACTCCCATGATCCTCTATTGAGTTTCATCATAATTTCATTTTCATAACACCTAATGGCTTGCTACCATGTTTAACCCAAGATCAACCATTAGTATCCCCTCCAAATGTGTGGCTTATGCACAAAATTTTTAGCCTTCCATGGGTAGTGTTTCCAGCCCAAGATCAATAATTAACTTTTTAATCTCAAAGGAAAATAATAAAAGATAATGTCTCCTTGGTTCCCATAGGAGATGGAAATTCGCTTCCTTAGGAGATGAATAGGTGGTTACCTTATATTCCAAAATTTAACTATTTTGAATACCTTTCCACCAAAAATTCACTCCTCATGTCTAGGGAACTTCAAGTTGTGATAATCTCCTTTATTTTTCTAGTGTCCACGACTTCCCTCTTTTGAGATTTCTAGAACATCCTTAAGTGAATGCTAGGATCCAAGAATGAAAGAGAATTAGGACCTCAAAAAATAAAATTTCATATAATTAGTTGTAGATATTTTTCTCTACCCACTATTGTACATAAATTCTTGGTTCAAGATATGAAACCAAAAAGTTGTCTTCGACACTAGTAACCCATTCTTCAATATTCTCTAGCGTAAGGTGCTCAAACATTTTCCATAATTATTCTCTAATTACTTTAGGTCTAGGTAGTGGAACCAAAATTTTGGGGTTTATTTAGTCAGTTCCACCATAATGTTGGAGCTTTTCCCCAGTAGGCTAGCACATTGGCCCTATCATGTGAGAGGTATGTCTTATGCACTCACCCAAAGCATGCAACAAAAGACCAGTTCTCGAAGACTTTGAAATACAATATTATATATTTGTTCATGTTTATTCTATACCATAAATATACCACTATTATTCTCATCATCCTAGAATTAACTACTATGATAACTAGGATCACCATCATTATTCAATAGTAGCAATAAAAAGGTAAAGATACCCACCACTTAGAAAGAAAATATATTCATTGACTGATTAATGGATTACAAGATAGATTGATGTCTGTATTCTCTCAAAAGTCCCCACCCCCACAAATGATTACAATATGGGTTTTTATACTTGATTTTCCATAACCAAGTGTCAAGATTATAACTATTATGGAAAAATGGCACATGAACTCCTAACAGGTTGAGATTCATGGATCTTACAACTATTTGTTCATATAGAATCATGCCTCTGTACCCCTAGATCCTTGCTTTATGCTATATATGTGTCCATGTTTTCTATTCCTCACAAGCTGATACAAAACCTTCAATAAATAGGGTTGAATTGTCCTACTTTATTTATTATTCTAATGACTCCCATGTTTTTTGTGCTCTTCTTCCCTCACGCTCCCCTAGTCTTCCACTTCTGTTTGGAGTCCTCTAGTCTTGTGTCCCTCATGATACATTTTTTCTGGACTAGGTTCTCTTGTGTCAGTTCTACACCATTGTCCTTTCATGCCCATCAAATCTTTTGTTCCATTTCTATGACATGGTCCTCCCTCATTGTGCTAATACTTGTAACAAAATGGGTAATGGTCCCTCTACATTGTACACCAAAATTGGAACAAATACTTGGTCAAAATTGAAGGGCCAACATGAATTCTCTAGAAGAACTAAAGATGGTGAATAATAAGAATAAGATAATGAGGTATATTATCAAACAATATGAGTATCAAATCAATTTGTTTGAATTTAGACTAAGAAACAACTCCAAAGAACAAGAGGAAATAGTCAAACAAGTAGAGACTCAGATTAAGATTATGACTGCAAGCCTAAAGGCTAAAGAAGAAGAATGTGCAAGGTATGTAACTAAAGTGGATTCCTTGAGAGATGATTTTAATTAGACATCAATTAAGTTAAAGTCATTTTTGAAGTTCGAAAAGATTACAAATGATCTAGACAACACCTTGAGTAGTCAAAAGACTGCGAAGGACAAAACAAGTCTTAGTTTCAATGGAGACCGAAAGAAGAACACTAATGTGATCAAGGAGAATCAGATCTTAAAGGTTAATGGTCAATCAATTAATGATGATGATGAAAGAATGAAGACTAATCCTATCAAATAGTCTAATAATATAAGGTATGCTAATCCTTTCAATGGATATTGTTATTCATGTAACCAATTTGGTCATAGAGCAAGGCATTGTACAAAACCTTTCAAGAATAAATATGCATGGAACTATGAGGAGAATCATGATTCAAGAGGTATGTTTAATGGTGTCTTTACATCAAGAGGAATAGTGTGTTTCAATTTTCAAAAGGTTCATCATATTGTAAAGTTTTATAATCATGGATTCACAAGTCCAAATAAGAAGATTAAGGCCCCTAAAGTGTAAGAAAGAAGGAAAAAAAATGAATGGATACCAAAGGTAGCTAAGGTGATTGATGATCAATATGCAAGTCTAAGTGGACTACCTGCCATTCTGGAGCATAGTTTAGATGTAAAGGAGCACCAAGAATTCTCCATGTCAACTTAGATTATGAATGAAGAAGCCAAGACAAATAAACAAAGTCAATATGTTGTTCAAATGGAGATTAAAGAAGTCAATCCTAAGAGGATCATGATGAAAGTTAAGTCTAGTAAAGACATGAATATCTGGGAATATCCTGAGTTTATGTTGTTTTAGTACCCAAGAGGGAAGATGTGACTCCATTAGGCTTCATGGAGGCACTCAAATAGTGAGTAGAAGTATGACAAATGCTTGGTCTTGTGGGAAGCTTTTATATTCATGTTTTCATATCCAAAGTTCAATCAATAGTTTATTAGAGGTGAGATTACAAGAGATGGGTTACAAAGAATTTGTGTGATGATTTGATCAAACCAAGTCACATTTATAATTGTGTCTAAATATCTCATGGGGATAAGGGGATCCAATTATGTTCTAAGATTAGGTGTGTTTGCCAAGAAGATCTATAGCAATTGGTTGTGAACCTTGTTGTTCCCAAAATCTATCACTTGTTTTTGTGGACATGTCGACCATTTTAGTCTTACAGGCCAAAATGGTCTCTTTCTTTCTCAAAAAAATGTTTTGAGCAGTCAATTTCTTTAATTACACAAGCCTTTTCAGCTAAGGAAATCACAAGTTCAATAGGCGGGCTTTTGCAAGGAAAAATTCCAAAACACTTAAGGCATTTCCTAAAAAAATGTAAGGATGGTTCAAGGCTGAGGTTCAATCAAAAAGGTTCAATTATGGGGTTCAAGGATATGGAATAAACTGTTGAACCATTGAACCATTGAACTCCAAAAGGTTCAACAGGTTCAATGAGTTCACTGAGTTTAATGAGTTCAATGAGTTCAAAGCTTCAACGCATTCAAAATTTCAAAGTTTGATCAGAAGGTTTAAGCAAATGATTCTGAAAGAAGGTTCAAACAAAGGGTTCAAATAATTAGTTCAATGATACATTGAACTCATAAGAAGACTGTTGTGAACGTGCATCTTTACAAAACACAAAATATTGAACTGTTGAACCACCGAACCTTTGAACCATTGAACTCCACTTCAAAAGGGTTCAAGGTTAAAGGTTCAAAATGGTTTAAGTGACCAGTGACGTCCCCATGGATGTCAAATTTAGGGTAATGAAATAACTGTTGATTTTCAAATGATGTAGACCCAAGAACAAATTTAGCAATCCATTGAGGAAGGAGCTGAAGGAGCCAGTAGAAAGTGAGAAGATATCTCAAGAGCTTAGATCACCAGGAAGAGACAAAATGTAGCAAGAAAAGAGGGAAAAAATAAAAGAATCTAGAAGCATCAGCAGAAGAGTTATTCTAATAGGTGGAGCAGTCCACTAGGTGGACCTCACAGAGCAAAAGCATTGAATGACATGGCCTATTTTTCTTCATTGAGTAAAGGCAAATAGATAGTCATGTAAGCATCATAAAGAATACTAGGGAACCCATGATTTGGAGGAGATAGTTGAGATGATTTAAAATGCCAAAGTTAAGGCCAATAACCTATTCCAACATGGCCCCATCACAGAATTTCCAATGCATTCAAAGCATTCAATATAACATGGGCCATTTCATGAAAACAAATGCCCAAGTCTTTCTTTGGAGGCTATATATTATAATCTCTCATTTTATGAAAAGGAGATATCTCTATTATTAGAAATGAAACTTTGCCCAAATTGAAAGGCATTCTTGAGACTTTGAGCTTAGACTGTCAATCATATTTTATCAAGTGAATGAGAAAGCAAGTGACCTTTCAGACTTTATGTTGAAATAGCTTGTGTTATCTAGGAAATCATTCTTATGTTTTTTCCTAATACAATCTTGTCCATTTAATCAAATAAGCAGAACAAGTGGAAATAATATAGAAGATGCCTTGAAGTTGACTGTGGGAGACTTTGTGCTACCATAATTGTCTTTAGTTTGTGTGTTTTATGTTCTAGTGTAAAGGATATTGGAGAGACTTTAAGCTCCCCTTATCCTTCGTAATATTTTACTCTGTTGTAGTTTTAGGTCGAGACTTTGGGCTACACTTAATTCTATTATGTTACTTTGTCCTAAATCAATAGGCGAAACAATGAAAGACTTTGTGCTTCTGTGGGTTTCTTGTGTATCTAGTTACTATCCAGGAAGTTTTCCTACTATTTGTTGAACATCATTTATGAAAGAAGAGAAATGCCTTCAGTAATTACACAAGAATTCTCCTTTACCTTGTGAACATCATCTTTGAAAAAAGAGAGATGGATGGTGCGATTACACCCTTGAGTCTATTTTCAGTTCATATTAGTATATTATAGTTTATAGGGAACCTCCCCTTGCTGAGAGGAGAGATTTATCTCATTATGCCATGGTAGACCTACCTATTTTTTCATATAAATCTCATTGTGTTGTGGTTGATATACCCATTTTGCCGTCAATTAGTTGATTACAAAATATTCACCCAATAGTTTTTGGCAACTCTACTGGGGAAGAATGTGCAATTTGAAGCCTCAAGCTTTCAATTGAAGTAATTCCAATTCTTTTCCATTTCCATTCCACACTCTGGTTGATCCACCATACACATGAAGCCAAAGAGCTCAGGGTATTGTTGACCCTATATTCGAGTTGGTGTAGCTAAGTAATTTTGATCTATTTCCTCCACCATCTTGCCTTTAGCGAACCAAGAGTTTTCCTCCTGCTAACGTCAGGTCTCCAATACTAGGCAAAAATTCTCTTTCTTCTGCTAGTAGAGCTTTGTCTATACATATCCCACAAAGATTTTTTATCCCTCCTTTCAACCATCATATCATGGCAGCCCAAGGCCCTTGGGGTAACATTTTTGGCCCTTTGAATCTAACCCCACCTTTACATGAACTACCCTATAGTTTAAGAAAGAATTTTCCCAAGTTCTATGGTGATGGGAGAGTTTACCCTAATGAGCATATTGTAGCTTCTACATAGCCTATGGTGTGATAGGCATTGAATTTGAAGATATAGTGGTAAGACTATTTATAGAAATGTTGCAAGGCGCTACCACAGACTGATTTTATCACTTTCCATCTCAAACTGTAATTGATTGGAACACTCTCAAGGCCAAGTTTGAGGCTAGATTCAAACCTACAGAAGATGCACATGCCTTGTTAGCTCAGCTTACACAAATGAAGAAGGATCCTCATGAACCTATGTGAGACTTCATGGCTAAATTTGATAAGCTAAAGAATAGGATTCCTACAATTGCTCAGCCGACACCAAAAAATCTTAAATGCTTCTTCATCAATTCTCAGCTTTCTGAAGTGAGTTTCTTGTTGAGGTGGGCTAGCCATATAGATCTTACTACAGCTTATATTTTGGCCACTAAGGTTGAAGATGATCTTATCTTGGTATAAAAGATAAGAAGAGATCCTAATAAAAATAAATCTTCTTCATCTTTTGAAAAAAATTCTATAGGCACCACTGATCATATGGTGCAAAAGCTAGTAAATGAATTGTTAGCTCTAAAAAACCAAATGGCACAAGGGATGTCTACTCCTCCTTCTTATCGAGATATACCAAGGAGGAAATTTCACAACTAGTCATATCAAGGCAATGCTACTAGAAATCAAGGGCAACCCAATCATCTTCCTCCCACACAGGGGAAGCTTGCCATTAAAGTAACACAAGCTAACTCAGCAGTTGGTTATCATGAAGCTAAACATGATTTCTCTTTATAACGTAAGTTGGACCAAGAAGATAACACTAATCTCTTCACATAAGGAGAAGAAGAATTAGCTGGCGACTCCAACATTGGTTTCTTGAATTACCAAGATGAGGCTAAAAGTAAGAGAGAAGTGTTTGATGGATCATACGCTACATTTACCAGGTCCTAGAACCAGTCAACTCAACAAGCTGATAAGGGAAAAATAGGGGAAGAATCTCGACCAGTGATTTCAATTGCTAAACAAGGGACTTCTTTGCCTTTTCAATCAAGGGACCTGGTGATCAATAAGAAGGTAAGTACCTTAAACAACCCTGCACCTTCTACTTCAATTTCTCAGACTAGTACCACACCTAATAAAACCTAGAATGATGGAATTCCTTCCTCTGTTCCTAGTTATTTCTAGTCATTTGATATAATTGACCATACTAGGAAGACCAAGATGCAAATGTTTGAGTTTGAATACTTACAAGCCAACCCTGAGCAGTTGGATAGGTTAGTTGAATGCATCAAGAACAAAATTGTCTCTGTAAGACAAGATGTTTCAAAGGTAACTCATGATCCCCCAAAGAACACACCCACCAGAAACAATCTTTTCATTACTCCTCTTGTTACTCCTAGGAAAATAGAGTCTTTCTATGTTTCCATATTGATAAATGGTCATAAGCTGAGTATCTGCATAATAGACTCTGGAGCCTCTGACAATGTTATGCCCATCAAGGTAGTAGACTCTCTCGGTCTCACTTTGACTAAAAATTTTGGAAGATGTTTCTCTATGGAAAACAAACAAGTGCCACTTTTGGGTTAAATGAAAGATGCCCAATTTGCATTCGTAGCCTTCCCAAAAAAAATGATTAAAATGACAATCTTGGTGGCTAACGTTCCAGCTTCTTATGGCATTCTGCTTGGATGAAATTTTTGTAAGGATGTTGGTGGAGAATTGAACATGGACCTATCTGAGGTGAGGATACCTGTCAAGAGCATCATGCAAAGGTTGCTTCCTGAGAAGGAATCAAAATACATTGTTGCTCAAACATCTAACCCTGAAGCTCAAATTCTGTTTGAATCCTCAGGAATGGGTAACTACTTTCTATCTGTTGAAGATGTTTCTATTTTATTAGATGAAAGTTTGTCGAGTGACAATCCCAAAAATTTAGATAGGACATCAAGAAGAATTGGTAAAGCAAATTTTAGGTAAAAGAGGATCTTCCCTCCTTAGTGAGGAGAAATCTGAAAAGAGATCAGGTTCTAATGATGTCTAGATTCTAGAATTTGATGGCAATAATTCTTCTACCGGTTTGAAAGTCAAGATTATTTTGATGTCTCCTTAGGGAGATATTTTTCCTTACTCATATAAGTTATAGTTTAGCAATACCAAAAACACCATTGAGTATGAATCCTTGTTGCTTGGATTGAAAGTTGTTCATGCTAAAGGTGTTAAGCTTCTTCACACCTGAGGAGATGCTGAATTGGTGGTTTGTCAGGTGAGGAACTTGTATCAAACCAAGAACAAAATATTGCAACATTATCGCAGTTTGGTGTGGGACTACCTTGAAAATTTTGAGGCTTTTAGTATTTTTTTGGTGCCTAGAGAATTCAATGATCAAGTAGATTCATTGGCTATTTCTATGACCCTCATGGTTCCTCACCAAGATTTCAAAGAACACAAGTACACTATTGAGCTAGTCTTTCGACCAAGTGTACCAAATAATGCCAACCATTGGCAAGTGTTTAATGGTGAAAACCAAATCATTATTTTTTTGGAACAGGTGGATAGCTTTGAGGAGCTTTATTTCAAAGGCAGTGAATCTTTGCCATGGGAATCAGCTCCTAAAACAAATTTTAAAACTGGTGAAGATTTCCTTCAACTCAAAGGGAATAAAATTCCCAAAGGGTTAGTTTCTCTTGAGAAGCTATTTGATAAGCATGATAGGTCTATCAAGAAGCAACAAATGGATTCAAGTTCCTCCAAGGATTTTAATCAAATAAATTTGAGTACAAAAGATAATCCCAAAAGAGTCAACATTGGGAATTGTTGCACTCCTGATGAAAAGCTTAAATTCGTTACTCTGCTTCACCATTACATTGATGTTTTAGCATACTCTTATGATGATATGAAATCTCTCAGGCCTGAAGAAATTTGGCATGAAATTCCTCTCAAGGTTGGGTCATTGCCTCATAAGTAGAAATAAAGGCAGTACAACCCCAGGATATCAGATACCATTCTTTCTGAGATCTAGAAAATGTTAAATGTGAGGATAATTTTTCCAATCCATCATTCCACCTAGATTGTAAACATAGTCCCTATGAAAAAAAAGAATAGAGAAATTCACCTCTATGTTGATTTCAAAAATAAAAATCAATCCTCTCTAAAGGATAACTACCCCCTGCCCATCATGGATCAAGTACTACAAACAGTGACTGGCTCAAAGATGTTATCAATGTTAGATGGTTTTTCGGGGTATAATCAAGTGGAAGTTGGTGAAGTAGACCAACATAAGACCACTTTCACTACACCTTGGGGCACCTTTGCATATCATAGAATGCCTTTTGGTTTGATCAATGTTGGTGCCACCTTCTAGAGAGCAATGTATCTGGCCTTCAGAAATGAGATGGGGAAGTTCATTATGGTATATCTTGATGACTTGACCATCTTTTCCAAACACCGTCCTGATCATGTGCATCATTTGCAACAAGTGATGGAATGATATCGACAATATAGTATTTCCCTTAATCCTAAAAAATTAGTTTTTGGGTATATAGAAGGGAAACTTCTCGGTCACACTGTATCCCAAGAAGGCATAAAGATTGACTCAGAAAGAGTCAAATCCATCCAAGAGCTTATTCTTCCCGCTAGTAAGACTGTGGTCCATTCTTTCTTTGGAAAGGTGAATTTTCTACAAAGATTCATTCTTGAATTCACAGAGAAGACTCGCCACATTGTTGACATGATAAAGGCTAAATCTATTTTCTACTGAACAAAAGAAGGCAAGTCAGCATTTCAAAGTATCAAAGAAGCTATCACCCATGCCCCAACCTGGTTTGTCCAAATTATACCAAAGACTTCATAGTATATAGCTATGCTTTTGAACACACACTTTCAGCCATTTTGGTTCAATAGAACAAAGAAGGTGTGGCATCCCCCATATCTTTCATGAGTTGTCCTCTCAAAGCTCATGAACTAAAATATTCAAACATAGAGTAGCATGCTTATGCTGTGGTAAAGGCAGTAAAACACTTCCATTTCTACATCTTGAAATCACACACTGTTGCTCTGGTTCTTGATACAACAGTAAAGTCTATCCTAACTCAATAGGAGTTTGGAACCAAAAGGGGTAATTAGATTGCTAAAATCTATGAGTTTGATCTTATTATCAAACCTACGAATCTTGTGTGGAGAAGAGGTATTTTCCAATTAATTGTTGATAACATACCAGAGAAAGTAGGGCATGAAGAAACAGAAGTTGAAGACATGCCTACCATTCTCTTTGTCACTACTACGGATGAGTGGTATTCCAATATTGCTCATTTCCTTACTTATGATGAGTGTCTTGCCCGCCTGTCTCATAAAGAAAAGAGAACTGTTAAGTTGAAAGTTGTTAAATATGTCCTGTGGGACAACGGTTTGTATAAGAAGAGCCTTGATGGGATATTCCTTCATTGCATGGATAAAGTGCAACAAAGTAAAATTTTGGAGTCTTTCCAGAATTTGGCTTATGGAGGACTTTTTTTTGCACCCGTAACTGCCCATAGGATTCTATGAGCTATGTATTATTGGCCTACTCTATTTCAAGATGCATACGCTTGGGTACAAAGATGTGAGCTATGTCAATAGTTCATTGAGAAGTCAAAGTTGGTTGCATTACCTCTCAAGCTGGTGGTGATCGAAGAGCCATTTCAATAATGGGGTATTGATTTCATTGTTGCTGTCAATCCATCCTTGAGTGCTAGACATGACTATATTCTCACAGTGATAGACTATTTTACCAAGTGGGTGGAGGCCATTCTAGTCAAGCATGCTACTTTAGAAGTGGTATGTAATTTCCTCAAAGAAAATATTATTTCTTAGTTTGGAGTTCTAACCAAGATTGCAACAGATAATGCAGCCTATTTCTCTTCTCATGAAGTTACCTAGTTCTACTACTATTATGGGATTATCCTCTCCCACTCTTCTTATCCGCAAGGAAATGGTCAAGTAGAATCAATCAATAAGAACCTAGTGACCATTATCAGGAAGCTGGTAGATGACAATCAGAGAACCTAGCATAAAGCATTATTTGATGCTCTATGGGTAGACAATTACACTCAAAAGGGTGATAGGTATGTCACCATTTCAACTTCTATATGGTTTGAATGTAGAGATACTAATCACCCTAGAACTACAACACTGATGTTGGCAAAGGCAGTCGAAGATCAAACATTTAAAAATTATATTGACAAGAGGGTCATGTGCTTGACTAAACTAAATGAGTAGTGAATTATGGTGGTGGACTGTATTGATGCACATCAAAACTAGATAAAGAAACCCTTTGGTAAAAGAGCAAGGATTCATGGTTTTCAGATTGGAGATCAAGTCTTGTTGAGGGGCAAGAGGAGAGAACCAAAAGGAATGCACAAAAAATTTGATTCTTGGTGGAGAGGTCCATTTGCCAATCATCAATTCTAGGGAAAAAATAGTTTCTTACTAATATATCAAGATGGCACACCATTTTCACTACCTCACAGTGGGCAACATCTGAAGCACTTCAATCCTTGAAGTATCAGATAAGTCCGATTGTATTTTGTATAGTCTTTGTTTGTTTTGTGTTGTTTGTTTGGTTTTTGGCATATTTCTCATTTTTGGGTCGCATGACTCCATATCCCAATGGCATAAATGAAGGCACTTAGAGTCTGGATTCTACTCCCTTCAATTGTTTCAAAATATAATCGATGAAAGTTCTCCAACTGGAGCCAGTTGTTGTTCCCAAAATCCATCACTTGTTTTTGTGGACAACATGTCGACCATTTCGGTCCTACAGGCCAAAATGGTCTCTTTCTTTCTAAAAAAAAAAGTTTTGAGCAGTCAAGTTCTTCAATTACACAAGCCTTTTCAGCTAAGGAAATCACAGGTTCAACAAGCGAGCTATTGCAAGGAAAAATTCTAAAACACTTAAGGCATTTCCTAAAAAATTGTAAGGATGGTTCAATGCCAAGGTTCAATCAAAAAGGTTCAATAGTGGGGTTCAAGGATATGGAATAAACCATTAAACTATTGAACCATTGAAATATGAAAGGTTCAATGAGTTCACTGAGTTCAATGAGTTCAAAGCTTCAACATGTTCAAAAGTTCAAATTTCGAGCAGAAGGTTTGAGTGAATGATTCTGAAAGAAGGTTCAAATAAAGGGTTCAAATAGTTGGTTCAATGATACATTAAACTCATAAGAAGATTACTGTGAATGCACCTCTTTGCAAAACACAAAATATTGAACTGATAAACCACCAAACCACTGAATCACCAAACCGTTAAACGATTGAACTCCGCTTCAAAAGGGTTCAACGTTCAAAATTCAAAATGGTTCAAGCAACCAGTGATGTCCCTATGGATGTCAAATTTAGGGTAATGAAATAACCATTGATTCTCAAATGATGTAGACCTAGGAACAAATTCAAAAATATACCAAGGAAGGCACTGAAGGAGCTATTAGAAAGCAAGAACATAACTCGAGAGCTCAGATCACCAGAAAGAGACAAAATGTAGCAAGGAAAGAGGGAACAAATTAGAGAATCCAAAAGTGTCAGCAGAAGAGTTATTCTAGTATGTGGAGCAGTCCACCAGGTGGACCTCAGAGAGCACAAGCATTTAATGGTGTGTCCTATTTTTCTTCATTGATTAAAGGTGAATGGACAGTCGTGTAAGCATTGTAAAGAAGACTAGGCAACCCATGCTTTAGAGGAGATAGTTGAGATGATTTAGAATGCCAAAGTTAAGGCTAATAACCTGTTCCAGCATGGCCCCTTCACAGAATTTCTAATGCATTCAAAGCATTCAATATAGCATGGGCCATTTCATGAAAACAAATGCCCAAGTCTTTCTTTGGAGGCTATATATTGTAATCTCTCATTTTATGAAAAGGAGATCTCTCTGTTACTAGAAATGAAACTCTGTCCAAATTGAAAGGCATTCTTGAGACTTTGAGCTCAGAGTGTTAATCATATTTTATCAAGTGAATGAGAAAGCAAGTGACCTTTCAGACTTTGTGTTGAAATAGCTTATGTTATCTAGGAAATCATTCTTATATCTTTTTCCTAAATATAGTCTTGTCCATTTAATCAAATAAGCAGAACAAGTAGAAATAATCTGGAAGATGTCTTGAAGTCGACTGTGGGAGACTTTGTGCTGCCATAATTGTCTTTAGTTTGTATGTTTTATGTTTCAATGTAAAGGATATTGGAGAAACTTTGAGCTACCCTTATCCTTCGTAATCTTTTACTCTGTTGTAGTTTTAGGTGGAGACTTTGGGTTGCACTTAATTATACTGTGTTACTTTGTCCTAAATCAGTAGAAGAAACAACGAAAGACTTTGTGCTTCCGTGGGTTTCTTGTGCATTTAATTACTACCCAAAAAAATTTCCTACTATTTGTTGAACATAATTTTTGAAATAAGAGAAATGACTTCAGTAATTACACAAGAATTCTCCTTTACCTTGTGAACATCATCTCTGAAAAAAGAGAGATGGATGGTGTGATTACACCCTCAAGTCTATTTTTAGTTCATATTAGTATATTATAGTTTATAGGGAACCTCTCCTTGCTGAGAGGAGAGATTTATCTCATTATGCCATGGTATACCTACCCATTTTTCTATATAAATCTCATTGTGTTGTGGTTGATATACCCATTTTGCCGTCAGTTAGTTGATTACAAAATATTCATCCAACAAACTTGATCCATGTTGAGTTATTGAAAAAGAGAGAGATAATGATATTGTTTGGAAAGAAAAGGGTTTGTTTTTCAAAGTACAAGGATTATATAGTTGTCAAGAGTTAACCCTTTGTCATTAATGTGAAAGAGGGAGAAAGTTCTAGTTTGGGAGAAATGTCAGTTTGAAGAGATCTTGCTTGGGGAGATGAGAATGATTAGATTTGTTTAAGTATTTGCCATCA